>CAAKHD010014627.1:168197-180800 GCA_901007705.1 Fistularia tabacaria
ATAGTTCTCATTTGCTCAGCAAACGAAAATTTGATTAAGGCATAAGTGTCTCTTTGTAGGGTATTGTGTGTGTTGTGTGTGTGTGTGTGTGTGTGTGTGTGTGTGTGTGTGTGTGTTTTGTGTGTGTGTTTGTTCATGGATGTTTTAAACAAAAATCATTGCAGGCTGTGTCTTTCAAAGAATGCTCTTCATTCATTATCAGTTCTGGACCACTTGGGAAAAAAGTGGCACACTCTCCACACAAACTGTAGTAAATTAAGTGTTGTGAATATTTCTGAGCCTATTGCAAACATTCAGACCGGATTATTTTTGTATTCAGACACAGAACTCAAGAAGCATGGAGCATTTGCAGCTTTTTAATGAGACGGTTGCATCTGCTCTCCAGCTTGAACATTCATGGTATGTTTTTAATGATTGAGTCGTTAAAGACGGTTGAAGTAAAGACAGAGGGGAAACCATGCCTTTTATTACAGCCTCCTTTGAGGGCATCACCAGAGCTCCTCTTGGAAGAAAACAAATGAAGAGTGACAGAGAATCAACCGGAGTCTAAACAGTACTCCCAGTAGAGACCTACTGTGCAGCCTGTTAAAATCCCCCTGTGTAAAAAGGGAAAGAATTGCGAACTGCACAGTCGTGGGAAATATGGTAGACACGGAGCCTGAGTTTCAGTGAGAAACAATATTTATGATACTTAATTGATCTCAGTAGGAACTATTCTATTTGTAGTACTCTACTTAATTCACTCTCATTAATGTGCAGCAACAAATGCCAATCCTTAGAAATTGTTGCTGCACACAACCAAGCCAGCTATTCAATTGTTTTCTCGAAAGGAGACAGCATTACATCAAATGCTGACTTATTAGAGGGCTGTGAAGTGAGTCAAACAAGCATGAAGGTGAATCTGTAATTCGTGGAGTGAGTGATTGAAATATAGAAAGGTGCTGAGAGTCATAGCAGAACCAACCAAAAAATAAAGAGCACCTCAGGCGGAAGAGAACTGAGGGACTGATGCTCAGCAGACTTTTACGGTGAAAGTATCTCAAAGCATCTTCAAAGGACCTGTTCCAGTGAAAAGCAGCTGTTTTGCCAACTTTTGCACCTCATCTTTCAGAAAAACTCGCTCTGTGTCGTGCAAAGACTGCACACAACGGTTAGCAAGATAATGGAATCCAAATGACAATCACACCGGCAGGTAACAAAAATATTTTCTTTCAAAAAGGAACAGCCAGTCCAAGAAACCTCACTCTCCAGCAGCCTCTGTCACTAATTCTACCTGGTTATTTATCTAGAAAAGCCCCTGATGGGGGCAGTTAGCACAGTCTGGAAAATGCAGGGCAGAGATCGCCAGTGTTGAGTCTCTGCGTGGGCAGCTCCTTTTTCACACCTTATTTCAGCTTTCTTTTCTTTTCTTTTCTTTTCTTTTCTTTTCTTTTCTTTTCTTTTCTTTTCTTTTCTTTTTACAGTAAGTAACAATTTTTAATTATCACAAAATTTTCACGAACCAAAGCACAGGTTGTGTGTGCATGTACGTGTGTCTACTATTCTACTATTTCTAGTATTAGTAATGTATTTAAGCTGCATCTTCTTGAGGGAAATACCGAGTGTTCGTAGCTGAATTCATGCTGCGTGTCCTCTGTGGCAATGTTGATACCAGCTGTCTTAAAGAACCCTCAAAGAACACATTGGCAAAAAATTACAAGGCAGTAACGCTGAGGAGAAACAAAGTGATGAGGGGAAAAAAGAGGTTCTGCCCAGACACCAGAGACTAATGGGAAAGAAGAGATTTAGATTCTATCTCTTTTATGAGAAATGTGACACGAATGGCTGATGGACAAGCTAATGCGGAAAGCGATGGAGCGCAATGCGATGTGATGTGATGTGATTCAGAAACATGGCTAGTAGAGGATTTCAGGTTGGAAAATGACAAGAATTAGGAAAGGGAAGAAAATGAAATTAACGACGGGAGAAAGAATAAACTCAATTTGAAAAATGAGAGAATAACGATGAATCTACAACTGAGTCCTGTTTTGTACCTCAGAAGACTACAAGCACATTTTCCTCATTCTATATTCATGTGACTGGTGTTGTTAAAACTCTTAAAAATGCAGGAAGTCCAAGTTATTGATTTTCAGCTATACAAATGAAAATTGGCTCAACTTGAAGAAATTACACGACTATGACATTGAAATTTCAGATCTGGCCAATAAAAAGTGTGTGCCTTGACTCAACTGAATGTTTAGGACTTAACTAAAGTCGTCGGCGTGCGTAGAAACTTTTTAGATGGTAATTTTCCCAGTTTCTTGGTCTTGACGTACCATTGTTATCACTGGCCCCATAAAAGATGGTAATTTTGGCTTACATACGCCATCCCAATCAAGAAAACTACCCCTGTTTGTGAAAACTAAATAAAGAGGCATGTTTGAATTTTTACGAAAACGACATGAGAAAGTGACGGTGGCCGGTTGACTGTTAAGGAGTGAGAAAAGATTCAATATGAGAATACGGAAATAGACCCATGGGAAAAAGTGGAATGGGAGAATTTTGGAAGTGCTTTTGTTCTGTGTTATTTGTCAGTGTTATTACCGCTGTGTACAGGATGTGTGAGCATATGCTGGCAGCGGCTGCCTCCTCACTTCAAAGCCAATTATTGCAGTAAATAATTAACAGCGGGTGGATTCTCCCAACACTTCGGGCTCTGCTCTGACAGGAAAGGCCTGGGATCTCACACCACCCTGAAGTTCCTGTTCACAGCACCAAGTACGCAATCAGTCCTGTGGCGCTTATTCAGGCTGGACTGCGACTCCAGTGCGTTTATTACCCCTCTCCTCTTCAATTTCTCCGGTTTGAATACAGAAGGGGCTGTTTGCAAACTGTCTGTTCCTAAACCAGAAAATTAAACGCATGTTCCAAATAGGGTTCTGTTCATAAATGATTAATAAATGTCACATCCACTTCAGCCACAGTAAAATGCCATGTAAAACCTCCATATCATTTTAAAGTATACAGTCACCAACTGTACTTTTTATTCAATATAAGGTATATTCTTTTATTTGGCAAATTCCTTATTAAATCAAATTAAACGGCTGGCAATTTTGTATGTGCAATACAGTAAGGTATTTGCGCACCATACAGTGTTGGTTGGAGTAAAACGTTGGACTTGGCCACACTAGTCAGCTCTGACCAATCAGCAGCATTCTTTTGCACTGCTTTTGCTGTGGTTGCAGCTCTCCATGTCCATGCCAAAGTTACACACTGACATTCATTGTAAAATTAAAATAAAAAAGAACTTGAAGGAGAACATAGCTAAATGAATAGAAGAATATTAATTATGTACATATACTGTGCATAATTACTATAATTATAATTACTGTGCATGCGTGTTCTTACATAGTATGACAAAAGTAATGACGTGTAGTGATTTGATTATTCTACTGCTGTCACTGCAGTAAGCAGCTATTTACTTACAACCAACAATTGGTTTGCATAAGGACTAATCTCAGTGGAGATTTACTTTAGCTGGAGTTTGGGTTATAATCAAAGGAGAAGATAGCTTGAGGCATAAAGATGTAAAACAGAAGCAGGGAAAGTGAGCAATATCTAAGCGCTTGGAAAATCCTATTTGAAAATGGATGAGCTCTTCCTAATGGTTAAGGCAAAAAAGACTGAAATTGCAGTGAGGCAAAAAAAAGAAAAGAAACAAAAAAACAACTTGAGCATTCTAATTCTGAAAGAGAGAATCATGGATAAAAAAAAATAGGTAATCAAAAGCACCACACACGGAACCTCACATTCAAGAATATTATCTTTGTCAAATTTGTTGACAAGTTGCTTTTTGGTTAAAGTTAATATCTTATGTACAACCTCCGTATGATTTGTGTGATGTGCCAGGGCAAGGACAGAATCCTGGGACAAAGAAAATAAATTAATTAAAGAAAAAAAAAAAGACAACCCAATATTAGTAAAAAATATTCCAATAGACCCAGCCCAGTTGGGGTTGTTGTTTGACAGATTGCCCTGTGGATTTTCTTTATTATTTACACCACATTTTCATGCTGGTGTTTGATTTTTTAACATGCTCGCTTATTATTTTCACCTCATGAGCGACCTCTTCCATGTCTCTCCCATACTGTGACCCAGGTTCCATCTGCGCTCCAATGACCCCTTATTAATCTGTGTGGGATGACTTGTTTTGAATAGACAAAAGAAAAGATGAAAACTGGTCCCATAACCCACTTTGGATGTCCTTGCAGACTCACTCACTCACTCACTCACTCACTCGCTCACTCACTCACTTACGCCCTCTCTCTCTCTCTCTCTCTCTCTCTCTCTCTCTCTCACACACACACACACACATAGAAACTCCTTGTTCCATATAAATAAACACGCCTCATACCACAATCCCTGGCTCTCTACTGTGCAAATTCCCCTTTTATGCCACACATGTTTACACACTATTGTATTTCAGCTTATGGTCGACTGAAATAAATGTATTATTCATGTATACACCAAATCTGGGGAGTACTGCTTAAATTTACAGAGTTCTTATTTTTTAAATATTTACCTAGAGGTATTGGAATTATTATTCACTTGTGATTGTTGAGGACAGTCTTGAGGTGAGGTTGTGCTGCGGCTCATGAGGTGAAAATAATAAGTGAGCATGTTAAAAAATCAAACACCAGCATGAAAATGTGGCGTAAATGATGCAGAAAATCCACAGGACAATCTGTCATATAACAACCCCTACTGGGCTGGGTCATTTGGAATTTTTACTAATATTGAGTTGACTTTTTTTGGGCCCTCCTCGTCCTCTCAGTCCAAGGCTAGGGTCCAGATCTCTTCGCCGATGGTGGGAGGCTAGTTACAGGGAGCGGAGACAAAAAGAGACAGAGACAGAGACTATATCTGCTTTTCTTCCAGCAGGACTACGATTTATTGGTTATAGTCAGTCCTTTTTATACAAAGAGTGAACAATACATGCAGTGATAAGTCCAGAGCGGCCCTTCCATAAGAGGTGTTATACATAAATGGAAAGGAATGTGGAATAGTACCCATCTTCAAGTCCATTGCAGGACCTTAGGATGATTTAATGGGAGTGAGAGCATCAATGGGTGTGTGTCTCAGAGAGAAAAGTGGAAAAGTACAGGGAAATCTTCAGCAATACGATGGTAACAGAAAATGGTCTAACAATAATGAATGAACAGTATGTTCAGTTGTGGTGGTGACATTTTATCAGTTCGAGATATTTTGCTTTATTCATTTTTAGGTCTGTGAGCCCTGTTGTTTTCAATAACAGTCCTTAGCATCCAGGATGAGGACGGACTCCACTTATGTCTTTGGAATGCCCCCTTCAAAAATAATAGATACTGTAATAGATGTGACTCACCATGTCAGTTTAGTGAAAGATGGGAAATTTCTCCATGTGGAAATAAGTGACTTCGCTCTTTATTTCGATTAATTTTCGACTGGTTTTACTGACATCCAGTTGGAAGGAAACTTTAACAAATCAAAATTCCATACTGTTCTTCTTTTGAGCCCCCATCCCACCATTCCTGTGTCCTTGCTTGCATGCATGAGTCTGCTTTCACAGGCCAGTGATACAGCCTCCCCCCAAACACTGCACCAGCCTCCAGCACAACCGCTTAATCAAGCAGGAAATAGATGTAAAAGAACAAGTAGAGCCCAAGCAGCTGAAAGCTTTCCTTGCATCTGTATTTGTCTGACTCACAGTAATAATCAGGCTTAAAGCTGTGATTTTTCTTTATTTAATTTTGACACACAGACATACAGACACACAGACACACACACATACACTCACACGCATGCACGCAGGCACACACAAATGTGTTTCCTCTTCATTCAAATTTGAAGCAGTTTGTGCATTTCAGCCTGACTGAGAGGCTGATTTCTTGGGTAATTAACACTTGATGACCAAGAGCATCACTAGTCGATAATAAGACTTATATTCTTATATATCAATAAAGTGTTATCTTATCTCTGAGATTTTACAAAAATGCTTTCCTGTGTTAAGTCAACATCTTCAAGTTTTAGGATCTTCACCTTCTTCTTCTCTTGGAATAGCTTCATTTTCACTCCTCTTGCCATCGCAATAACACAACTAAACCTTTTGTCTTCATGTCGTTATAGCACTTGAGTATCACAATCTGAACACCTCTACTGCTACCAGAGAATTCTGGGTAATTACAGGTAAGGATATTGTTGCTTTTCTATTCAAGTAACTATGTTTAGGAGAAACTGAAAAACTCGATTGTCTTGAACATGTTTAGTTTAGATCAGTCCATACGATAAATTCAGCATAGTACAGAAAAGGCATTGCAGCAGGCACATCTTCAAAAAGTAGTTTTCTCTCTTCATTCTTTGTCTGCACAGTCAATTTTCTGTCTCCCATCATTCCACATTAGAAGAAAACAAAACAGACAGTAAACATGGAAACAATATCTCTGCATTAATGTGTGGTGAACCCCTCTTTGGAACGCCCCAAAATGCTGAGTGTTGCAGATCATGAGATTCTTTGAAGGATATGGACAGCAGTGTTTTATTAAGCTGTCTCATCTAGCTCTCATTTATTTGGAGATGAACGATAATGTACTTTAAGTTGTAATTGTTTTAATGTATAATTTGATACAGACTTCTACCACGAAGGCTTTAGCGATTCTACAAATATCATGAAGCAACAATATATTTCTTTATTTAAGGGCACTGAAAAAGCTTGGGAATAAATAGGCCTCCAAGACCTGACCATGTGCCTTTTAACCCTGCACTTCCTGTGATGAGAGGCTGAACCACTTCAAGGTCTTCTCTATTTAAATGGGATTTACTCACGACAAACAACACATACAAACAGAAATATTGCTTCTTGACTCCAGATAAAATAGGGCAGAAACAAGGTACATTATGTGCTTGTTGATTAAAAAGGTACAGAAAGTCCTCACAAAGAAGTTTAGAAGGTGCACTTTCTCGTTTATGGCATTATGATGGGTTTCACATTCTACCTGGAAAGATAAGCCATAAGCACAGGAGATAATTCACATGACAAAGTATAGATACAAGTGAATGGAAGGAGGTCATGGCAGGGGTGAGGGTTGAGTTTTCTCCCATTGTTCAGTATTACTGAAGTATTACTTAAATCCAATTTTAGTTCTAGAATTTAATGTCCCATTGGAACGCAGGTGACATCTCAACTGGATCTTTTCACCAATTATTTTTTTAAAATAATTTCATACTCTCATTTCATATTGATAGAATTAATAAAAATAATGGCTTTCAAGACACAACTGTTAAGGACACCCTCTGGAATGACAAAGGTGAAATTTCTATTTGATTTTATGTGATATAAATATCCAGAGTCCATACAGCATGATTATTCATTATAATTAAAAAAAATATATTTCATTAATTCCTTACGGGATTATATTAGAAATCCAGATAAATAATTGGTGCATCACAGCTCTATGCACAACGCATCAGTTCTATGAATGAAACTGCAAATTACTCATGACATATTGGTTATTGAATCAGTTTGATGGCAGTGAAGTAAATTACATTGTACCTAGTACTCAACCCGGCGTGTTTTCCCCTGGACAGAATCAATATCCCAGAATAACAATCAAATGGGAAATACCCATCCATCCATCCATCCATCCATCCATTGTCCTACTCAGGGTCGCAGGGGATGCTGGAACCTATCCCAGCTGCCATCGGGCGAGAGGCTGGGTACACCCTGGACTAGTCGCCAGTCAATTGCAAGGCCACATATACAGACAGACAACCATTCACCTTCTCATTTGCACGCCTGGTCAATTTTCCCCAAGTTTTTCCAATTAACCTGCTGCATGTTTTTGGACTGTGTGAGGAGACCAGAGAACCCAGAGACATGGGGAGAACATGCAAACTCCACACAGCCCCACTGCGCCATTGTGCCGCCCCCCAAGATGGGAAATATGAAAATTGTTATTGAGTAGTGCAGTTTGAGCCTGCCCCATCCAACCCAGCTACACAAATATCCATCTAATTCTATATTTTATGTCCTCTCTCTTTGTATGCCTTTAGCAACAATTTATTTTCTCTTTTAACAACCATCTGGTACTCATCTATGTCTCTACTACATTTGCAGTAATCCAGGATGTGGATAATGCCAGCCTGGAGGGACAGTACCAAAGCTTTGCCAGTCTAATGGAGCAGCGGCTTGCAGAGTTGTTTGTCCTGGCGGGTCGGCAGGGCACTCGTTTCAGACGGGCGACCACTGTAGGCAGCCACACTGTACAGGTAGGCACCATGTTCAGAACTCCACAGGAATTGCCACTTGAATTATCAGTGGAAATAAAGTGTGTACACATAGTTAGGAAAAGTAATCGTAATCACAGAAAGTCGCAATAGGTTATTCTGGCTTTTGGTTCCTTTTTTTTGTTTTGAGAGATTTACAGAGGGTATTAATTCTATTTGTATGCACACAAATTATTATTATTATTTTTTAAATGTATACTTTATTCATCCCCCTGTGGGGAAATTCGCTCTCTGCATTTAACGTATCATGGATGAAGCATGAGCAGTTGCCTGCCATCTAGCGACGCCAGGGAGCAGTAAGGGGTTCTATGTCTTGCCCAACAACACTTCAACATACTAGGAGGAGCCAGGAATCAAACCAGGAATGATCGCTCTCCCTCCTGCACCACGCTGCCCCCGAGCCCGACGTCCGCTTGTACCTCCTTTATTACTTAAGATCACCTTGTGACATTATGGATGTTGTTGGCTCCGTGCTTGCTCATTAATCCAAGGATTCACCGCATACTCCTTTTTTTTTATGATTCTCTACGGTTCTAAATTGAAAGCATTTTCTCGGTTTTGCCTTTTCTTCTTAAAGTATAACTGACTGCTGATATTTAATTTACTGTTAACCGTAAATCCTTCCTTTTCTCCTCAGATGGTGAGTATCCGCAGGGTATCAGGGTTGAAAAATCCGGCAGAGATGACCTACTATGTCCAGTACAATGGCATTCCACTCCTGGGAACATCAGCTGCCAAGGTCCTCAACACAGTGGATTCTCAAACCATGGCGCTCACCCTGGGCTACTTTGTTCAGCTGCAAGCAGAACGTAAGCGCCTCATCCTAACCGCCTTTATCAGGAAGGGAAAAGGAGGAAATTTTGAGAGACAGCCAGAGAAACCAAAACAAATGGCTCACACTGAGTTTACAAAGGAGAACCGGTGCCAGGCTGAGGGCAATCAAAGAAATGGTTGAGGAAAGTCTCTGCTCTCAAATCTCCCTGAAATGCTCTCGGCAGGATGCTGTTTGTCTGGACTGCAGTGCTGCTCACTACTAAGTGAAGAGGGTGAGACAGTCAGTCAAGGGAGAGAGTAAGAGAAAGAGTGAGCGCATAGAGCATTCTCTCACGGATGGGAGGCAGCAATAGTAGAATCATTGAACATTTGCTGTGTGATTCTTGCAGCACCATAATAACCTATGCATGCTTTTGCGAAAGAAAGTATCTAATGTATTATAATTCCAGTGAACCGTGAAAAACACTATAATCGTTTTAGAATATGTTGAATGAAACAAAGATGACAGATAATGGTTCCCTTTTTTCAGCTGTTGTTAAAAACCCGCCCAATAACCTATGGATCCTTGCTGCAGTCTTGGCCCCCATCGCTGTGGTTACTCTCATCATCATCATAATCACAGCCGTGTTGTGCAGAAAAAACAAAAACGATTTCAAGACTGATGCCATCAGCAATCTCAATCCACGAGCCAAGGTATCTATCTATCTATCTATCTATCTATCTATCTATCTATCTATCTATCTATCTATCTATCTATCTATCTATCTATCTATCTATCTATCTATCTATCTATCTATCTATCTATCTATCTATTGGTATTTGACCATTTATATTCATGTATTGTCTTTCATATACTCTGATAACTCTGTTATTTAATGGGCGTTTTTTGGTGAAATGCACTCTCTTCCTTTTCACTGCAAAATGTGATCTTTTTCAGAAATTGTAGCCCAGTTGGCCTTCAACTAGCTGTTGTTGTAAATATCTGACTGAAAAAGTGTTTTCCTTGATTTTCTGGATATTTGAGGAGGATACAAGGACAGATATCACAGATAACATTTAAAACAGTATGTCTCGCTTTCAGATGGCGTATCGGAGAGATGTGGGCTATTATCACCAGGTATCTACCTCTTTGATTAAGATCTGAACCCATTTAAGACAAATACCTCCTATATTGTACATCAATAAATCCAGTTTTGGTGATATTATCTAGGGTTATGGTTTAAAATTTGAAGAATTAAACATTTTGCAGGTTTTTATATTGAATAGAAGGCTGTTATTGCCCATTGTCTCTTTCAAATAAACACCCGAAATGGAAACATTGACAGAAAATATTTCACAAAATGTTGGAGATTGGGTTTTTTAAGTGAAGCGTAAATGTTATTTCTGCATATAAACAAAAACGCACCCCATAGCTCTATGGATTCAGATCGCACTAAAATCTAAATTTTAAACTGAGATCTACTTTGTTGGGCTAAATTCTAGGAACTTATTACAATGCAAAGTGAACACTTCTTTAAGATGTCACCTGTTAAAATTTGCTGAAAAACAATTCCATCAAAAATGAAATGCAATGCTAGAAAAAGAAAATTCTTCCTCTGTGCCGTAGATCTTGTTTTCTCCTCCTAATGAGTAATTTAAAAACCGGGGGAAATTCTTAAAACGTCCCAAAATAGAGATATTTCAGAATTTCCCCAGTGAGACCAGCAACAGTCGTGCTTCTCGCTCGATGACAGAGTTGTCTTAGGTGTTTGAAAATCACATGTGTGCATTTGTCTGGTAGACAGAGGGAATGTGTGTTTGTCAGGAGAGAATCATATTGATTTTGCTGCACTGCCGGCTGCGTTGAAGCAGTGATGTGTGTCTGACAATTTCTGACACTGCGATCAGGGGATCACTAAATATTTCAGTGTCTGTATGTATTAGTGTGTGGGCTTTAACTCTTTTGGCTTGTACCTGACATGAGGGCAGTTTTTTTTTTCCAATGTTTTCACCTCATTATCCTCTGCTTCTTTTACAGTATGTTAGATTTTTTTTTTCCACTTCATTATTATATATACATGCATATCTGTGACATTAAAAAAATCTCATCCCCCCACTTCTCACTGTGAGTCAAGTAGAATTTGGAAGGGATAAAAAAGGGGTATGATTAAATCTATTTTAAGGAACAGCAGCACCGTAATCTACGTTCTGGTCCTTAAATCCTCTGGAAATTTCTTGCAAAGACACTTATCACTATCTGCCAACTTGACAGTTCTACTACTGGTTAGTGTGCAGTTCTTTGCATAAGCTTATTGTATGCATTCAACAGTTTTATATCTTTGTGTCCGCAATTAGGCCGTTGGTATCAGCTCTGCTCTGTTCTTTCAATTTTCTGCACTTCAGCCAGTCCAGGGTTTTGATTATGCCAAGCAGCATTTGGGCCAACAGGGAGGAGATGAGGACACCCTGCCTGTCAGTCAGGATACCTTAGTGATGTCCCTGCAAATTCGAGACACACCGCTTTCACTGGAGAAGGTGCTGCATGAGGGAAGTGTCAAAAAGAGGAGCCTCATGAGTGACAAACACAAAAGGTATTTTCGTCTCCATGAACATCCTTCATGTTAAAATTTAAACTTTTAACATCTTGTGAAGAATGACGGTATGGAAGTGCAGGGGTTGGCAATTTCTCCTCACAATGACATAGTTCCTGGTCTAATTCAGGGCATGGACTGGAGACTGTCTGGGTGCAGCTTGCATGTTCTCTCTGTGAATGTGTGTTCTCTAAATGGTCCTTAAGGGTTATTAGAGGTTGTAAATGTCTATATGTCCTGGTTGATGTCCACTTGAATTGCATTAGATGTATAGATAACAAACAAAGCAATTTAATTTTTTGAATTTTAACTTTTTTTTGTCTAAAAACATGTTTTACATGTATATATTCATTATTATTTTTTGTTTACAAAAACATTTCACTTTATTATCTCATCCCTTCCCACTCATTATTTATTATATTGTGTAACATATTGGCTGTGTTTTTCCTTGCTTTGCTTTTCTACACCAAAAGGAGTGGCATTTAAATCTCATTGTGTCCTGCAATGACAATAAAGGCTATTCTGATTCATCTGATCCTGATTTTAATATCTTGATGTGGAAGCAGATATCATCGTCTTTTATCATCTCTAGGCTACTATAGTAAGGCTGCTGCAAGTAAAAGTGATAGTATACAAATAATAGTAATAACAGTAATTTATCTAGCCTTTCTTTGTACTGTGAGACTTCCAGAAAAGAGATAATAAGCAACTGCCAAGTGATGTGGGAGAAATTTTGTAACTGTGAAAAATAAAATGGTAAAAAATAAAATTCTCAATAGATATTGTAGGCTTTTACCCAACATATAACTGTATCTTTCTCGGAGATTGTTGTATACGTATGTGTGTGTGTGCGTGTGTGTGTGTGTGTGTGTGTGTGTGTGTGTCTGTGTGTGTTTGTATGTTTGTGTGTATGTGTGTATGTGTGTATGTGTATGTATGTGTATGTATGTGTGTGTGT
>CAAKHD010014627.1:180820-198788 GCA_901007705.1 Fistularia tabacaria
TCTCCGAGAAAGATACAGTTATATGTTGGGTAAAAGCCTACAATATCTATTGAGAATTTTATTTTTTTCCATTTTATTTTTCACAGTTACAATCTTTCTCGGAGATTGTTGTATACGTATGTGTGTGTGTGCGTGTGTGTGTGTGTGTGTGTGTGTGTGTGTGTCTGTGTGTGTTTGTATGTTTGTGTGTATGTGTGTATGTGTGTATGTGTATGTATGTGTATGTATGTGTGTGTGTGTGTGTGTGTGTGCATGTGTGCATGTGTGAGTGTATGAACTTAAGAGATGTATTCTCCTAATTGGAAAAGCTCTTCGCTTGCATAGAGACAGGAAGGATGATAAAACACAAAGTTCCCCTCCAGTTGTATTCTGTGTCCTCATGCCACCCCAGTGCCGAAGGAGCCACAGCAGAGAGTGGAGTCCTCTTTACGGGCAGGTAAAATGGACAGCTGCCCTCACTTAACAGTTTGCAGTCTACTTTGGGAATTAATGACATGTTAAATCATAAAAAAGATAATTTTAATAGACAAGGCAAAAGGACATAGTGTATGAAGATCTTGCTTGGTAATTATATCGGATTTGTATGTCAGAGGGGAGGCTGGAAGCTATGCAGTAATGATTTTTAAGGACTAAAAAAGATAAAAACCTTCTGAGGAGCTTGCCATTACACTATTAAGTCAAAATGAACTTTGTTTATTCCCTCCTTTTTACAAGTTATGCTGCAATCCAAATAATTAAGACTTTATTGTGTTCCATTTGTTAAACAGTTAACCTGATGATCCTGATGATTTGACGTTATGTCGTGCGGGGTTTTATGTACGTTACTGTTCGAATGTTATCTACATGCTCAGCTACAAGCTCTGCAAAGCAAAAACTCAAACTGTGCATTGTAGCATGGAGTGTAAGCGTAATGTGTGCTTGTGTTAACACTGTTCTACTGGTACTATGAAAAAGGACTTGCAAGTGCACTTGGAGTCTGGACTTGCATTTTTCAACATTGTCTATGGATTCATCTTTATTTGCTGCTATATTTTTTCCTGTTAATTGTATTATTAATCCATATTTTACTGTGTCAGTTGTATGTTGTCGAAGTTGTGATTTTTTTCTTACATATTATTTACTATCCTTTTGCAATATTTAAGAATATTGCTTTGCAAGTGGACAAGCACGACTGCATATCATTTATTATTCAGACATCAATTATCTAAATTCAAAGTATTAAATATATTCTTAATTACACCTGAATAGAGCACGGGTAATAATGAGGAACAAAGATTTTGTTATGCATGTCAGTACAGACAAATGGAAATTATGTATGTAGGCATACAGTTCTCAATTATCATTAATGTTCTTCTCCCTCTCAAAAGTCATCCTCATTTATGCGATGGTAACACATCCATTAACCCTGACGCATAACTTCAGCCATCACAGGACAAAACTTACAACCCTCTCCCCCTGCCAAAGCAAATGCATTCTCTTCACCTCAATTAATTAATACACATTTCACGTCTTTGTTGAGGCTTTAACTGCTGTGTGGACCGTCGTCCTGCAGCACCGCCTCAGCCAGCGCGTGGGGAGAAGCCACTGCTCCACAGTCTCTATTTTCTGTTATCATTTTTACCAGACAATTAGGGCTCGACTGTGGAGCTTTGATGTGGCTGTCAGCCTGGTGGCCCTCTGAGCCAGCGCTTGATCAGCTTTAATTCCAACTACATGGCTGCATTCGAGGCTAGTGAATGCAGGGCTGGATAAAGTGAACGTTTGTCCAATTAAAGTCCGTCACTTTTGTTTTTTAGATGGAAACACGTGTTTTTTTTTCACAAATCTGTTGCATACACAGAGACATGAGTATAAAATGACGAGGTTCACAACTGCAAACATGCTATCTAATAAATCATGGTGACTGTGCATGACACCTGCTGACTGTGAATTGTTTTATGATGCTGCTGTTTCGTACCAATATATGGCTTACCCTACTACTCATATACTGCCACTGCAAGACAAGTGTATGTTTATTTAAACGGAAAACCTTTTTGTACTGATTGAAACTCTGTGAGTCATTCAGTTGATGATGGGCAGTTATTTTTTCATTTATTACAAAATTCAGTGGTAATACATTACTGATCTCAGCCTAACAAAAGGGAAGAAGGTGAGGTTGTTAAAAGAAAAGATGACATAACCTGGCTGTGAGCCCAGCTTTCTGAGAGCTCACCGCCTTTCTTGTTGCTATGGTTACTTGCAGCAAGTTGCCCAGTGAGGACGGTTCCGTCATCAGCAACGAATCAGAGAAGCTGAATTCCGGCAGGGGCTTGACGGTGCCGAAAGTCACAGCGCAGCAGAAACTGACAAAGGAGGAGATGCGGAAGAGAGACGGTGAGCGTCATACGCAGCAAATACAAATAATTCATTATACAGTCCCACTGAAGACAAGGTCATGTGTGTCACAAATGCCCAAATCCTGTTTTTACTGTCATGCTTTCTCATGCACACAGGTATATGGAAGTGCCCTGGCACTGCAGCATTTTTTATAGACAGGAAGATAGCCACTCAGCACAACTCAGAAATGGACTTGATGCATATGCATGAGTGTGACACATGACTGATGTGACAAAGTGTGTCAGACAACTGGAGGCTTTGACAGTTTCAAAAACACACGCCACACACACATTTAGACATGAAAGCATTTTCTGTCTCTGTTAGTGCGTGTTTACAGGATTTTAGTATGATGCATTACTAATGTGTGACTAGTTTTGATAGATTTCACTAAACTGCATTTTTCTCAAGTGGTGGATTAAAAAACTCATCAGCTGAAGTGAGTGAATTCAGAGTTCATTCTACGTTATCCAATGTTGGACATGGAAGGACAATTCCGTGTCAGTGTCTTTCATCTGCCACTGAACCAAAACTCTGGAGGCTAAAAAGCTAACTTTGGGATCTATTGTGTCCATTCGCTGTGTCATTTGCTGACAGACAAATAATGCTTGACATAATCCCACAGTATTAAAGAGGAGGTGACAAGAGTGGAAGAGGGGAAACAGGGATACATAAAGGGAGGGTGACAGTTCGTTCTTCTTAAACTGACGGAGTGGTGATTAGAGGTATTTGTAGTCTCTTTGTGAGTGAACTCCCTCTCTGTTCTTCAGATCCATATGACACCTCCTCTGGCTCCCTGCAGCTCATTTCCATAAAGCCCGTGGCAGCCCAGCCCAAGTACTCACACCCTGCATCCTCTGACCGCAGTCACGACTCTGCGATTGTCAATGGGGAGGTAAGTCGTGTGCACCGATGCTGGGTGTAATGAAATACAGTCATAAACAAATACAAACACGACCCTCACTCAATCTCATATGAGCAATGTTAGGAAAGAAAAGAAATCTGCCAGGTTTAATAAGGATTTTGATTACTTCACATATTTTGTGCTGGACCAACTCAAGCGTACCCTCGTTGTTTTGCAATAGTTACAACTGTAGGCAGATGAACTTCAGGGGAACTTTATGAAATTTCACCATAAAACATGGAATTTGATGGGACTGTGGCGCAGCGCAATATAGAGTCATGAGCAAAGTGAAAGAAAAAAATAACCTTTCAATCTCGTCAAGGTGTTTATTTTCCACCGAACTTCAAACGCTGAATCTGCAAACATAAGAACTTCTTGGATGATTTAATTTAAAAAAAAAAAGTTTTCTTCGCTTAAAATCTGTGATAGCATTGTGTACACCAGTCAAAAAAGCTTACCTGCTCCAAATGTGTTTACTCAAATAGATAAGAAGAATAATACAGTGTGACGAAGTAATGATGTGGTGTGATCTAATTATACTAGTAAAACAAATAAGCTGGAACTCTACATTGGTAAAATTTTGATGAAGTGGAATAAAAAATAAAGATGTGAATTAGATTAGTCTTTTAGAGTTCAATGGAAATATATATTAAAATGTTATTTCTTTCCTACTTTTCCAAACATGTACCAAAAACTGTATATTCCCTTTATTTCAAAAAGTTTTTTTTCTATAATGACAGGAGTTTGAATAATTATAGATAATGCATTCTAATATTTAAAGTGAGCTCCTTTGTAGCACCACATAAAAGAAACACTTCCACTCTTATATCTCTTTTTTACATCAAGGTTTTTTTAACGCAAGGATGAAAAAAAGGGACAAGCGCGTTATCTCTCAGTCATTTCAAAGAAATTACTTTTCTTTTCTCATCTGAAAGTCATGAAGTGAATGGATATTTATCTACTTTTCTCTTTTAAAGCAAAGCAAAACCATAATCCCCAACTGAAAAAAGGCATCATTTTCTACATTGCTGATGTTTTGACATCTGCAGGTGAACCTGGCTCTGAAGCAGAAGTCAGATATCGAGCACTACAGGAACAAACTGAGGCTGAAGGCCAAAAGAAAGGGCTATTATGATTTTCCCTCGCATGACAGCAGTAGCGGTGTTTGCGCCTCGTCTCAGAAACAGTTACGTTGCCATGAGAGGACAGCGGTTGAACGCGACAGACCACCGGAAATTGACGATGAGCGAGGTTCTACTTTTGTCAAGTCTCGCGGCAGGTGAGGACAGATTGGAAAAACAGGTCGAATATGCATTTATCAAGAAAAAAGAACTTCACTTCTCAGGGAAGAGTGAGACTTTCATTGTTTTCAATCCCAAAGTAATATGACATCTAAGCTTAGGCTTTGGATCCTTATCATTTTTTAATCACTGCCTGTGCCTTATTAGCTTACAGATACGTAGAATCACCTGGGGGAAATGTGAGGGACTCATAAGGGTTGTCTGAATACTGTGACCCCACTCTTGAGCTGATGTAATGGAGCTAAGAGGATTTTTGAAAGACTGTTCTGCCTCTTCCTCTTCCTCTTCCTCTTCCACCTCACGGATACAAATACACTCTGAGTGCTGACGATTCAGGTCATTGATATAATCTTGTGCACACCAAATTTCCATAGCTGACTTCCCCCCAAAAAAGAGGAAACTCACATTCATAAATTTAATCAAAACTTATTAAAAGCCTCTCAAATATAGCCCAATAAATGGTTTATTGAGACAAATTACAAATTGGCTGCATTGTTTGATTTATTTGTGCCATTTCTCATCTTCCTTAAATGCAAGTCTTACACTCAAAACCCACCATTTTCATCACAACTGTCAAAATGAAAGGACATTCCCTTCCACTTTATATTCCATTTGTGGAGGATCAATAAAATTGTTGATGAAAATAACTAAACAACAACAAAAATAAATAAACAATTCGAAATTGGAATTCATCAAGGTTCCTTTACTGTTTTGTGATCGGGGTTGTCTTTACTCTTATTGGCAGACATTCTCAGGTAGGGCGGACATCCTACCTGAGCAGACAGAGCCTGAACAGCCCAAGTCCTGGAGGAACAGAGATTGACCTGCTTGTGATGAGGGAAAGACCCAGGAAAGGTATTCGAAACAGTGGATATGATGTAAGTAGCACATACCTCATCTACATGATGTGTTCCATTCTGAAATGTGCTTGAGTGACGGGGAATACCAATATGAATGCTACTTTTTACAATAAATGACAATATACGCTATCGAAGGAGGATGTCCAAATGTCTTAAATTAAACTTCTCTTATCTTTGGTTTTATTGGTGAGCTTGGGTGGACTCGTCATGTCCAAAATTATCTTATGCTCCTAAAAAAGGAGAAGAAAATGAAAATGATATCAGTAAAGTTTTGAATAGGTTCATTGATACCAAGAGTGATAATATTCAGACAATGTGAATGTATGTCACTATTTTCAATTTTGTCGCATGGACTGTAAAAATAGAAAAAAATCATTAACGGAGGGCCTGTTGGTGCTAAATCTGTGCCTTACTGCCCTATTTAAGACACTGTGCAGAAACAAAAGTTAGAAACCCCACATGCCACTCAGGTGCGGTTTCAACTTTCAAGTGCACCGCAGCAGGCTGAAAGATGAAAATGGGTTCATTCATTATTAAGTGTTAAGATTTATATGGTCTTGTTGTTTTGATATATAATACATTTGAGACTGACTGATTCCCTACTGCCACCTCTTTATTGTTCCATTATGGTTGCCATGACACAGAATGATAGTCACTTTGAGTTTCCCCTTTAAAAAAAAACGAGGTGTGATAAAAAGGTACCAGAACTGCTGCTGACCTCCCCACTATTTTGTTCTGCCGTAGTGAAAACTACACGTGTGTTGGCTCATTTGTTTAATGCATTCATTGGACCTATTCCCAAATGTAATGGTAGTCCAAGTCCCTGTTTCAAATAGTAGCCTAATGTGTTGTAGAATAACTGAACCAGACAGTGGTATATCAGGGCTACTAGCCTCAGAAGCACAATGCCACAGGTCTTACCCAGGAAAAAGACTTTAAAAAAGGCTCTGGATGAGGCTTTTTCAGGATTTCTGTTTCTAGACGGTCAAGAGCCATGATCTGCTTCCATATACCATGGCCTACCTTCTGTTCAGTGAAGTGGAACTATGACACAGTTATCTGTACAATTTAGAATGTCCTTTCATCAAAAGTGCAGGCCTGTTGATTTTGATGGGACTGGTGCAGCTGCAGGCCCCTTCACTGCAGATGGAAGTTTTTTTTCCATATTTGCAGTGGGGGTGGTCTGATTTATGAGGTGCACTATGCTAGGTCTCCTGTGGCTACCCTTTATTCACACAGGAAGTAGGGCAGCCTCAACTCCTGTTCATTTATCACCAACTGTAGGGTCTGGGTAAATGGAAAAAAGAGTTTTGAAAAGGGAGATGGAATACTTCGCAAGAGGAGGTTGGGGACAAATGTAAGAGACTGTTTGGAGTATTATCGATACAGAGAAGTAACAAAAAAGTATTTCCAAAATACTGTATTGATTTTTCTGCCTATCATAAGGATGGGTTCTGCCAAGTTCCTGTGGATGTCGCTGTAAGATGAGTTGTTTCTTCTCATCTCAACTCTTGGTAAAATAAAAGGACACAATGCTATCCTCACCATCATGGTCCAAAGCAAAGGCCCAGTTTCACTTTGGTGTAAGAAATAAAATGAGGAAGATGTGTTACAAAACTGATTGTTTGCAAGTTCTGTTGAAATCCCCAGATAATAAAACTGTAGTCACATCTATATTTTAAGTAAATTATGGATTATAGAATAAAATTGGACATAATCTTGTTTCCACATATGACAGATTCCTTACACCAAAGTAGAAAACAAGCTGATATCTCGAGGTGGGGTAATTATTTTACTAGCTACTACTGCTGCTGATGTAAATGAAATAGTGTATTTTACCACAACATGTATCTAATTTGATGGAGTTAGTCAGTTAATTTTAGAACATTGTAGAACAAATTACAAACACTTAATGTAACAATATTAAACAGGGGACTGCAGAGACTATAGAGGATCAACACACCTGCAGAAACAAACAATTTAGCATATATTTCATCTGGCCAATATTTGCATATTTGTGAATCTAGAGGGACCGAAGAGTGTCAGCATTGAATTGGACTTGACTAACCTTAGTGATATTCAGGGGTATCTCCTGGTGCCGCCAGCAGTGTATTATCAAATCACTCTCAGTGTGACAAGAGTTAATTCAATAAGGAGTGTTTTGTTTTGAGCCAAGTATATCAAAACACGCTGCCTCACATGGCCACCACTGAATATTTACCCCCTGGATCTAATGAATTACATCATTGCTTTTCTTTCTGATAGGACGCATTGTGATGGTCAATAGATTATTTTAACTACAATAATGAACCAGTTGACGTCCATCTTGCTTATATTTGCTTTAGACTGAACCAGAGCTGATTGAGGAGACAAACGTTGACCGTTTAATGGGTCAGAGGGGATACATGTACGGGCGAGGTTTGAAAGGCCACTCAGAGACGTCCACTCTGAGCTCACAGCCATCCATTGATGAAGTGCGACAGCAAATGCACCTGCTGCTGGAGGAGGCATTCAGCCTGGCTTCAGGGGGACAGTCCACATCCGGAAGGCACTCCCATCACCATCAACATGCTTCTGAGCAATACAGCTCTGCACCGCCTCCCCTTCCCTATGCAGACGTGGTGACCAGTGCACCGGGAACAATGAGCTGTGGACGTGGACGACTGCAGTGGGTCCCCCCTTATGGGGCGGACGTGTATCAATGCAGTCTTCCTAAACCAGTAAGTGAGATGAAACAACCCTTTTCTCCAAAGAACTGCATCAGGCCGAAGGTAACCTTTTCACTTTTTTTTTTTTTTTTTTTTGTCAAAGGCATTTCGTTTTACCCAGCTCCCTGATATGGCAATGACTTCTCCTCCCCCATTACCGCCTCGCACTGGACCACCTCTTGGTACCTCCTTAAGACGGTAATACTAAATAAGCTTCACACATGCGTATACATTCTGCATAGAGGACCCAGAAGCCCATCTGATAGTCCACATCTATTCCTTTTTCTAGTCACTAGGTAATGTGCTGTGGCCAGGGTGATTTCAGGCCTCGTATAAATTTTAATATTGAACTAGTGCATTGAAAAATGGCAAGAATGTTAATAAGGTAGTCACTCGTCTACATGGAGTCTCTCTGCCATCTAGTGGTAATGGCTTGGTATTGGAGAAGAGTAACACTTCTGCTTCTTCTGACTGTCTCCACCTCAGTTCAATTTCTGACTTGGGGCCGAAGGGAAGGAGCTCTGAGACATCTATCACTGAAATGCAGAGTTCACGTGACAATAATCCATATGGGCCCGTCACCAGAGCAGCACTTCCATCTATCACTGCAGATCAGCCCGCGTCCAACTTCTCAGGTGAGCCGACACAATGTCAAGATGACATTGGATTTTGAAAAGTAAGGCATCATGTGTTAGTGTCCTGTACCGACTTTCATTGTGTCCCCTCGCCTGTCCGGAAGGAAACCCAATAACAGCCGTCTATGCCATCCCAGCGACCCGGCCTGGATACTCAGAATATTTTGTCTCAACACCAACCACCTCCTACCATAGTCCCTCCTGGATGTCCTACCCACCTGAGCCTGAGGATGTGCCCCCTCAATGGGCAGATGCTGTAAGTGAGATCTGACTTTAAAAAAAAATAGTCCTTTTATAAACTAATGGATAGCAAATTATTTATTCCCTGACTGACCCATATGTGTGATTTTCTGGGGTTTTGCGCAGCACCAGAGTATCTCTTAGAATCTCTGTTCAGCAGCTTTCACTGCCTACTGTGAAAGTAAAACATGAACTTTTCACTTTTTCATTTTAGCTCACTGATTCTGTTTTGATTTTATCTTTTTTTTTATTTTTTCATAAAGGCCATCATTCAACCTGCCAGAAGATAAATGAAAATGAAAAATGAAAATGAAAACTGAGCCTTTTTTCGGCAACATGACAGAGTATTTAGGCTTGAAAATCAATGCATTTCTCATGAGGTGTAAGTAAGGGGACAGGCCATATCATTGTACACTGAAAAAAAAATCCCTAAATATTAAAAATTTTATAGCAAAAACACACAATACATCATTGTTATTTTTCAGTTTCATCAATACCTTTCTAGTAACCTAGTCAAAATTTTTCAGTTGCTATGGTTTAACTACCCATCATTGAATAGTTGCAGCAACCACTTGGTTTGGTTTTGGTTTTGGAAGTAACCAGGATAAAGTCCCTCAATGTTGAACCAGGTGACAGAGAACAAAACTTCAATAGGAGGGATAAATTGTAATTATATGGGAGTTTTGTCCATGCTGAAACAGCTGTCTTCTGAAGTGTCTCATTACAACTCTGATATTAATCCTGTTTAGGGTTCATTGTCATTAGACCTAAAGTTTCCACTGTTTTTCACTGAAATAAGATAGATACCATTTATCTTGTCAGATCTGATAAGCCCTGTGGTCTTTTTCCCCCTTGGACTTTCCCTTAAGCGCATTATCGCGTGTTTCACATAGATTCTTCCTCACACTATCTTCCTGCAGAACCAATGTAAATCAAAACCATTTTCTGACCTTGATCTATGGCTGGCCTTGAGTGAAAACCTCTTTCCTAATTGAAGACGTATTCTCCTCTTTTATATATTTCCGTACACTTCAGTTGTTTTTAAAACATTTTTCCTTTGTGAAGTCCTCCTTCTGGAGTTCATTCATATTGATTTTTTCCCAGTTCAGTAAGCAGAATCAAGACTCTACTTATTTGGTATATATGAAGAATGAAGTGGCTGTGTTTTATGGTTTCCTCAGGTACCCCTCCCGGGTTATGTGGAGGCTTTTCCTCACCCACGCTATCCACAGGGGAGCCCCACCAGCCTCCCACTGCAGTATTCCCAAGCACTGGAGCAGCAACCTACTGCCCCAAGCACAGCATCCCAGCAGACCCTGCCACAGGTGGTAAAGGACATGGACAGCATGCCCCTGAGCAGCCTTTCCACCTCTGCATTGGTGCAGGCAATACGGCAAGAGGTGGCCAGACTTGCGAAGAAGCAGAATGACATATTTGAGTTCTAGTTCTAATCATGCTCCCTTGCATACTTTTTGTTTCCAGCAGGGGACCACAAAAGTGGTTCTCTTTCAGACTGATTTTTGATGTTTGTACTGTAAAATGAACTGATCTTCTTTACCTATTAATGGAACTATGATTGATTGGAGGATTTTCTTATACCGATGTTTTTTTGTCCCACTAAACATTTAAGTCATCTGGAAAATTAATTATTTTGAAAAACAGAAACCATCCCCTAACGATGATGTCCTACTCAACAACACACATCTTCTTGTTGTAGATATGTTAATAAGAAATGCAGACTATGGTAATATCTTTTTTTCTGGGATACGTTGATAGTTCACTTGAAAAGGAAAAGAAAGTAGCATCATTGTTTTAATTGAGGGGACCAAATTCTTTCTGACAGATTGTCAGTTAAAGATTATAGTGTATATGAGCATGTACAGTATAAGATTTGATGTATTTTTTCTCTTTTTATAAACCATTGGGTTCCAGATGAACTATGACATCCGAATCAACCCATGCATTAGTGCAAACAGATCTGATTGTGTCTTTCCTCGCGCATCAGGATTCCATCCCTGTGTGACTCAAAGACGTCCTTGACAGCAGCACTAAAAAAAAAGAACATGCTTGGTAATTATTTCGAGACCATTAAACTGCAGCTCTAGTTTATGCTCCCAATTTGACTTAGAGTACTTTTCTTACAAAATTGAAGAATAAATCTGTAATGGTTTATGGCAATTTCTCACAGTTTTAGAGTATCTCAACAGGTGGTGCTCAGTCACTTTTATTTATTTTTTTTCTTGCAAAATCTCCTTCAGTGTTCCCAAAATACATTAACTTGATTTATAGTGATAACATGTGGGGCTTAAAAAGATGCAACACTGCACTAACCAAGATATTCTATAATCATTTTCTCATTGAAAATTACAACTACATTCAAATGTAACTGCAGTTTAAATATGTTTATTTTCAGCTGAATGGACAGGACTATTTTAATTTTATATAAAGTCTCATGATTTTAAAATGCAACATTATTCCATATTAAGCCCAAAGACCTTTGTCACAGGTGATTCTTTTCACTGCTAGCAGTAGTGACATGGTTTCCGGACAATTAAAGAACAATTTAAGTCCATCATTTCTTTGCATCCTTTACTTCATAAAATGGTTTCAGTTGCAATGTTTCATGGGTGAAGTAAAGGTTTATCTTTAAGCTCGACCGAATAAGAACCCCTTCAATAATACAAACGGTGTGATTGACACTGGCTTAACATTTCATGTCCTTTTGCCCGGGAGGACTGTGTTCAGTATGAAGACATCAATGTGGTGTATCAGAAGGTGCTGGAAGGTCTTGAGTGCGCATAGTACATACCTTCTGAAAAGAATTAAATAGAAAAAGCTCCAAAGCCATTTCTTCTTTGGCATTTTGACTTATTTCTCAGCATTTCCATTTTATGGCCCCAAAAGAAATCAATAGTAGATACGAGCTATTGCATAACGGTGAAACACAAGCCACCATACATCATGTTTCCACAAATATTACCGTTAGATTAAACAGCTGATAGAGTGTCACAGAGACAGGGGGCTGAATTATTAAAAGGAATAATACAGAGAGTAAAATGACTTACTGGGACTTTTTAATGTGAACATATTTAATTTTTTTTATTTTTTTTTATCTGCCTCGGACCACCATTAAGCCTCTGTAAAATAGAAGTCATTAAATAGATGCACATATTGAGGGATTAATGTGGTTTGGTAATAGTTTCTCACTAATATTTCACTATGAGATAGAAGTGTTTATAAGGTTTTGAAGAATTTATTCCTTCATGCTGAATTGCTGGCTTGGGAATGGAAAGCGGGACTGAGATAACTGCATGTGGGCCTGGAGCTGGGATGCTGCAAGATATTTTTGTATACATTCACATGCTATAGATTGGTTGACTTGTACTGTAGAACTGGGAATCAAATGGATTGTGATTATCAGCGATATTGTTATCAAACCGTCTGTTATGTCTTAAGAAAGAAGTCCTTCAATAAACAATGCCTTTAAATTATTAATCGCTGTTGAGAACAAAACAAAATTTACAGTAAATGCTGGAGGGAATTCCCCATTTGACAAATTTATTTTAAGAGCTAAAAAGAATTAAACTAAAAAAGACTGTGAATTTCCCTTCTTTTCCAACAATTTATTTTACCGAGTAACCTGAGGAGTGATCAAGGTGTTTACAGGTTATTGATGAGTACTTTTGTGCTTTCAGAGAAGTAAAGTTCTTGTCATACTGGTATAGATACATTTCAGATATACAAGATACACTTCAATATAATCATTGACTTCAAAACACATTTCGTATTGAGTATGAATTGAGATAAACATGGTGCTTGAAGTGGATAAGACAAAATAAATAATCACACTGGTTGTGTTTGTGGCAGGTCAGTATCAGAGTGTGAATTTTTACAGCAAATAAGATCATTGCCTGATTAAGTATGCCAAACTAATCATCAAAAAATACTAAATACAAATAAATAAAATAAATAATAAGTATTATTACCTTTCATTACAAATACTTGTATTTTAAACATTTCATTACAAACATTCAATGCGTTCTGGACATGTTTCGCACCCTCAGGAACTATCTTTTCTTTTATACATTTTGCACTGCAGATAAATAAGTGATGCTACATCAATGTAAATTAAAAGCACGACATAGATAATATCATCAGATGTCCAATAAAAATGGATGGCCTGGAATAGAAAAGATCACATATCCTATCACACCCTGTTTCTCTGATTAAATGAGCTCAAAATAACCGAAACATTGACATTCCTCAAAATTTTGCTTATTCAGTTTACACATGTCAGCAGCTGTCCAGATATCCTAATATTTAAAAGGGAATTGTTGAATTCTGAAGCATGTCCCAGCGCACACCAGCCCACGCCTGGCGATGGCCGGAGCCGAGAATACTTTTCTTTCTGTCTTCCATGACGATTGTGCCCTAATTTCTCAATCATTGTTGGTTTGTGATAAATTGATGTTCTTCAGAAATGTGTCTGACAGAGAAACCTGAAGACAAATGGAGGGTGAACGAGTTATTAGCCGAAACCATTATAAGTAAATAAAAGATTTTATTACAGTAAAAGCAAGTCCTTGTCTCTCCTCACTTACTTACTTTTCCTGATTAGCACCTTCAAATGACATAATGCCAGTTAAAACCATTCTTGTCTGTACTGACATTGTCTTCTCCAGAAGTTAACTGCACATCTTTACTCAATAACTGCTCTGATGGCTTTCACACTTAATTTCATCAAGTACTGTAGTCTTTTCTCTGTTTCAATGGCCTCATGGTTGTAGCTGCCACAAGCTACATCTACAGCCGTGGAACCCTGATCTTGAGCATGTTAAAGTAAGTGAGTAAGTGACTTAAGTAGCTGACTAAGTGACTTAAAATAAGTTCAGAGAAGGAGTTCGGTCGAAAGTTGATGCGTTCCCGTCTTGGGTTGTCTAGGTAGAGGCCATCTTATGTTTTTTGGCTCAGGTAAGCGAAGGGTAAAACATCAATTGCGAAAAGTTTCTCTTTTCAAAAAGGCCAAGTAAAATATAGTGAACAATTTTGGTGATCTGCTATCTGTTAGCCAGCGCTTTTGCTCTGAAATTGGCATTAGGTTGACAAGAAAAAACTAGCTCTTGCTTACCTTTAGCCTGGTGGTTGATGGTTTGTTGTCTCATTGTGTTTGTCTTTTTTTTTTATCACAATCAATCAAATCAGGAGAAGTCACTCTTCTGTGACCCATTTTAGAGAATCCTTCAGCTAACTGTCCTTTTTGTAAACAAATGGCACTCTTTTATTTTTAGGTAACCAGAAAAATATACGACTGATAAGGTTAAACAGTCCTAATGTGGATTATATTTATTTTACTTGCAGCGCCAGGGCTGGATAAAATGTGTACTTCAACATCCTTCCACAGAGAGTCAGCCTCACGCCGTGCAAAACTCTACCAAGCAGAGATCTTGCTTAAACGATACAGTCAGTGGTAGAGACACAACATACAGATAAAGATTCTCATGTCCTGAGTGAAAGCTGCATATTTATTATGTGACATTCAGTGGGTGTGGTTTTGCCTGTAATGACACACTGAGATATTCAAAAAGCCAAGAACCCTTGAAAAATAGATTGCAGTGTTACTGTCCTGCTCAGTGCTACTATTCAAGGCTTCTGTACTCCAAACGTGGCAAGCAGTGAGGAAGCTAATAACTACTATAAAATCTGTAATTTTCCCTGTAGTCTGCAGTAGTTTACAGGCGATGCAATTATCTCTGCTACTTTTTACTTGATCTCAGACAAAACGAGCTGTCAGCTCATATAATCTTTAGTTGTCTATTTTGTGCAGGTGTATTTCAGAAGGTGTAGTTAATGTGACATTGTGTTACATGAATTGAGAGTTCTAGTTTTCTATATCTACACCAATTCACTTATGTTTCTCTCGTATTGTTTCCCCTGTTTAATTAATTCACTTTTGAAGGGGGTGATTCCCTACCATGTGTAGGTACACTGTAATTAGATGTGATTTACTTTCAAAGCCATTTTCTCTAATAAAAGGCTGCTTGATGTAAATGGGGTACAGCGTTTAGAAAAGACACCAGTGAAGAGATTTGATGGTCATCACTGTCTATGCAAGAACAGGTTAAGGTGAAGGGACGCGAACACAAACGAAACCTCTGACAAGTCAGGTTTTCCACGTACAATTTCATTTTCAAATAATTTTCGATATCCATTCGAAACAAAGCAACGCTCCCTTCTCAGTGTGAACCGAAGCTACAGATTCAGTGGTAGTAGAAATTGCCGGGAGGTTCTTGCTAAAATCAGACAAATCGCTTCACACCTCAATAAGACCAAAGGATACCCTAAGGATAACATTTACTTACTTTCTCCACATAATTTGAATGAGCTGAAAAGTATTTTCCACTGACTGATCTCTTCCCATGCGGGGTAATTTCAAATGTGCCCTCATTAGGTGGTGGATTGAAGGTCAGACTCAAAACTAGTCTCATTAAAAGATATTCTGAAAAACACACCTGAATAGACCATTCAAACTCCTAGTTAAAATGTATCATGCATTTATGTTAAATACCGCTTTAATTTCAATGTCAGTGTGGCTTAGAGTTGCTAACAAAAAATCCTGTGGCATACTCTATTTCATGTAATTCTATTGCTTATTTGTCTGCTTACTCCTGTCGGTGCATCAGTGTAGTTCCCATTCTGCAAAAGTCAGCCACCTCCTCAAAAAATTACCAGACCATCCTGTGACCTGGTTACTGCAAGAGTAGTTAGTGTGGTTTCTCAGATCTAGTAATATTGTAAATGTAGCCCTCGCCGCCTTTCTCCACACACCGTTGCTCTGTGTCATCATGCTTTTGTTGCATTGCCTGATAGAAGACACACAGGACGTCCAAGGCTCAACTGTGATCTGTATTCTCACAGTACACATATTTTCACCCAAGCTTTTTATCAAGTTGTAACAGATTGAACACTGAACCAGAGGTACCCAAACAGTTTTGATCTGTAAAGACAATGTTTCTTAAGCTGGCAACAGAAAATCAATTCTTTGTTATGTTCTACTTTTTGGGGTGGGTGGGGTGTGCTAGATGTGACACTTTCAGGACTGTAACAAAATCCTTTCCTCAGTTTATTTCAGTGTGTGAGGTAAAATCAGTATTACATATTGAAAATATTTATATTTAATTAAAAAACAGATTAGTTTTGAGCGGTAAACTTTATCCCCTTGATGTTTTCCAGACACATATATTAAATGTCATGACCGTGTTATGGAATTAATCCAAAGCCAAGGGAGACACAGACTGTGGGTAAATAAAACATTTAGCAAAACAACTTCTTGTTACCACAGTGAATGAAACTGATAGAAAGACAGACTATTAATCCCAGAGGGAAATTAAATTGTCGTAGCAGTCAGGTACATTCAAGCATTATAAGACAAGGTGGTAAGTCAATGGCAAGTAGAACACTGAGGTTTATCAGTAATCCTGTCCGTACGACCAGTTTTAACTTACACAGGTGTTTTTTTTTCCCCATAAAACTAGAAATGCCTCAGAAGCTGACCCCCTCGACCAGAATATGCATACCCATCGTTGGCAACTTCACCCGGCCTGATGGAGTTTATTTGGCAAAAGTATCTGGGATCTGCCTCAAAACCTGCTATTTACTGCATCAACTTTTATAGTGATAGGTTTTTCTGGAGGAAAATAAGTGCTGTCTCGCACCTAACCTCCGGACGAATCTGCTGTATGACGGGGTTCAGCTTCCAGGTAAATGACGTCACTATGAGATATTACTCTTAGACAAATGTAATGAAAACTGGATAGATATTTTCACTTTTACTAAATTATTTTACAGAATCAGTCAGTTAGGCTGGTATTCAGCAAGTCACAGTGAAGACTTATGAGAAAATCATTCTCTTTTCATGTGTATCAAAATCAACTTCTCACACAGAGGAACATCGGCCCATTTGCAAACACAAACCAAATACATTACCTAGAATACATTACCCAGGATGACAGATGGATGACTGAAGCTTCCTGAATCCACACTGCCCCGTTCAAAGCCAGTTTAACTTTAAGATGGAATAAACCACATTGGGGAAATTGCTTTGTTTAAGGGGAACCAGAAACATCTAAGCCATCCCTACAACAAGCTCTGAGGTAAATCCCCTGCCAGAATGGAGTTAAAGGCTCACATCTCTCATTATTACCTCTACCTTCTCCTCACTGCCAACCATCACGATAATGAAAACAGTCAACAGGAATCCAAATGAGTAGAATGGAAGCTTTTTCATGTCAAAGAACAAAACATTAAACCTGGGCAGCCCAATTTTTTCTCTTTCTGTTTCTTTCTGTTTTTATTTTAGATGTTTTATTTTTTTATTTTTTAAAATTAAGGTCTAAAAGTCTTTAGGGGAGTATGTCAAAAGTAGTGTATCCTCACGAAACTTGCAAACCAAAAAAAAAAGAATGGAACTCTTGGGGGAACCCTGGTCCTGTTGTGATGCTGCCCCATCCATGGATCTGGATAAATGTCAATTTGCACTACAAACAAAAAACAAGTGTAGTACTGTATGTTTGGTAGCAAACAACAACAAAACTCGGGTGAAGCCAACAGGCAGACCAGGAAGCAGAGGTTTATGTAGTTTGGAGCAATGGCCAGAAGTGATTCCAGCTATGCTGAGTGGCTCTGTTGCAGACACTGCCACATTAAAGAAATAAGGATTACCCACAATGCAAAAGGACATCATAATTTCTATAACAGTGATATTTAGACACTGAAATATTGATCTTTACCACAGGGGCTGCTCTTTCATAAGTCTTTCTGCATCCAAATAAGACTTGGTGATTTTGTGATTGATATGGTGGCTGATTGGGGGTGGGGGGGGGGGGGGGGTAAGGTTTCTGCGGGGGGTTAAAGTTTGGGGTTGGGGTGCCCAAGGTTATCCCCCGGGAGA
>CAAKHD010014627.1:199459-224050 GCA_901007705.1 Fistularia tabacaria
CGACGCTCTTCCGATCTTTAAGTCAAAATCAGTGCGAGGACTAGACTGCCTGAAATGTGCAGGCTGCGAAAAAATGTAAATTAATGGGACTCCCCTGTGCCCCCATCAAGACCGTGACCAAATCTTTTGTTTGAAAAAAACCTGCATGATTGGCATCTTAAAATATACTCTCAGCTGATGGGCTAAAGCTACTGAACTTGTAATATTCAGCTCACTGTGAGGCACCCACTGTCGAAACCAAACTATAATGGTATGTGGATTTCTGGTCCACTGTGCTACTCAGTCATGCACCTCATTATGTTGTGAGCCTGCTTTGGAACACAATCATTGCCACCAAACAAAAGGCAGCCAAAAAATTATCCTTACAATTTAATGGTCAGAATTTTTTGTCCTCCTAATTATGTCAGAGCTCAGACCTATAGACCACAGGCTTGGGAAGATACATTTTGGATTAAATTTAGAACTAAGTTAGGGAAGCTATTTTGTGGCGAATAGCCGGCCAAGTAGTTCCGCCTCTGACTTTTGTGACTTGGCCATGAAATGACTACTCTTTCTTGGTTCAAATTAAAAGCAACTGGAAGGTTTTGGCTGAATGGGGTATACAGAGCTTTGGCAAAAGAAGGAACAGATGATCTGGCAAAGTTTTGACTTTCCAATTTGGATTAATAATCCCAGCAAGGGAAGCAGAGGAGGGTAACAGTTAGCTTTTATTCTGTCGCAGAATTCATGTTTTTCTCTGTATTTACTACATTTAAAGTCCTTTTGCAAAAAAAATGATAAATAAGTGTAAAACAATTTGGGAAAATTGCAGGAACATAAACTGCAATCTCCAGTTGAGATGTTTGTTCTGAGGCAAACACCCACATCTAACTGTGAACTTGTAAACTAAGTTTTCTAGTTTACTAACATGTAAAATATTTGTTTCACATACCCACAACATCTGCATGCAAACTTTTTCTCGCTTTTTACGGATCCTATCAGATTATGTCGACATCACCGTTGGCTTTTTTTCTTAAAACTTGTTCTTCTGTCCTATCAATATTAGTACAGTCTCCTGAAAACAGCTTGCTCATGTCAAACTGTGGTGTACACCAGCCTGCTAAGTGATCATTTAAAGACGGTGAAAATATTGTTCTGTATAGATTACAACTGTTTTCAGTCTGAAGACCCATCAAAAGTGGATATGTATAAACCAACCATTTACGGGGATATGTTGGCAGTTTTCAGTTTGTAAGAGTGGGTGACCCAGCAGAAGACATTTGATCAATGCTAGTGAAGCTCAGGGCTGGGGTTTAGGGATGGGGTGATGAGATAGCCCTGTGTCTGTGGATGGTAAAGTGTCAAGCTCCTTCACCTTGACGAGGCTACGGGGATGGAAAGTTTGTCACACCTCATGGATTGCTGGAAAGCATTCAGGTTCTGTCTGTGAGATGGAACAATGTTGCTTTGTCATATAATCTAAAATAATTGATTTGAGAATGGAATTGAAGAGTCATGTTCCACATTTATTGAGACATTCACAGCAGTGTACGCTTTCAAGGGTTATCATGGCAGTGTGGTGTTGTGTCAGCTTAGTGTGTGTGTGTGGCACTGCAGATATTTGAATCTGAAAGGTGGAAGTCAATTTTTAAAATCACTTTTTAAATGATGTAGAACATCTGTTCTCTACGCGCAGCTGTTACAAAGTGCGTAGTTTCTAGTGTGCGACACATGAAACTTTTATTCTCCTTTTGACAACTTCATCTGCTGTCATTTTTTTCCTGCTGGCCCTGCTATTATTTAGTGACATAAAAAAAAGCCGAAAAAAAACCCAAACAAAAAGCAAAACTACAGGGAGACATGGTCGAGGGACTGAGGTGCTCCACTGGGAGTAGATCTCCAAGGTTCAAGATTGATGACCCCTGATCCAGACTCTTTAAGATGAAATAGCTCTCAGCTCGTTTCAAGATTCTCTATTTTATGGTCTTTCCATTTTATGAGTAATATCAACGATTTAGAGGCTTTTACTACTCTTCTCATCAGGCCAATAAGTTATCGGTTGTTGTCTAAAATTTGGGAGAAACCACTCATGTTTCCTGTCTTTTTAGGTTCTATTATAACTTTTATCATTTTCCTATGGCTTACAGACCAAGAAGTCAGTCACAGCTTTTTATAAAGGTGAGAAACCGTACCAATGCAAAGCAGTCAAAGCAAACTGCCAATAGATCAGGTTCATGGCGCGCCCACCCAGGGCACCTTGCTCGGCAGATTCCACTTTACATGTCGTGACTTTTCTTCTTGCAGCTGTCAAGTATAAGAGAGTGAAATGAGAGGAAGGAGCAAATTAAAGCCAGAGAAGCTTATTGAACACGTAAATCACTTCCTAGATAGAGGGTATGTTATTTCATTGCTAATGGGTCTCTGCTTCTACTCTGTAAATCAAAGTGCACATAACTAGACATACTATAGGATACTTGGGCAGACCTTGGTGGGGAAGGAAATGTAGAAAGGAATTATTTGCTGCTCTCCATTTTGTTTTCTACCTACCATCTCTCTCTCTTTCCAGGACACATACGAAATTGCAAAACATATACTGTTTGGATAACTGCTCTCCGTGTGGTCGAAACACTCTACTCTGTGGTTTGATGGGCACTGAGTTAGTTCAGTGGAGGTGCAATACAAGTCTCCAAAAGTTCATACCTAACCAAGCTATCATGATGTACCACCTTTTGGCCTTTTGCTGAAATCAAGGCATGTCATTTTCAACAAGTTCCAAGGCATTTGAAGTTCAGATGCTGTGGCTATAAAGGTGTTTCTTTCTATATGCTAATGTAATCAAGGAAGCCATATGAATAATTCCAACAACTCCCAAAGAACTTTAACGACAGAGTTGATTTGGTGCAAAATCCCTTTTTAGTACCATGTCTAACAAATATCTATGAATTTCTTAGAAGGTTCATTTTGGTCAGAGTGAAAGAAATATCTAAAAATCTCCAAATGGTTTTCGCATTAGATATATACTTTTTATTTTTTTCGATTTTCTGTTGCTACAAGACCAAAAGAAGTATTATTAATTATTAATTAATTTATTATTGATTTTATTAAGGTAAAAAACAGAGATCCTAGGAGTGATCAGTAAAGAATTACTTATTCCTTTAATCTAAGCAAACCCACTTTTGCAGCGTCATTATTTTTTTAATTAGATATTTGATTGATCCCACTGTTGTCTGGTTTAGAGACAGTGAACGGTGGAGATGACAGGAGGCAGAACTTGAGGTTGCATAGGTGAAGATGTTAAGGTTCTCTTTCGGAGTGCGGAGGGTGGAGAGAATCAGGATAGAGTCCATCAAAGGGACAGCACATATTAGATGTTTGGAGACAAAGTCAGACTGAGATGGTTTGGACATGTACAGATGAAGGATAATGGATATTATGGGTAGAAGGATGCTGAGGTCAGAACTGCAAGGCAGGACGCTTAGAGGAAAACTAAAGAGGATATTTATGGATTTAGTGAAAGAGGGCATGAAGTTAGTTGGTGAGAGAAGAGAAGAGGATGCAGAGGATCCAGAGGAGGGGGGTAAATAGAGGAAGTTTATTTGCTATAGCGACCCTTGTAGGGAACAGCTGAAAGGGAAAGATGAAGATATTGGATTGATGCTTCAAAGACTTAGGATGTAGAAATAAAGTCAGATTCAGTCACATGTTGAGAGATTCCCCCCTTCTCTATTTTTTGTTGTTTGAATTATCATGAACATATGTCTGATTTCTGTGAGTGGTGACTTTATATAAATTCAACTCTTATGACTGTGTAACCAGAACTACACAAACGCAGCATTATGCCCATCCAGCATGTGCATTTATACACATGCGTATGCCTATGTAAACAAATTTATCTCTTGAAGAAGCCTCTGCTCTGCCGCTCCTGTCCTTTTACAGTGGCACTGACGTGGCTCTGAGGTTGCCGGTGCTCAAAGGCCGAAAAACAAAAGGAAGGAGTTTCCTAGGTTTGTGATCTTTTATAGAGACAGTAAGGTACAGTAGCAGAGTACTATAACATCCCCGTCATCAGTGCCAAATTGGCTAATGACAGTTACATAAAAAAGGCAGCACCTGAAATGAGCAGTATACATCAATCTGGAAAAAGGTACGCTTATATTTGTGTTTAATGTAAGCTATGTGTCCATGGTTAACTGTCGATTCTCTGAAGCAATTAGCAGAGTCAAATTTCAATTTTACTGAGAGAAGTCTTCAGGTGTTCAATTTTGAAACAGCTACTTTCCAATAAAATCAATTCCAAATGTGTTCTGCCCTCCTTATAGTACTTAGCTCAAGAGCTACATTTCCATATATTATCCTCTTGTGCTTATGAGGGAAACACTCTTTTTGATCCCAGAGCTGAGAGAAACTGTATTGAAACTAATATTACCTGGGAGGTGGGCAAAGAATTTTTGGTCTTTGAAAACCTCCATGAGCCAAAAACCTGAAATGAAAAGACGTGAACTAAATTCACTCACCGTACAGTACCCATTACCATCTGTTCATTAGATGACAAAGGTGATCCAGCAGCAGCTAATATATTTTTTATAAAATATCTCATGCACTTGAATTCACCTGGTTTAAGATGCATTAGCCCCATACTGAGTGTGCAAGGAGTAATATCATTTCATGGAGCTCCCACTATCATACTATCTGCATTCTGTTCTTGTCTTTGGCCACTTCAAGCCACAACCCTCTTGAGAGCTTCATGATTTCTGAGCAGTCCCTGGAATATACAACAATTGGGTCTCTATTGTTAGGTTAGCATGATAACCTCTCCCAAATACCTAATCACAAATTGGATGATTGACTTCCGAACTGATGTCCCCATTCCCCTGAATCAGCTGAGCAGCTTCTCCCATCCAGAGAATGAAGCAATGGGTGAAATGCATCCAGAACTCTGTCTCAGCTGGAATCATTTGTCACTCATAATCTCTGCTGGCTGGTAGTTTCTATTTTGTTGCCGAGAAAAAAAAGCTAAGAAGTCCTGGCATGGACTTTTGTGGCCTCGATAACATTAGGGTTAAAATAAACAGTAATTACTTGTCATCAGTGCAAGTTTAGACCATCTATAAACATCCACTATGGTCACAAAACTATCTCTGTCCAAGATTGTCCTGTCCTCAGCTACGCAGGCAATGACGGGGAAAACCACTCTCAGCATTACTCATGCGCATTTCTAATCACTCGGTAAGCTATTTGGATTGACCAGTGCACCGGTTATGTTTCAGGGCCTTATCAGCCATGTCCATTCTGAACTCTGTTTATAAACTAGGATGCCATACTGATTCCACAACCTTGCTCCGCATTAACAGCATTCACACCAAATCTACCTAGGCCTCCTGGAAAATATTGTACATTTATCAGTGTTCAGAAATCGAAAGTCTGTGGAAATAAAAAAAAAATTCTTGGATTATTTGCAAAGACAAAGTGAAATATAAGCAGTTTCATAGTGCTCAACACTCACCAGTCTACAAAAACCTAGTCATTGTCATCATGTGGAAGACTGGGCCAGTGGTTAAAAAAGCCCAACCTCAATAGGATGATTCAGGCAATGATCCCCCTAATCATCTCCTTGTCCCAAACTCCCTCCCTGGTGCTTAAGTGAGCCCACTTCTCACATATCATCTGCCCTTCCAAGACTCTAATTATTCCTAGCCTTTCACTTCAGTGGTTCTGGCTGCCCACCATGGTAGCAGACAAATGCTCTCCCTCTCTGCCTTCCCTGCATGTGCCTACAACAAGTCACCACGAGCTCAGGTCGAGTCTCATGTGCCTCTTGCCCAGGCCGCTGGTGTCACACAACTTTGAATTTATGTCTCTGGTTGCTGACCTCAAAGTGCAACACTGCAACAATGGATGTTTTTTTTTCTAAATATTCTCATTTCATTGCTCTACTCAAACAGCCATTGGCCAAGGAAACCGCAGACCTCTTGGTGCAACATGTTTTCCATGGCTTGCGTCCTATATTGATTTTGAGAGGGGGATGCAGTTCATAATGCAGTTCTGGAAACCTTTGTTTCCAACCCTGGAAGCTATTATCAGCCTATCTCCTTAACACCAGACCGACAGCCAAAACAAGCAGCCTCAAATGTTGATGTATGCTGCACGCTATTCAGCCTTTTTAGACCCATCCTGCTGCAGCATCAAACTTCCATGGATGGAATATAGTCAAGGCACACCACCCAACACTGGCTCTCCTGGCTGTTTCTTTATCCAAGACCATCTGTGACAGTGTGCAAATGGTATCAGAGAGTACAGTGTCAGGGTACGTTATAAACCCTGCTACTCCTGGCAGTGGAAGAACATCTGCATTTTGCCAAGTTCGTCATGAAAAAATAAAAGTCCAAAAACTTTTTTGAAACACCTTAGTTATGCCTCACTTGCTTTGTTGGATTAACATGGACCTTTGCTTGATTAGAAAAGGTTCAGTTCTCGCCCACTCTATTTAAAGAATGATACTGTAAACGGACAAGACTGAAGACATTCTTACAGGCCATTCTGATATTTAATTTGTTTCTGGAGGCTACAGACATGCATTTCCCTCATTTGGAACGTTTTTGCATGCCAGTCAGTTTTTGACTTAATTAGACACATTGCAAATAAATGAAAATAAATTCAAGTGGAATTACTTTGCAACTTGAGTGAAATGTTTTTTGGACGGACATGAAAAATCATAAATGATTAAACATTCACACAAAAAAAATGCTTTCAATAGCTTTTCTTAATGCAAAAGGCTTAATTTCTTTCCACTCTCAAAATGTCTCCTTGGAAGGCCCTCGACATACTGATTGTTTGGTAAAAGGATGATAGCCTACCATCAATAACCTGCTAGTGGAATAGCCTTAGTCTCAAAGACACTCATCTTGAAGTTTTAATTACCAATATACTTCCTGTAGATCCAGATGGATTTGAACCTCAATGCATGAATGAGCCCATTAGTCACTAATAGATTTTTTATGAGATGTTATTTGCAGCAGGGCATTCTTCTAGGACACACTTTGTGATCTGACCTTCAAATAAGGAGAGCTGATGTGTTCATGTTTAAAAAAATAACATCAATCTATGGGACTGACGTGGGCCTGATAGTGTTTGCATATGATGTCGAGACAACGTACGCTTTTGTTGTGATATTTTTACTCTCTCGCATGCTGGAAATCCCACAGATAAATATGAAGACGTTGATTGAATAAAAAAAAACATTTACTCCTGCAACATCGGCTTGCCTGTTATATAACTTTAGAAGCCGAAGTGTAAACAGCAGCTTGGTCTGCCTGCAAAGAGCACATGCTGTGTTTGTTTTACATTGAACATATTAAACCTTATTAAATTAAATCCTACAACCATCAGTCAACATGAAAAGAAGGCAATGTTTAGTAATTAGGTAAGTACATAAGACCAGTAACTGGTCGGCAAACAGGGATAACTCCAAATTGTGTGTTCAGAAGAACAACGGTGAAAAAAAAAGAGAAAACAAAACCTCAGTGATGCAACCAGTATCACTAAACAGATATTGACTTTAGCCTGATGAGACAAGGCTGCAATGGAATGGACAAAATACAGTTTGAATTAGAATAAGGAAAACAAAGTTAAAAGTTGCTTTATATGGTGAACTAAATAAATCTCAGAATAATGCCCCTTTCAGCATTTTACCTGTTCATACTACAAATGTGTAATCTATTCTTGCTTTTAGCAGGCTGGGTGGAATTTCACAGGGAAGCAGAGGTGTGCTTTCCCCTGATGTTTCAACACATAAAATGAAACTCATATTCATTCATGACAAATTTCAATATTCTGCATCCTTGGCTCCCGTGGTAGTGATTCAGCTCCCTGCAGTCCTCTCTTACATACCGAGCCACATTTTTAGGGGGCACATTGCATTGGTCTGGACTTGACTGAACATGAATTAGCACATGCTGCATATTTTATCATAAACAAAATTTCAAAAACTCCAACACCAATCATTTTTGACATCACCCTATGATTTGAAAGACTTGTGGAACCCAAGTGTTTAAAAACTGTGCCTTTTGAAGCATGACCAAATATATTATTATTGGCAGCTAATCCATCAGCAACACTAGATAAAGTAAATTCATTTTGAAGACACTCATGGTCTGCCCTATTGCCCTGGAAATTATATTGTGATGGAATTAAATTTCTACAGATCTGAACTTCTGCAGATCTCAAAACCCGATGTTTCTGATTTGTGGGTTGATTAAATGTGGCTGAGGGGGAAAAAAACAATACAAAACTATTTTGCTAGCCCGGGTTCAGTGAGGCAGTTATTCAGTTGGTGGCCACCTTCCACATAGGGAGATAAATTATTCTGATTCTACACCCTGAATATTGCAGTTCTATAACATCACCACCCTTGCTGGTACAAAATGACAATACACATTGCACCCGTGCAAACTGACACTGCTGAATTGTACAGATAAGGAGGGATGTAGATAGCAGATTTGCTGTACACTGTTGTATCAAAGGAATGAGGAGACCCTGCTGTGTCCTTGGACAGCTCCAAAGACTGCATATAAAGTGTCAGTGTCCCTTATACCCAGTGCATCTTAGTGAGTTTCCATGTACTGTCACTTTATTTCCATGGACAATGAGAAGAGTAAAATTACAGCAACAAAATCAATTTACTGGCCAACTACCATTTTTTTTTTTTTACCATTTGATCTCAGTCACTCATGTGCTATGACTTTGATGTCATGTATACAGGGGCCATATTCTCAACTCAATCTTTTTAAACTATGGAATGGAAATTCAAAATAAGAACAAATAAAACATCAATTAATCTTACTTTTTTACCGTGGTATTTCCGATTGAATGGCATTTATTGTTGAATCAGACCTGATAATACTGTGATACCTTGATATGGGGTCCAAAAACAATTTATAACAGTTGTCTGATCAACACCAGACTAAAATGAAGACCTCATATGACAACAGCAATCATTGGATTTATGGACTGTGGACCCTGCATTATAATCACTGCAATGATGATGCAGTTTATAAATATGTATAAAGATGTTGATGTTCAGTCACTTAGTAATTTGTTTTTGAAACAAAAAAAAATCTCTGCACATCCATGTTAACTGGACTTAATAACTTGCACTGTGGAAGGCCATTTAATCATTTGAAGTTGGATTTTTTATTAGAATTCTCAGTTGCATTTGAGTAAGACGCTAACATAAAGCATTAAATTAGAACTCACTTCTAAACGTAGTCAAGGTCACTGCATGATTGGCATACCTATCATGTTCTGCCATAATGACAGTGCTGTGATCCACAAATTTACTGAGACATACAGTACATCCCCTATTTAGTATGGAACAGCTGGAGTCTTTGATTGCTCTGTCCTCTCTGCTCATTTTCTCATGAATCTAATTTAGGATCGTGGAGGTGAAGAGGAAGGAGGTTGTGGAGGACAGTTCACACTTATAGCCCCTCTGAGGTGAATATGCTGCCTTTTAATGACCCCTCCAAGAATTGCTGCCTGGGGCTAGAGGGTTATTGATGTCTTTGTAACCCTGGGACTTGTGTTTTCAATAATCTCTATAGTGCCCCCCAAAGGCAAACTGGTCCTGGGGGACGGTTCGAACTTGTGATTCGTTGGACATGCTAATTTGTCATCTTCAGACTGCAGGAACCTCCTCCAAATTGAAGCCTGCAAGGATAGACCACAATGTATTGCCAGCAGCAGCAGCTTAAAGGAGTGGTGTGGAACAGGCACAGGTGGAAGGGCTGTTGTTGAGGAACCAACATTTCCTTGTTTGATTTCCGGGTTCCTCCTTACCAGCCCTTTCTTGAGCGAGACATTGAACCCCTAATTGCTCAGGATGCTTCTCAGTGGCTATCAACTGCTCATGGTTCACATACAATGGGTTAAATGCAGAGGATTAACCTTTTACCGGAAAGGATTAATAAAGTTTTCAATACTTTAAAAACAGGGATACTGACATTGGTGCATTCACTCTTGTGTGTTGGTTCTGCAGATGTGGGAGATTGTCAGCTTGATGGTGATGAGGCCAGGCCTCATGCAAGAGGTTGAGTGAACAGATCAGATAAATGGGGCAAGGCAAGTAATGAAATCCTTTCCCGTTCCCTTTCAAATCTGTTGTTTTTAAGAAAATAAAAAAACAATCAAACAATCAAAGGTCATGATCTTTTCATGATTAATTCTGGACTTGGTCCCTCAATTTTGTCGTCAGACATATATGAAGATTATATGATTAAACTCTTTAAAGATATTTAAAAAACCTTTCCTAACAATCTACAATATATTTGGTTAGTGTGACCAACAACTTGAGGTTCATAAAAGTTCGCAACATGAGACATATAAAATAAAATGGTTGTAATTCATATCCTCTCATTCTAGTCAATTTATAGACACACACACACACACACACACACACACACACACACACACACACACACACACACACACACACACACATATATATATTACAAAATAATTTCCAGTTCATATGTTTGAGTTTGATACCAAGTGGAGAAATTATAATTGAAATGATTTTTGAACTATAGTAGTTTTAATGATAAGCGGTCGTTGGTATTCTAAATATTTGTATTCATAAGATTTGTAGGTATTGAGTTAAGACGAGACATATATTGATAAATCATCTCACTGTTGTATGAACAATATGCATTTCTTACATTAAAAAAGGGTTTCTAAGCCTTTGCTCATTGAGGCAAAAAAGCACATGTCGCGCACGTCTTCTCCTTTTCAGCAACAGTAAAACTGTGATCGTTATCATGGTGTTTGAAAATCAGCCGTGAATGTGCATTTATCAGAATTACTCACACCTGGCTTGACCTCTTTGCACTCCCTCAGTCGGACTTGGCCTTTCTGAAACGATTCAGTCAATTCCTGTTCCAAGATTGCTTAATTCTGCTTTTGTCGAGTAGCCCCCCTTTTGCTCTGTTAATGGCTTGCGTTGCACATATTTTGCAGCAGTTACTGCTGCCTCTGGCAAGATTCTCTATCTTGTTCCCCTCCCTCTGCGAATACCTTCCTCTTCCAAGATACTTATTACGCCAGACATCTCATCAAACACTTACAAAAAGAGGTAAATATATGCAATGCCTCTGTCAAAAATGTAGTCTGTTTTCTTAAATTTTGCTCTGATATGTATGTATGTATGTATGAGGGTTGGGCTTGATGTGTGGATTCTGAAATCGGACACATCATGGTACTTTACATTTAGTAATATGGCTGATAGTTTCATCCTGGAATATTTTGTGACATATTGCAGTTTTTTTCTGAAATGTTTTCAGTGTACATTCATGACTCAGGAAAGAAATGACCATCTCTGATAAAAGTGATTAAAAAAAAAAGATTTAGATATTTCTCTTGGGTGATTTGACCAGTTTAATTTTTCAAGATGTTCTTACAACCTGATATCGAACATACGTTTTGTCATTTCAGTAGAATCTAGTGAAATGGGAAAATGTATGATATTCAACATTATATATCGTAATATATATCAACACAATCTGCTGACTAAATTATGTTGATCGTTACTACTCTCTTATATATATATGTGTATGTATATGTGTGTGTATATATATGTGTGTATGTATATGTATGTGTGTATGTATGTATATATATATATATATATATATATATATATATATATATATACATACACACACAACGACAATATAGTTCATGCAATGCCATATTTTAGAAAGAACTGTAGAGAACCTTCTTTCTTATAGCAGGTAAATAGTATCACTCTCATAATAACGCAAGCTCTTCAACAGAGCCACAAGCTACAGGCATTATAATTACTATCAATGTACTACATACTTCAGTAAATATCAACATAGAATGCATAATGTAAATTCACTGCATTACAACGTGAGATTATTTGGTTTGGTGTAATTAATTATCATGGTTTTCTAACGAACTGATATGCTTATGTAGCCTTTTCCACATGAGCTGGCTCGGCTGTAAACCCAGCCATTGGAAGTGGGACCTCACCGTGACCTGCCCCAAGGCCCAATGGAAATGCGGATCAGTACAGTAAGTATGCGGAGACTGGCCATAAGTGAACACCGAAGTCAAACATCAAATGTAATTTCTGCATATGCAAACTTAAATGTAGGATAACATAATACTTGGCTTAATAGGTAAATAAGGAAAGCAGATTCAAGACAGGTTTTGGCAGGTTATCTTTTCCTTCTTTTTCTGTGGAAAAATATCATGTCCAGAAATATACAAAAGAGAGTTAGCAATACTTTCCAAGATATCAACAGCATTAAACTGATAAAAACTGATTGCCAAATAATTTCTGGGACTCAGAATATCAGGGATTTTATGGTACATAAGGTTGTAGATCACTGTCTGGAGCCCAGTCCATTAGCTGGCTGAATAATAGTGTTGGTAATTCCAGCTCATAAAATTATATGGTAATTTCGGCAAAGTGCTCTGTGCCTGAAGACCTGGCTTGAGCATTGGGGACACGCTGCTCTTTATCAACACTTTGAATGACCCGTGGATGGATTTTCTGCTCTTAACTGTCAAAAGATCACCATCTTCCACTGGCCTTTTCAAATCTATCACAGTGCTATGTGTCCCATTGTTCTGCTTCGTTCGGCAAAGCTTTGTTTTTCATGACATCGGATTTTTCATAATTTTCCATGATTCTCAATTCTGGAGCCATACCATGCACAATCATCAGACTCAACAGTGGGTCTATGATGGAGTTTTCCTGGCAGGTCAGCAACACTGCACAATCAGGCTTTTTCTTGCAAAATCTTTTGGTATTTTTTTGCAAACTATTTTTACCAGGAAAATCATTCGATTTTTCCTGTAATAAACTGTTAATATATTGCAGCAAACAGTCTTCCATTCATTTTTCTTTCTGTATGCATCTACGCATTTTGCTTTTGAATTTTTATTCCTTTATTCTTTTATTCTAATGTATATTTCATGTGGAGTGTTATCTTGGGGTCATCTCATTTTTTGACCAAAACACTGGAGCTCCAGACCAGGTCAGAGCTAGTCTAAAGTGCAAAAACCATGACAGATATATGGATATTTTTAAGGGCACACACACAAACAGGCGCCTTCAGAGTAACCAAATACCTTTCATGTAATTTAACTTTTACCCCATCTGAATGCAACACTGTTGCAGAAAATATGTCATATTTTATTAGGTGCACCTCTCAAACCTTAGCTTATTAATTCAGAAAAATTAATCAGCAAATCACAGGGTACCAATTCTATACAATCAGGTCTGCAGACATGGTCGGGCCAAACTGCAACTGTACAAACTTCGCTTTAGAAAGGGCAAGAGTGGTGATGTAAGTGACTTTGAGTGTGGTGTGGCTGTTTGTGCCAGATGTCCAGAGTATTGGGGAAACTGCTGATGTACTGGAATTTTTATGCAAAAACATCGCCGGTGTTTACAGAATGTGGCCTGAAAAAGTGAAAAATATCCAGTGAGGGGCAGTTCTCTGGGTTAAGGTGCCTTGTTGATGCCAGAGGTCAGTGGAGACTGGCCAGATTGGTTCAAGGTAAAGGAAAGGGCACAGTATCTCAAGCAAACACTTGCTGCAATGAGAAGATCAGACTTCCATTTCTAAATGAAGAGTAAATCAACAACTTTGCAGCAGCTATATGATGCTGTCTTGTTGGAATAGACCAACATCTCTGTGGTATGTGTTCAAGCATCTTGTTGAAAATATATCATGAAGAATTAAAGCACTTCTGAAGGCGAAAGAGGATCAACCAGAGTACCGGCATGGATTAAGTACGCTGCCACTGAGGGTATATTACACCCTTTAAAATACCAGAGGGTGTTAACCCATTGCTGATGTAATGAAAATCCACAACGACGTGCAATTTGTAGTAGAAAATGGCGCCTCCAGTGTCTTTAGACATCCAGCTCAATGTCAGATGACCATGCGACAAGAGACAAAGGCTCCAGTCTCAGTCACCTTGGACTCAGGGCTGGTGCAATGCATGAGCAGAGGGCAAGCCATTCCCACCAATAAATAAAAATATGATTTCTTTCCAGCAGGACTATCAAGCTAAGACAGGGTAGAACTAGACTAGACTTGAGCCAAATGCTGTAGATTGCTGGTTACTTACTCTATTAATACAAGGGCAGTATTTTTGTATTCAGGTTATTTCTCACATAACTGATTTGTGTGTCTGGACTCAGAAATGTTTGTATCTCGTTTTAAAACTTGTACCAAACAGCAAAAATGTAACTGATAGTTGAGCCTCTCAGTCAAATCAAAACATCTCAAAGCTTATGAAACATACACTCGTGAAATCATAAAAATGAATAGGGATTTGGATTGGATGGTCATGATGGACAGGAGCTTTGCTTCTGAAAACATATTTGAAGCCCTCTCAACAGGCGATAATTGGCTGTCACGTTTGTTTGTCACGAGACGTCTCTCGTGTTTATTAGAGAGGGATAATTGTATTTCTTTCATCGATGTAAAACAATTGCTGTATACTAACTTCATGTAACATCTTGTCAGTTTGTAATACAATTTCCTCAAAGACAAAAATATAACTACACTTCAACGGGTTGGAAGATTACATTGCTGTTATTAACTGACATGATGTTCCATCTGTTTGATGGGACTGACTCAAATAAGTGGTTATATAATGAGCTACATTATCTGAAAGACGACGGATGACGGTGACATATTCATTTTATATGATTAAAATAATCTTTCAACAGGGATCTCTGCTTCATCTTTGTGGGCCTTTGTTTCAAATGTTTTTGAATCAGAAATACTGCTTGGACAGCTGTGCATGTTTTTTGGGGGGGGTTGCACAAGTAAGACTGTTTTGAGTCCACACCCAACAACACACTTGAATCTCACATTTTGATATTTTATTTTGATTGCGGTGCCACATCTTAAACAGACAGAAACAAACGTTGTTAAGGATCAATTTTCGGAGAACAATTCGGCTAGTCCTCCTCGAAATGTGCAATTCATTGCCAATGGCTTTCCAGGCATACATGGTCATGCAGGTGAGTGCAAGCGTAGTTTTATTGAAGGGTCTGCCACGGCAAATTCCCAGAATGTGACCAGAGAACCTATGTAGTATTTTAATTGCCGTCATTAATCAACCATATCAATCTTGAAAGCTGACCTTGGAAAAAAATTCGAGTCATGTATGTTTCTCTAAACAAAACATATTACGTGTACCTATGCCAGATGGATCAGTTAGGAAAATGTTTGCTGTCTGTGTTTGTCAATGAAGCAGGATGTTTTGGCTAATTTTTGCCAACGTTCATCTTTTAAGAAATGCTGGCCTCAAATTCTTTTCAAATTCTTTTCAGCTCTAGCTATATCGAGTCAGATCACTAAAAAAGAAATTGCTTTGCAATGTGTGTGGCCAGAGAGAAAAAAAAAAACAGATGTATGTGTGTGGAGTACTTATTTGCCACATGTGGTCCAACTCCACACTTGGGGTCCTTAGTGCTGTGGTGAAGATCTCTCCTTCATCTCTGGATATTTACCCAGATCAATAAGATGAAGGATATCAGAACAAACATAATAAAAAAAAGTTGAGTTTTTATTTTTAATGTGTTTGAATCATGCAGAATCGACGTTCATGATCAATAAATCAATAAAGAAAATATTTGACGCATTTAGATGAGGAAAAGAGAAGAAAAAATGCTTTTATAATCGCTGTGGCAATATAAAATTGTATGTTCTTTCCATAGCAGCTGCTTTAGACATGTATTAACTATCATGTTGCTGAGAATAATGCGAAAGAATCCAGAATAATAATTTTCAAAAAAACAACACCCTACCTTCCATCACAAGTATGTACAACTACTGATCAGCTGTGACTTGTCAGCGTGTACGAAACATCAGGTAACATGTTGTCATAGTTTCTCTTTTAAAGCAGAACAACTGTGAAATCATACTGACATAAGCAACTTTGAGGGCCAAATTATGAAGGCAAGACATCTGGGGCAGTGCTTCTCAAACTGCCAAACTGCAGCACTCAGACTGCTCTTTCAGTTTGTGGCTAATGGGGCTGCGTAGATGGAAACATGTCCGGGCATCCATATTGACTCCTGTCTATTCATTGAGCACATGAGCATCAGAACTGCATCAGTCATGTTTTTTTCCAGGAGCATTTGCATTGCTTGCTGGGGGAAGAAATTATGTTTTAGTAAAATTTATGCTGGGGATTCTCCGCTCCTGCTGTTCATGTGGATCTTCCATAGACATTTATCTCCCCACATAAATATGATTGCACACCTTGATTGAAAAAGTGTTTCAGGAATGGGGTTTGAAGAACGCAGCAAGTCTGTGTTCCCTTTTGTACCACTAGATCTTAAATCAAATGAGTATCTAGACGTGTGATGGGAAAACATATTGATCCATGGAGGGCCAACTCCACAAGTTAAAGGATGGAAAAGGTCTTCTGCCAACATCTTGGTACCATAGAAAGTCTCCACAGGTCTGATGGGGTTTGTGCCCCAATGGTCAAGACTGTCTTAATAGCAAATCTACTTACACAGTATCAGCTAGTTAAACATAATGTTTTGGCTGATATTCAAGAGTAATGTCATTAAGATTTTTTTTCTTTTTTTTTTTTTAGATCCCAGAGTTATTACCATATCTGCAACTTCAAGGTGGCTAAGTTTTGATCGCTGATCTTTTCAGTGAATTATATGAAAGATTTGGTTATCATTGTTTTCTGCAAGGACATGGAATAACCCTGCTGAGAATGTTAAACATAAGCATTTCTCAACATTTCAGTTATAAATGTGGGAAAGAACAAAAAGTCAAGGGGGGAAAATGCCTTTATCTTCAGAATTTGTTGACAGAAGGATAAATAAGATCTTTCCACCAAAGAAATCTGTTTCTCAAACATTTTGGATGTCCACCTTTTTAATGACTTTGGAGAGTTTGGACAAAACTGATTCTCAGAGAGATTGGATGATGCCAGACAGATTAATACTTTTTATCTCCTGTGCTTCAAATGACTCCTGTTACCCTGCACCTCTAATTCTGAACACAAACCTGACCATTCAATCTGCACCACACTGCCAGCCTGCCAGTACAAATATTCCTTAATCTCAAGATCACCTCCCTTCAACTAGACTAAATATATTTATCATTGCATAAGATTTTTGCAAAAACTGTTAATGATTAAAAAATAAATCTATAAAAAAATCTGTATCAGAATGAAATGGACATGAGTAAGACTGACATTTTGTGTACAGATGTTTTTCTGTCAAGCTTTTTGAACTATGAATATGTTTTTTATTTTTATTTTCCTTTTGGCTGCTCCCCTTGGGGGTCACAACAGCAAATTGTCTTCTTCTATCTAACTCTATTCTTTGCATCCATTTATCTCCACCAACTAACTTCATGTCCGCTTTTACTCCATCCATAAATCTCCTCTTTGGTCTTCCTCTAGCCCTTTGCTTGGAAGTCCCAACATCAGCATCTTTTTTTCCAATATATTCCAGTATATTCCCTCACCATCCACTGTACAGCTCAAAACCAGTCTGACTTTATCTCCATAACATCTCAGGTTTTCTGTCCCCATGAAGTCTTGTGTGCTGAAAAACAGTTGTCGTAAGTTAAAGCTAGGTATGAAAAAATGACAGCACAGAATAGAAAAAAGAAAATTTGCAACTAGTTCTCAAAATTAAGATATCGTATTGATCCTAAGATTGCCAGAGTTTGATAGGTCATTGCCAAATGACAGAATGATTTTACTTCAACAATATAATCGGGGGCAACTCAATGAAATTGGAAGGATTCCATTGAAATTAGATAAATACCGGTGGTTTCTCTGGGTTTTGTTGTGACAGGTCTTGGACTACTAGTTGATTTCACGAGAGTAAAATAAATACATGCTATGGGATATGTAGTTGCCATATACAGGATTTAATCTGCTCAATTTTACCCTGCGTATAAAGCATACGCTGGAGTGTAGTGAGAGAGTGGGAGTCCAAAAGACATGCTGATATATTTCTAAGCACCACACACAGATTCAAAGGAATGGAAAACACATTTTCTTGTAGTGTTCTTAAGACTCCTCTCAACCCCGATACCTCTTCATGTTTCTGTTTTCCAAGCGTCTCAATACACCCCATATATCAGTATAGTACCAGTCTTGTGGGGAATTTGTAAACATACTGAGAATCAAAATCTGTCTCGATAGACAAAGGCAATGGATTTGATAAATAACATGAACTTTAGCATTTAATTTGACAATCAATTAAAACACAATTAATCAGATATACAATATCGTCTGGGGGAGACATGACGGCGGAGTGGTTAGCGCTTCGGCCTCACAGCACATAGGACCCTGGTCCTTCGACAGTCCAAAAACATGCAGCAGGTTAATTGGGAAAAAAGGGGAAAATTGCCCAGAGTAAATGAGTGAATGGCTGTTTATCCTTAAATGTGAATCTGCGATTGACTGGCGACCAGCCTGTCGCCCAATGACAGCAAAGATAGGCTCCAGCATCCCCCACGAACCTGAGTGGAGGATAAGGATGGATGAATATAGTCTGGTGTTACATGTTGACAGTTGCATGACTTTCCTTGTAGTTCCAACCTGATTGCTCATAGGTCTTCCAACAAAATTACTGACAATAAAATGGCCTGCTTTTTAATATTCACTGACTGATTTTTCATTTTCAAAATGATTAAAATATTAATGCAGCCTATTGTATAATTGTTTTTTAGCTCTAACATTGACAACTATGTACAAAGAAACACGATGATAAAATGAAGACCCTATAACCTTTTATATTAAACTGTGCATGCACAGCACTTTAAAACATTCAACATTTTTTCTGCCAAAAATGACAACATAAACCAAACAAAGACCTTGTCGGCTGTATGGTTCAGTGAAGAAAAAAAGGTTTTCCCTGAACCATTTCCATCAAATTAAAGTAACTTGACCAGCATATTGGAATACACAAAATAAGATGCTCATGACTTACTGCAACACGACTTGCAGTAGTCTTTCACATAGCCATTGCACTGCGAGACACAACTAGTTATCTTTCCTGTTCAGTTATTTATCATTTACATTGTGCGCATGTGTTTTTCTTAAAACATCTGACATACTTTCATCCAATTTCCTTCAGTTGAGTAAGCATGAGGACATGCTTTTTCAACAATAGAACATTTTTATACATTTTAACATATTGTTTATTTGTATGACCCGATTGTTGAGAAGTTAATCATTTCTCCTATAGAAGATATTAAGTTTTCTTCTGTATCAGTAATATTGCACTGACCTACAACATGAATCTTTGCTATATTGCTGTGATAATTAGAAAATTAAATTCAGTGTTATTTTTGGTTAACAGCAGATGAGTGCAGTGCTTGTTGATGCCACTTTCTTGGAAGAAATCGCATGACTAAACTTTGCACAATGTAGAATATAATTCCATGAATGTCTTTTTACAACCTGTGAATACAGGCATCAGATACCCCTTTCTAGTTCCCTTTTCTATTCAGTTGCATTATAACCATAGAAATTGTTAGACATTGTTACTATTGAAAAATGTGATAACAGAGAGAGGGAGTGTGTGCTGCCTCACAGACGGATAGGTCACAACCCACGGGGAGTGAAGGAAAAAAGCCTCTATTAGTCACGTTTTGTCTTATAAAAAACGATGGATATTTTAGGCAAAGCAAACCTGACCTGTCTCAGCAGTAGCTGAGACCTGTGTGATTTCGATGTTATGCAATGTACTTAAAAACGTTTAAATTGCATGTTGACTATCAGTTAGTTTCCCAGTATCTTCTCTCCCATATATATGCAAGTAATGCTGCAAGCATAGTCTTTATTGGAAAAGAGAGGCAGGATGGTTGTTTGAATATGAAGGTGTTGCGACAGAGGGATCAGATAGTGTGATGGAAAGAGTGATTAGATAAAACCCCAATGTTATGAGAAAGGAACTAGACCATGATTTTCAAACATACCTGTACATGTAGGAACCAAATTAATTTGTTTCTAGTTTTGAAGATGCTGTACAAAGGTGTGTGACTGACAGAGAAAGAAAGGAGAGAGTGGCTGTCTGTAAATGTAAAAGCATCCCTTTACTCATTGTTGAGTTAGTGTTCCAGTCCATTATGAACAGAATGCTGATACATTTATTGCTGGTAAAACTGATTAGATAAATGTTTTTTTTTCTTCTAAAAAGGGTTGTAATGGTTTTAAAACAGTAAAAAAAATACTGCTTGTGTTTACACATCCTTTGATGGTTATGGATGCTAGTTTGCATGCTAGTTTGTAGCATGTTGCCAATTAGTTATTCATGATGAAGAATGTTTTAATCCCTTGATCTGCTCTTGATGTGCAAAAATGCATGCAAAATCAGACAACTACTTTATATTTTTTTGGTAAGTGAGAGACGCAATGACTATATCAACTTGAAGGCCAAGATCTCCAGCTGTGGGGTCTAGTTTAAATGTCACATTAACATCTATGCTGTGCCATAAGCACCGTGACATTCTCCAACGCTGGTCTCGGCAGTGGACTCGCTGGTACATCTTTCATATCTCTGTCTCATTAAACGACTGATCTGTCATTGGATTCCTGAAATCCTAGTCTATTATGTTTCTGTTAATACTAATGATATTATTTGTATTATCAAGAGTTCATTGACCTGATATGTTCCACTTGTTTATGATACTTACCATTTTGTTATGGGCATTTTGAAAGGGGCTTTGACCTTTTCCAAATTTCAGCTCTCCACTTGACCTTTTTCTTGGAAACTGCACGCATTAGCTGAAGATGCACATGTGTTCAGTCTTCTTGAATGTCATGCCTGGCAGCACTACTGGTCTTGTATATCTGCAATACACCCGTCTCACTCTATAACCTCTCAATACAATGCCAGTAAACCAAACATAAAATTCCTCAAAGCCAACAGAAATGTCTTTTGCAATGTGCTATTATACACTTCATGCTTCGTGAAATAAACCATCATATGTGTTTGTTTTCCTTAAATATGGAATATATGGCACTTGAATAAAGCAAATGGATACAATACATAGTGCTCAATGGACTGCTGCTCATCTGCAGTAATCTTGGGTACATGTCACACAATTTGCTGGTTGCTGCAACCAGCAATCATACCTGGGAATGAGGGTGCTGCTTCAATTTCCGATTCAGCACCCTGTGCTGGCAGAACACAAAGAAGCAAACCCTTGTCTACAGCAAAATGACATATTAAGGTTCATCTGTTAGCTGGTTGTTATGCAGTGCAAGGTTCTCAGTTTGGTCATGGACAACGAATGCACTGTGATGGGTCGGCTTGTCCCAGTGTTTAGTATAATTTAGGATCTGCCTGAAGTAAAATATTATTTTATTGTCCTTAATCCTTAAATAATACTTCTGTCCATCACTAACAGAAACACCATACTTTCGAGTTAAAGTGTTTTTTGCTTGTCACAGATACAGCAACCAACTGGCATGTGTAAAATCCATCCATTCCTTTTCAGGGTATGTCTGCATAAACTGACTTATGCAAGGAGACACACAGGCCTGTGCCATCTTTGTCAGCTGTTAGCCCATCACTGTTAAATATTTGTTTCAGTATCTGTACTGATTCCTGTCTGTGGTGCTACTTTTTTGACACAATTTATGCTAGTCAGTTTACACTGTGGATTAAAACACCTGAGTGTACCTGTTTGACTTCTGAAGTGATGTCCCTTTCTTGGAATTGTCAGAATGCTTCTGCAAGACTATTAATTGTAGAAGTTGTAGTGTCATGAAACCAAATATTCGTGCCAAAGATCTGATTAAGTGTGTCAAAAAACAAAATTTATCTCCAAAACCGTAGTGGTAAACATTGCAAAGGTGTTCATGTCTTATTCCGAGACAGTGGTAGGTTCTGACTGGGTGTGCAAATTCCTGAAAGCCATTTATATATTCTTTGGAGTTAAAGACAGGATTCAGTAAGTAATGACTTGGGAGGTCCATGTGATCCCCTTTAGCCTGTTGGTGACAGAAATCAGTTTCAATGGTACCCACATGCTTAATGGTGCACCAACAGAATAAGTACTATTTAGATTTTTAGACTGATCCCGAAGCATATTTCCCCTGAAAAAGTCAAATTCAATACGTTAACTATTGGAAGACTAAGGTAACCGAATTCTGCCAAGAGATATTGGTGAAACATTAAGCACATTGACAGTGTATCAGCCATGGAAGTTGTTCGTCCTCTTCAACTGTAATATGCTTACACAGCATGAGAGGTGCAGGCTTTACAAATTCCAAAGCTGAAATACTGAAGTAAGAAAAGATTTTGCTCTAACTGTAGGTCTTTCTCCCTCAAATTAGGTCAGAAATCCATTGTTGATCTGACTTTCAGTGCATATTGTCATATCAACTGTTCAATACGGTGTTAATGACTCTGTAGTCATGGCTAAGTTGTTAAATCAGCAGGTACGCCTGCCTCATCATATTTAAATGGGGAATTAATGTGAATTTCACTCTTAACCTCTAGTCATCTCAGAAAATACAAAGGACAGGGTCTTTTTTGAGGTGTTTGAGGCAGAAATAATGAGACTAAGGAGAGGAAGTGAATCTATTGGCAAATAAACATAATATAATATTCAAAAATAAATACCCATATCTTATCCACTATCCATTTTTGTAACACTGAGTACAAAGTAATCAAAATGTGTTCCATGAAAACTACTCCGTCAAATGACCCTAAAAAAAATAGACCATAGAGCTGTAAGAACTTTGACATACAACAAGTAGATTATTACATGACCACACATCAGAATGAAGCAACCAACTCCACTCTTGTTGGAACCTTTTGTTCGGATAAAAGTAAATGAATTTAGTTGTCTTTTGTCTGTGCTGCAAATGTAAATCATCATTGAATAACCCCTTCATGAATCAGCACCTTATTTTAACAGTTGGGTGTTCATAACCATGTGATCCCAGGGTCAATGTTTGTGTTAAGAGCTGCAGTCAGGGTTTTCCAAAGAGAAATGCTCCAATTAGATGGTCCAGACTGAGTGCTTCAGAAGAATCCTGATGCATAGCAAAGGAGCAGGCGCCTGGCCTGAAAATCAAGATTGTGGCAGTCCTCTGGAGCCAAGCCTGGAAGGGGAGGTTGTCGACAATTACCAGGTGGTCAGGACTTATTTCATTGTGCTCAGTCAGGTAGGAGTCTAGCGCAGAAAAAATTATCTGAACTTGCAAACTGCAGGGAGAAAGTCGATGACTGTGTACTAACGGCAAAGACAGATAGAGCCCTGAGCACATCCTCCTTCTCCATGATGCTTTAGGGCTTACCAATACCCCCTTTCTGTCTGAGTGGAGGCTGGAGATGGTGTTGCAGGTTAAGCAGTAACAACAAGCTTAAAAAATTAATTCCCCAGGGCCCAGGTGTCTCATGGAAGCTACTGATATGTACTAAAAAGCCAGAGGGCTGCCAGCCTCAGTTGTTGCTGAAGCAAAAACCCCACACCTGTTTGAGTTTTAGAGAGTTCATGGAGAAAGGCCTATGGTTCGCCTTAAAGGAGTTCTGGCATACAGTCAGAATAATCATGAAAGGGAAACAGGGCTTGGAACTGCCCCCTCCTGTGGTAATAGGGGGAGGAGACCTGTGGACTTCATCTTTGGATGATGTCAGAATTTCTTTGAAGAACTCCCAAACCTTAATTACATGGCATTCTTGGAGAAGGCAGAGTTGGAAAAATGTGATAAATCGTCGTATATATCCCTGGTTGAGGTCAGTCAAGTAGTCAGAAGCTCTTCAGTGACAAAGCATGGATGACATTTACCAAGAGATGCTGAAGGACACTGTGGAACTGGCTGGGCTGACATGCCTCTTCACTGCTGCATCGAGGTCAGGGATGGTCCCTGTGGGCAAACTTGGCTCAAATCCCAGGGGATCACAATACTCAGAACTCTTGGACAATTCTATGCCAGAGAGATGGAAAGTAGTCTTGGGCAGAGAAAATGCAGAACTCGAAATGAATGTGAAACAATGGTCCAGCTTGTCACCACCCAAGAGCTCCTTGAGAATATGTAGTAATTCACTAATTCAGTCTGCATGTGTTTTTTACACCTATATACTGTAAGTAAAAATCCTCGACAAGAGACCCCATGGATAACTTGAAACAAGCCAGAGTGATTATACATCTCATCTGACTAGGAATTTATTTGGAACCGTTCTCCAAAATTCAAATTTTGATGAGATGCATTTTCTTAAGTTTGTTGATTGAAAACTCCTCTACAAATGTTTTCTTTCACCTCAATGACCTTGAATATTCTCACTCTTTTGTTTAAGTTCATATCTTGCTGATGATGTGATTGTATTGTGCAATGTCTAGAAAAACACATAATGCCATTATTTTTGTTTTGTTCTAGTATTTTAGTTCAGCAAAGGGCAACTAAAAGTGAAAAGTATTCCATCATCCCTTTATTGCTCAAAGTTGCACACAGATGTCCCCGACACAGTACATTGACAGTCTCCTTGTTTTGTCTCTGAGCCCCCCCCCCCCCCCCCCCCCCCCCCCCCCCCCCCCCCCCCCTACGCCCTCGCCTACCCCCTCCGCC
>CAAKHD010014627.1:230546-243724 GCA_901007705.1 Fistularia tabacaria
ACACTCACACACACACACACACACACACACACACACACACACACACACACACACACACACACACACACACACACACACACACATACACCACACACACACATACACAACCCATTCTGAAAGAGCTCTGGGTGGGCCAGCATCCAGGCAATGAGAGGGAAGCAAGAGAAAAGCTGCAACAGAAGATGTCAGACTTTATTTAACATACTGCTCATTTGAAATCTGCTGGTGTGCCCCATCTCTGCTTCTGGAGACAGCTCCCGACTTGATGAAAAGCACTTTTATTGAGCCCTCTGTGGCAGTCAGATGCCACAGTGTGTGTATTTTCGTTGGTGAGAGAGTAAGTAAACCAGGGGGGTGATGCTTATTGATATCTGATGAGATAACACTTTCCAGCAGGATGAGATGATAGAACATGAGGCTATGTGAAGGTTGAAGGCAGTGCCATCTTTAGGACAACGGGAAGCATAAACATGCACTTAAAGAAACCGACAAGGGTGAATTGTTTTCACATATATAGGGCTTAAACTCCTAAGAAAATGAGCGGGTTCTCGATTAGATGTCATAGATATTCTTCAAAAAAATCCTGATTTAGACCTCACTGGTTTTAATACTCAGTTCTGGATGCTATTAAGTTAACCGTGTTTACGATTCGAGGGTAATCTGTCAATCTGAGATAGGCTCTATGCACACAGACATTCTTGTTTCCACATTATTCTTTGTTCGGTCATTTGATTGACTTTCATTCACCGTGGACAGTCAAACCCAAACTTTTACAACATTGCCATCATGTCCAAACATTACTTTATGAAGGATTCCAGAGACGACAGTGTGAAAAAAAACACGCAAAAATGCCAACACACAGACCTAACACCTGTACCCCAAAGTTTAAACCTAAACTGGATGCAAGTATTCAAAAGGCCCACTAAAGAAGTCTGATAAAATAGTGATTGACTGAAATGTCCAGTCTCTCGGAGTGTGCTCACCATCATCTTTTTAAACTGTGTCTGGTCCTCATAAAGGTAGCTTTGGACATATGAAACACACACACACACACACACACACACACACACACACACACACACACACACACACACACACACACACACACACACACACACACACAGACACACACACATAATCCGCTTTCAAGGGAGACTCATTCATAACACTGGGTGACAAAGAAAATTCTCTGCTGACAGCTTTATGGAGTCGAGTGAGAAAGTTCCCATTTTTTCTCTGCTGATGTCACTTCCTATGAAACAGATCTTTGTTCTTGACACTGTGAACAAAGGTCTGCTGGATGTACCCTTGTTTGAAACCCACATTAATCATCTCACACACTTTTGAAATCAATGACATGCTTATTATTTAAGGTGTGCACCTGAGCGGACGTACAACAGGCATTTTGATCATTTAGTTTGACCAAAAGTGAATATAAGCTTGCCTCCATTTATATTAAAAGAATTGATCCCTGATGTGTTGTATTTTTGACTTTATATTGATTTGCTCATCGGTTTGCTTTCTTGATGATAAGTTTCCCTTGGATACCTAATCAGTCCACAAGTCATTATGTAGATTTTACAGCTTACTCATGCATGGTCCTGCTGTATTTTAGGAAAGGAATCCAAATTGTCAATTTTCCTCTTGTGGATAGTGACATTTTATGCATTCTGTTGGGTTGGGATCGGTTCTTCTAATGAATTAAATCATTAATCAATAGAGTAAAAGCATATTTTCATATTTACTTTTCAATAGGATTAAAGAACATTAAATGAAACTTCTAATTTATCATCACCACAAATTTGGAACCTTAAGGTCTGATACATTTCCAGTGAAAATGAATAAATGCCTGGAAGTGTTGACACATTCAGTCAGCAATAGCTGTTTTTCAGGGGAGATTTCACAAAGGCTGAATAGGTTTGGAGCTATGTTGATGATGCCCAGTGATTTTAATCCCAACTTGGCAGAGATATTGCCAAACTTCTCCCTTTGCTCTGCTATCCCCATTATTGTCCTGCAGGTTATGAGTGAACCAGGTCCAAAGCCTGGATTTAAATTTTTGCATAAAGAAATGCATGTAACACACACACAGATACACACCCACACACAGGACACTCATATTTCTTTAATCAAAATTGTGGGAGAGAAGCACAGTCTTCTTATTCAATATTTTACCCAATATTCAGACTAATTCTTTTGGGGGGTATTTAGAATGAAATCAACTGGCTTGTCTTGAAACTGTGTAATAATGCCAGTTGTGATGGAAAATTATGTATACATTTATTTTGACTGATAATGGAAAAAGCATAGTAACATGCAGATGTTTCATGTACTTCTGAGTTTTTAATTGAATACTACTCTCTCTATGCACGTGTGTGTGTGTGCCTGTGTGTGTGTGTGTGTGTGTGTGTGCTCTCCAGATAATTGATGAGGAGGAAACCCAATTCATGACCAATTGCCCACCCGCAGTAACAGAGAGCACTCCTCGCAGACGGACCAGCATCCAGGTTTTTTGGACAGCGCCCCCTAGTGGCTCTGGCTGTGTCCTCCTCAAGTATGTATCGAGTGACAAATGCTGAATCTTGCACTAAAGAGGAGAGTCGCTGTGAAAAATATTCAGACCCGGAAGATCTAATGGTAACAGTACATGCCAGATCTACACCGAAAAGGGTGTCAGGGTATCACATTATACCCTTGTGCATGTAAACTACATGCAAACTGCACAACATCTTGCACATACACATTACCCAGATCATACAGTGGAGTCTCATGAAATGACTGTTTGGACAATATCCCAGATATAACTGACTGACCCATATATCCATCTTTATCAAGAAGGCATGATCTATTGAACTGAAGTGTGATGGAGAGTTAGCTGCTTAAAATGTAATCTCTGCCCTCAGTGCAAAAATACATGCTTTATTGGAGTCCAGCAGTGTGTATGCCAGAGTATCACTTTATGTTCAATTCATAGAAAATATAATTTACACTCTCCTCAAATCATTTGTTTGTTTTGGTTAACTATGATATTTTATTATATGTATGAGACAAGTGAAACCAAGCACAGCCCATTGTCAAACTATGAGATCCATTTATATTTTCAAATGACATTTTGTAAAACTGATGCTTTTGTGCCAGTGTGTAAGATGATAAAAATGATATTCTAAACATTTAAAGGTCAACGTTTTTTCATTCATGAAATGAATGGTATCTTTTGGGGAAACATGCCATACAGCAGGTCTGTAGCTCCAATTTGACTTTCAATTGTTTGTTTTGACTTTGCTGACCAGCAAAGGTGATTATACCATTGCTTAAGGTAGCAAAAAAGTTGAAAAATTGACAAGCTGTCCTTTTTCTGGCTGTCAGTAACCCAATTCTTCTCTAGGAGAACAAAACATTCCCAGTGATGTGGCTGGAGACGGGATGTGCAGTACAGTTTGATGCAGGATTCAGTGATGATTTTCCCCGTGTGCAGTTACAGTGTAACTGCCATGATTTGGAGGGCTCAGTAAATGTCTTAGTAATTGACAGTACCATTTTCTGTTCTGGCTGGGACCCTGCCTGACACATACAAGGTGGGTCAGTAGTATATCGACACATAAATCTGTTTGCTGGTGATGGTTGTTCAAAAGTTGGACCTTGGCAGCATTTTGTGCCAATTGATATATTCAATCTAATCTTTATACAAACACAAGAACCCAAAAATAGGTTGGTAGGTAGTTGGATAGGTAGTTATTCGATATAATAGGACCAGAAACATCAGCTGTGACAATAGATGACCATTCAAACTGGTAGCCACGTGCATGTGGCTACCAGTTTGCATGTGATGCATGTGATTGCTGTTTATGGCATATTTTTTCTCTATAATCTGGCAGTGTGGGTTAATAATTAGTCTATACAAGTCTAAAAAATAGCGCAACAGAAAGTTTCTCTGATTAATGTGACATATAACTTCATCTCTGCCGCATTACTTTTACATCTTTGCTGTCCTTGTTTAGAAAAGGATGATGTTTAAAGGTTGGATCACAGTTTTGGGTCATTTTCATGAGGAGCATCCCCACGACTCTCCATTTCACTAAATCTGAGCTTTCCAATATTATTCTTCTCCTCCTCAGTCTTTCATTTGCACCTCTCTCCCCTGTCGTTTCATGGACTTGTCATTATTGTCTCTAAGGAACTACTGTCATCCAGCTACTCTCCACATGAAGACCAGTGGGATAATGGCAGAATTGTGTACTGTGAGGCACGTCGATACAGGAACACGTTGGAAGTCTGACAGAGTTTAGAAAGAGATACTTAAAAGTGCTGAGATGAAGATCAAATACTGGGGCACTGACCATGAGTGAGTGAGTGAGTGAATGAATGAGTGAGTGAGAGAAGGAGATGGTGAAAAAGCTTACAGTTTAGAAAAGCCCCTGGAAATTACAGGCTGGCAGAGAGTATTTGTCATGTCTCTCCCCCCTACCTGGCAGTTGTAATGATGATAAAGGGCTTTTGTGCTGTTCTGTATTGAAAAACAACTCAACTTTTTCTTTTATTTCATTTTTCATCTCATTTATCTTTTTTTTTTTTAACTCTTATTGAGAAGGGCTACAGATCTTGTATCAACTGCCGGTCTTTGAATGAATTCTATTCAAAGGGAAAGATAAAAAAAATTATGATTTTACTCAGTATCAAAAAAACTCAATGTGTAGCCAAGCTATAAAATAACAAGGTTATTAACAGAATCGCAATACTAATGACATCTTCCAATGAAATTGGAGGTGTGTGTGTTGAATGTATGTCATGTCTGTTGAGACGCCCAATGGCTCTTAGGTTGTGTGGTGAATATTGCTCCTTCAGTTGACAAAATTATAATTGACAGGCAGCAAGCAATTTTTCAAGAGGAAAAAAAAAATAAGCTTGGTGGTTTGTGTCATTCTAAAGCTGCTCCTTGGTGATGGGGACAGAACAGGGTGCTCTTGCTAAATCTTTAACTCAGGGGCACCAACATCTGAAACTCCTGGTAAAGCTGACGTAGAGATCAAATAATAACTTGATTATCATTTGTCAGCTTCAAATTACAGAAACATATGTCACTTTATTTACCTAGACGCGCCATTTGCAAAGGTTTATCAACTTTCGCAAAAGAAAGAAAAAGGTTGGACTTGTTTGTTATTATATTTTGATTTTGAAATGTTTAAGTAATACAAAATTGAAACAGTAAGAAATCAGGTGCTCAGTTTTGGTATTGGATTTGGGTATTTGGGTTTTTATGATGAACTTTGGCATCACTGTCACTGCATAGTTTTATAAGGTCTGCTCATGCAGCTCCTGAATAGATTTAGTCAACACATTTTTTTCCCACACAATGGCGCATAAAAAAGAATATAGAACTAATAAATGTTTTAATAGAAAAAAAAACAATTTGGAAGTTGAAATTATGAGAGGTCTGAAAGTTTTACTGAAGATATACATTGTACAGTGGGCATGTTTACCCACTTTTATAATGACAGTACTGCATTTTGCCACGTTGGCCTGGATTCTTTCCTGCTCAGTGGCTTGTCTGCTTGGTTTCAGCATGAAGTCTTTCCCTTGCCATGAATATTAGAGTGTTTGTATGATTTTACACATCCAATTTTTACATTTATGTCAAGTTGGATTTAAACTAAATTGCTTCCATTCTGGCCCCCGGGCAGCATTAAATGATGAAACTGCATGCTGCCTGGTGTTTTTCAGCGACTTAAAATGGACTCTATCAGAGGCCATTGTCATAGAGGCTGCTACTAAATATTTCTTGTCCTGCAGAGCCAGCTTAAGTATCAGCGTCCATACATTTCTCTTCCTTGATAAGTTTTTTTTTTTTTTTGCAGTTGGAGGTAAAAGTTATTTATTTCTCATCATACTCTATTGTTTTTTGTGTGGACGGTGTATTGTATGGACTGTCTGCAAGAGACAGTTTGTCTGATCGAAAGAATGTCACAACCACATGTAGTTGTCCCTTTCCTTCAGAAATAATGATAGGAGATATCATGAAGGACTCTCGGACCATTGCAACTGGGCAAACCCATTTGCTTCAAGACATTGTCTTTGGGTGCCTCCTGTTTTTGTCAGTTCTGAAGCGGGAGCCCGCTGACAGAAGCAAAAATAAATTAATTTCTTGTTGTAGCAGAAGCAACAAGGACATAATGAGAATCATTTAATCTCTTGTTGTAGCAGAATGAGATAGAACAAAAAGAGTTTTTTTTTTCTTTAACACATCTATTGAAGAGGCAAATGGAAACAAGGATATAGCATGTAGAAAAAAAATCTAAAATATTCTATGTCTTTTACTTTTCCCTCTTTCTCACTCTTCACTGCACTTTAGGGGTGATTGGGATACGGATAAGTGTGAATCCGGCTGGGTGAGATAGAATTTAAATTGGATGTTAAATAAGCATTACTTTGCTTGATTGTCAGACCAGAAAGTAGGCAGTGAGTCGGAGTATACTCCTCTCAAAGAGATATGTGAATATATGACCAGATTGAATTAAAGTGTGAACAATTACAAAAATACCACCGCTCTTCACTTGTTTCATCTATTTTATGAGGCTGTTTTGACAATTAATCATTCAAACTCCTAAAGGGTCCTATTTTAGCAGCCTCTACAAATTTGATGGTGCTGTGGGTTTTCACCAAAATGGCAGGTCGTCAATGTTTTTAGTATTATCATTGAATTGTGTATATGGCATTTGATCGCAGGATTACACTTAGTGTTTAAAAAGAGTCAGTGTGATGTCAAGACTGACACGGTGGCATCCTCTCAAAAACAGAAACAAATAAAAGATACTTCTTTTTTTATCCTTCACACATTGTAAGCATTGACTAGGAAGTCTGGAAATAAAGTCAGTAAAACACATTCCAAATCAGTAATACTGCATTTTGCCACTAAACCCCGCCTTGGATTACTGCATTTTGGTTCGATGTAGATGATTGTTTTATATAAAGAATGACATACGATCATATTTGAAATTGATTATAATGCAGTGTACAAATGTTCAAAACTCAACATTAATTCCCACAGTGAGAGACAAGTGTTTGGATTAACTCAACCGAACATCATCTTTGTTCCTGATTCACTATAATGATAGAAAGTTCAGCTGGATGGCCCAAACCTTCATCAGTCCGTTGTCCAGCACACCCTGTCACTTCCGTGTTTTGCGGTTTTATTCTGACGGAAACCTTACTGCAGCCAGTTGACCTCGAACTTCAGTACAATGCTTTTGGACTTTTAGCCAGTTTTCAAAGCATGCATTGCAATTATGATTTGTTGAAAGTTTATTTGTCTCAATAATATTTTTCATTGAAACATCTCTGGTTTCTGATACAATCTGAACCCTTTGCTTAATGCTGCCAGAAGTTTCCATTAATGTTAGTCTAAATTTATTTTTTGTAACATTGTGCTTCTCCCAAGATCCCTTTCTTCTCATCTGTCCCATCTTTTTTGTGTTCCTCTATAGGGCAAGCATTGTACAGAAGAGGATTATCTATTTCCAGGATGAAGGCTTACTGACAAAGAGGATGTGTGAGAAAGGTATCCCTCTTTTATTAGAATGCAATCAGTAATTGTCCATTAATTTCTGGTCCTCTCTGTCTACCTGCTGAGGGTATATTTGGCTGTCCCCAACACGCTTTCATTCTTGATTTTGAAGCAGGGCTATACCTCTCTGCTGCTATTGCTCTGGTATGTGAATGATTGTAAATGAGTGTGACCCTCTGGCTCTGCATGACATTGGATGCCACACTGAGCAACAGATCAAAAGAGCAGCATCGCACATCCTCCCATTTTTTCATACCCTTATTCTTTCACTCCCTCCGGCTCCCCACTTATTTAAACCACCCGTCTCCTTTATGATAGACACCGCATTGAACTTCTTATACTAATGAGAATACTCTATACCTTTGGTAATGTTCTGCTATATTTTTCCTTCCTGGCTCCTCCTCTCTCTGTTCCTCCCATTCCTCTGTGTTTGCACAGAATCCCTGTATGAAGATTCTACAGATAAACCTCTGCTTGACTGTTGTGCCTGTGGAACGGCGAAGTACAGAGTCACCTTTTATGGGAATTGGTCAGAGAAAATCCATCCAAAAGACTACCCCCGTAAGCAAAAGCAGACCTTTTCCTGCCATTTGTTTCATCTGTATTACACATTTAAGACCCCATCTTGACAATTTTAAGCGTGTCCCACATATTGTACAGGAGCAGTGATTTTTTTTTTTTTTTTTTTTAAAACATGGTGTGACTAAGTGCCTCCTGCTATTTTGGAAGGGGCAACATATGACAGCAGCTCCTTCTGTTATTGTCCAAAGGGCTTATCCTGATCTCCACTAATACATCATGTATTTTAAGTATGTCCTGGAAAAAAAATAAGTTTTAGTCATAAGCATAAGAGTCCAGCAAAAATATACAAAACTCAGCTTCATCATCCATCTGTGCGTGTACTATATTGTATTGTCTGCTTGTGCCTTCAGTCCAACAAAAACAAAATAAACCCCAAATCTCTATAAGCTAGCCCAAGAATTAGTATAAAAAACACCCTTTTCAAGAAAAAAAACCCAAACTTCCAAATAACACAAAAACCCCAACACATCCAGCGGCACACAGAGTGACATAGGTAGGTTTGCTATCTTGGAAATGCTGTGCACAGTGGGGAAAAAATTGACCACTGCATTGGGTCAAAAATAGCAATAGTAACTAAACGTTCAGTTTGGCCACATGTGCCACTTTGAAATCGGGCCCTTAATCTCGATCGCTGCAGCAGCAAAACCTCCCAAACACATTTTCTATTTGTATGTAGTTTTGTCCTGGTTGGTTCAGTTGCATGTGGTAAATGATGGTACTTTTCTTGGATGTGTATAACCTTGGACCGCTTACTTAGGATGTGAATGGAGTCAAGGATTACACCGGCTCTTTCATTTAAATCAGGGTCTCAATGCTGTGATCAATATACTGATTAGAGTGAAATAAGATAAACCCAGTAATCGAAATAGCCCTAATTCAGTATCTTGTGAAGAGAGCAGCTAGTATGGCACTTGTCTATTCACACATTTGGAAACACTTTCCTCAGGGAAATATAGCACTAGAAAGTGGTACGGCGATCTCTTTGCCTTTTTCATTAGCCAATGAGTGTCATATTATAAGCTCTTGGGTACAGTCCCACATGGTCATGTATCGTTGAACAATTTAATGACTACAATAAGCAACAATATGTTTTGTTAAATATATTTAACGCCCTCCAAAAAATCAGCAACTAGTCCACATTTAGAAACAAATGTCCTTAAAATGCAGAAACCTGAGCCAAGTTAACACTTCTCTACTGGCCAATTTAAGCAAAATGTTTTTTGTCTTGCCAATAAATAGATAGATAACTAAGCATGCTTCCTAGCACAATTTCCTTATTGTTGTGACGGATTCTGTGTCAGTAAATTTAATGAAAAAAGAATCCTTAACAGGACAACACTGTAAAACTGTAGACAGTTTGCAGATACTAATGTGTATATGTTCATTGTGAAATTGTATTGCAGTACAAAAAGCTGTTCATCTGCAAATTAATAGACTGTTTATTTCTGAAGAGTGTGCAACTAAAGAGATAACCGATTAATTAACTTCACAGGTCGTGCCAATCACTGGTCAGCCATAATTGGTGCATCCCACTCTAGGAACTATGTGCTGTGGGAATACGGTGGTCTCGCGAGTGAAGGGGTCAAACAAGTAGCGGAGTTGGGCTCACCGGTCAAAATGGAGGAGGAGATCAGGCAGAAGGTAAGCTTATCCAGCATAAGCAGATGAAAAATTACAATCTCTATGTTGTATGTAAAAAGAACAAGGCGGGTTGTAATTGTAGAACAAATGAAATACAGTTTCATGGTATTTAACAAATAAATATTGATACCAGTGTTGTTTTTACCCACTTGCCAGTCATACAAACCTGCTCTATGTAAATGTTTTTTCCTTTAACCAAGACTAAAGATAGTTGTCAATAACACTGCTGAGGCCACACATACCCAAGACATCTATGGTTTGATCTGCTGTTTCTTGTCCAGATCGATTTGGGCTCTTAAGAATCTATATTATTCTAAGTCTACCATGTGATCAACTAGAAATGTAACGACACACAGGACCTGAGGGGAATACCTCCATATGAATCTGGTATTGATCTTAAAATACTTAATTGTACATGTGAAAGGTTCAACAGAAATTCATTCACACCGCTTATTCCTTGGGGACTACTTGGTTTGACTCGAAGCGGTTACTACTTCCCAACTAAAGGACACATATTGATTCAAAACAGTTTCAATTATTTCAGTACCAATTTTCCCCAGCATCAATAGGCATTCCTTGAGCACCAGGTGCACTTTTTTGTTATGTGTTCTATCAAGTGAACACTTCCACTGAAAAGCCAGGCCCTGTCTCCTCTCATTCACTCTCCTGTCTTTTGTCACCTTGACTAGTATAACTATCACAGTTCATGTTCGTGCAGATTCAGACACCACCCTGTGATGCTGGAACAGCTTGTGAATTTGTTTGGTTTTTATAACAGAGATGTTATGTGCAACCTCAAGTGAGGTGCTCTACAGTTCTGGCTGTGCCTTTTATACTGACTACTATTAGTTGCTGTGACTACTTGGCACAGCTCTGGAACGTTAAGTCACCACATTCTCCCTCTGTTCACTGCTATAATGACAGTGAGGCTTAACAGTGGTGCAATACTCCCAACTTGAACAGGCTACTTAAAAAGGAGCCTTTTTTGTCCTCACATCTCGATTGCTGGAGTATTGGCTAGGTGAAATGGCAACTAAGGAGCTTTTGGTCGAAAGAGAAACCGGCAAGTGTGCTTTTTGAACATACAGTATGTTCCATCTGCAATAAATGAACAAGACATAGTGAAGGAAACAACAGTGCTAGCAAAACTTGCAATGAATGCCAAACTCTATGAAAACTAAAAATATTGTTAACCGCTCAGTTTTATCATTGCTGAAGCATTTTAACCATTTTCTCAAAAATCAATTCCACTACAGATAAAGTGGCTTGGTCAGAAGCTGACTTACATCAATGTTGTTGTGTTTTAGTACTTTTTGCACGACTTAATTTGAAATAATGATTTAGAAAACTAAGTGAATACCTAATGAAGTGGGAACAAAAAGTTTATCATGTTTGAGTGTTGTAGTTTTTATCCTTTAATAAGCAAATACTTTCATGTTATTGTGGTATATTCTGGCATAGAATGAATTGATGCCCACTTTTCATTTTTATTTTTACTCTCAGACAGTCCCTCTTGCCTTTATTACCTCTACAAATATCATTGTGTATCTTTCTCTTCTCTCTTCCTTGGCCATCTCTCTGGGTATTGAATTAACCAATGCTGGCAGAGCAGATGGTGCTTATTGTTGGCGAATGCTGAAGACCTGGAGTTAGAGCTCATAATGAAAGAGCAGCGGGAGCAACTGGGTTTAGTGTCATGGCTGCCTTCCCATTTTAATTAGAGCACACTGTTATGTAAATTATTGATATCTCTTAACTTTTATTTTTCTCCCTCAAGTTATAGGTGGGGCTGTAATGGCTCTAGAATTCATTTACCAGTAGGGCTACTGTGCTCAGTTTGTTATTTTTGTTTCAATAGATCTGATGCATATACTAGACATTTCTTTATCTGCTAGGTAAGGTTACACAGGGTGAGTACAGGACCTACAACATCGAGATTATGCAGTATATGGCTCCTTTTGTGTCATAAGATAGATGAATTGATCCCAAAAAAAGGTGGCATTTTCTCCACTGCCTCCAGTGTCATCTCCCAAGTGTGGCTTGCCTCATACTGTGTCTTTCAAAAGCGATTGCTCAATAACGTAGCTGGATTGGCAGATATATGAATGCAAACTGATGATCACACACTGAATCGATAATAGCAGGCTTCAGGCTATTATTTGTAATGTGAAAGACTCCAATGAATAACCCAATTCTTTTTAAAGTTTTATTACAGATGCCCAAAGTAGTGCCTTTTAGATTCATGTTAAGAGTGTGTTTTTAACACACTCTGTTTTTTTTTATCATCAATTTTACATAATTATGACACACATAGGAGATACTTAGGGCTCTTGTTCTATCTTCAGGGGTTATTTCTGACCTACAATACATACATGTATATATTTGTTCATGAAGTTTGTCATACTGTTGATTTTATACCATTTTATAAAGCTGATACAATAAAAGGAACCATTGTCCTTGGAATAAAGTGGGTGGTTGAAGGAGACTCCCTCCTTTGAGCTGTGCAGCGCTTCTTCGTAATTGCTGACACAAACAGAAAGCTGATTGGCTTTTGTGTCAGGTGGGGCATCAAGGGGAGCAGCCAGCGATGAATACAAAATTGATATTCAAAGCCAGGCTCCAAACCAGCCAAGGGGCACTCTGATCAGAGTATTCATACAAAGTTTCACTTGCAAACACTCACTCTCTCTCTCTCACTCACTCACTCACTCTCAAACACACACACACACACACACACACACACACACACACACACACACACACACACACACACACAGAGACACTAATATTTCATGGTCATGTTTTCTTGAATTGTTTGTTGGGCCATTTGTTGCAGTTAATCAGATGCATTTGGCAGAAATTCTTTACATGTGTTTGTCATTAGCGAATAAATACAGCTTCAAGCACATCTTTATTGAACTTCAAACTAAGTACAGAGTATTGATAAAGGTCAGACTCTTCAGCCAGCAAGACCAAGAGCTTGCTGAATTTTTATATATATATATGTGTGTGTGTGTGTGTGTATATAATATATATATATATTTTTTTTCTTTTTCATTCATTCATCGGCTGCCGCTTATCCTACTTAGGTTATGTATATGCACATATGTGTATGTATGTATGTATGTATGTATGTATGTATGTATGTATGTATGTATGTATGTATGTATGTATGTATGTATGTATATACATTTGTATGTGTATGTATATATACATGTATTGCATTTATTTACACACACACACACACACACACACACACACACACACACACACACACACACATATGTCACAACATTTGATATATACACACACGCACACACACACACACACACACACACACACACACACACACACACAAACCAACACCCACCCATCTATATATATATATATATATATA
>CAAKHD010014629.1:0-12796 GCA_901007705.1 Fistularia tabacaria
ACTTTAGCAGGTCTGTCTGTGTGTGTGCGTGTGTGTGTGTGTGTGTGTGTGTGTGTGTGGGTGTGTGACCCTGAGTGTGTGCATGTGTGTGTGTGCTGTCGCAGCCCGCGTTTCTTAGCAGAAGGGAAAGTGACGACGACCAAAGACAACTAAAGCCCAACCTTCTGCACCCACTGACCTCATAAATGGCAGAGAGAGGGAGGGAGAGAAGGGTGGAGGGAGGGAGGGAGAGAGGGAAGGGTGGAGGGAGGGAGGGAGGGAGAGAGGGAGGGATGGGGGGGACTATTTAGGTGAATTATTAAACATGGCAACTTCTGGTGTTCTGAATATAGAGTGTTTCCAGACTTCTTTCTTATTTCAAATCAAGGATTCAGAGCCTCCGTGTATCTCCGGGGTTCCTCCGGGTTCTCCGGGTTCCTCCCGCAGTCCAGAAAACATACATGTCTGGAGACCCGCTCATCTCTATATGGCTGGTGAATGACAGCGTGAACAGTTCTATATCTCTCTGACGTCTTCATGACAGCGAATGACTGACTGTCTCTTAATGACATTCAACTGAATGAGTGAGTGTTTGCGTGTCTCCATATGAATGAATGAGTGAATGGTTGCATGTCTCTATGTGTGGCTCTGAGATCCAGCGACTCTCGTCCAACGCCGGCTGGAAGAGGCTCAACCCCGTGACCCCCGAGTGCAGGATAGGTGGTACAGATAATGGATGAATGAATGAATACTAAAGCAAAGACTGGATGAATGCTTGGAAGGGGTTGGAAGCGCCCTTTAACTAGTGATTCAAGGATTTTTACTGTCGTTCCACTCCGAGAGACTGGAAGGAAATTAGTTTCCCGAGGCCCTGCTGTACAGCCAGTTGCAGCGATGCAGATATAATGCAATAAGATGTGTGCCAGAAATGCACAGTGGATGGATAACGAAATAAAATAATGCGATAACATAATAAAACAAAATAAAAATGCAACAAAAACTCAATGAATGAGATTCAGGAAATAATAAAGCATCGTTGATAAAGGCCCTTTGAGCATACAAGTCCAGTATATCAGGTGATGTGCAAAGTTTGGATTGTGCAAAGTTTGGATTGTGCAAAGTTTGGATTGCGCAAAATTGCATGAGGGAAAAAAATAGTTTGCTGTTGGATGGAGCAGCGCCACCGTTCAGCAGAGCTGTGGGGAAGAAGCTGCGAGTGAAAGCAGCAGTTCAGACCTTCTCCACCTTCAGAGGTGTCTCTCTCGTCAAACGGGCAAATTCATTTCCAGAGGTCGAAGAAACGTCTCCTCCGGCTGCATCTCACGATGCGTCCGGCGCGTTCGGAGCGAAGGAGAGAAAGTAAGAAAGCTCTGCAAAGACATGGAGGTCTTGCTTTTCAGCGAATGTGCTCGGACATTTATGTATTCATTTATGCTATGTTAATGGGAACGTCTGAGGGTGCTGGGCAAGTAGGTCATAGAGACGTTCTGAGATATACTGAGAAATTTGTCATTTCATTGATTCCGTGATAAATCATCAGTAATTGTCGGTTGAAGCCAGACATTCTGGGGTTCCAATAAATGCTAAATGGGCTCCGCTTGCATTGTCCTGCGCTTTACGCCGGATCGGCCAGTCACGCCGCCGGCGGCAGAGCTGCCGTGCAGAGGGTAGGAGTCCGGCATTGAACCGCCGACCTTCCACCCGGGAAAGCACCTGCTCTGCCAACCCCCGCCTCTCCGATGATAAAGTTCAAGGTTTGCGATTGCAGCCAATATTCTTTTGCCGATGGCTATTATTTCATAGCGCATCAGAATTTTAGCATATTGGCTAACACACACACACACATACACACACTTAGAAACAGGCGCCGACTGTAACTGCAGTGTCAGAGTTGAAGAAGGCGGCTGACATCGTGTAGCGGCTGCTAATTTACATGCTCTAAAAATGGCGACGGAGCTAGCATTTTCTAAGCGTGTGAGTCGGAATAACGCCCGTCACGCGTCAAACCAAACATTCGACAAACACGTCTCGCTCATGACAAACGAGCCGGGTTCGCCGGGAACCCTGCGACGACAAAGGCTCCGGCGCTTCACGGCCCGCAGGACGCAACCCGGATGGATTGGTGGTCGCTGGAGGGCTGGGAACCGTCCTCAGATATGAAGCACTGGATGTATAAAAGCAGCACAAAGGAGTTCATCCATGTAATAACAGCGCTGCACTTCAAAGACCCCTGACTGGGCCTCGCCTTGGATTACAGGAGGGACAGTAAGGATCTCCCCTCTGAGGAGTCAGCGGGGGTCCGGCCCATTGCCGCTGCTCCGCTCCCCAGCGCTCTCTTATCAGCCCCTCCACTGCTCCCCCTGCCTCGCCTCCACAATTCCCATAATATCAATCGGTCATAGCGAAGTAAAAGTAAAGAGTTAACTGAGTGCCTTTGAGGAGGTTGTTTGATATATATATTCCTTTTAAAATAGAGGACAAAGAGTTCTTGTACACCTCAGGCGATTCACTCATTAACTTGTCAACAGGAGGCTCATCTGATTTGGGTCACTCTTTATGTTAGCAAACTCTTTCGGGGTTTTCAGCAAACAATAAAGTCCAGCTTGAATGGTGACGATGTAACATCCGTGCTCTCTGATTCACGGCTGGAGAGGAACAGGAGTTAGTTATCATGGAGTAGAAGGTGCTCCACTGGTAAGACAAAAGGGGTCATTGTTAGCATCTGCACCTTGCAGCTAGCATCATTTCTGCCCTTTGCGCAAACGGAATGAAGCCCCCATCAAACTCCTGATGCTAAGCTACCTCGTTTAAAACTCATCTTGATGACATTTTCATTCATGTTAGTTTTGTCTGCTGTTGCTTTGCGGCCTAGCGGTTAGCGCTTCCGCGTCACGTTGAGAAGGTCCCTTTCCGTGTCGAGCCTCCATGTTCTCCCCGTGCCTGCGTGGGGTTCCTCAGGGTTCTCCAGGTTCCTCCCACAGTCGAAAAACATACAGGAGGTCCATTAGAGACCCTTAACTGCCCAATGGTTGTTTTTGTTTATATGTGTCCCTGTGGTTGACTGCCAACCGGTTCCAGGGTGAACCCCCTATCGTCCAATGACAGTTGGGATAGGCTACGGCAGCGCCACAACCCTGACTGCAGGATAAACGGCGTACATAGTGAATGAATGAATGAATGAGACTGGATTTTTTATTTTGATTTCGTTTGACAGACATTACTGAGAAAGACGGTCACAACCGTCGGTTCATGGCTGGTGAGGCACTGACTTCATCGCAATCAGAATCAGTGGCTCCTTGCAGCCGTTTTTATGATCGCTCAGCACAAGAAACTAGTAGCACACTGTTACTGCTACACTGTTACGAAAACACTGTCCGTTGGAAATGTAGTTCATGTAGCAAAAGTGTTTCAATATTTTATTAGCGACATATAGACAGACAGCAAGATGGTCTTAGTGCAGAGCATGTCAGCAGTCAGCCGTCATTGCACGATTTACGTTGAGGCTCAACAGTCTGTGGCCTCACCGCACGTCTCTTCTCAGAATTTGAACAGTAAATGTGAAAATCCAGCGATGTTGAATAAAGAAACGATCCTAAACTGGTGAAGTTAAATGAAAAATACCTCAATAGTGTAAATCGAAGATAAATAATTTGATTTGTACTTTATCAATTCCTCATGGGGAAATTCCCTCTCTGCATGGATCAACCATGATCAGTTGGCTGCCGGCTAGCAGCAGTGAGGGGTTCAGTGGCTCAACAACACTGCGTCGCACTAGGAGGAGCCGGGAACGGAACCAAGGACGATCGCTCTCCACCTTCACCACGCTGCCCCAAATATAACCATTTCATTCTTTTTTTCCTTTGACATTTTTTTCTTTCCAATTTGGCGAGTGAGGCACGGCCTCTCCTGCCTCCCCTGACTGCATGCGCTCTCGGAATCCGCTTCTTTCGACGCGTTTTTAAGCACCTCCGGGACAAGAACGGGTGTCTGACCTTGGGATCGCTCAGGACCGCAGCGGTAGTGTTATGCATCCTCATCGTGGCCGAAGCTGATTGCATCTTGATTTATGTAAAAATGCAGTGAGTGTTGGACCGGCGGTTTCCAGTCGTGAAAACAGAACCCCGAGACTTTTGCTGTGCTTTTGGTTGAAGTGGTGAAAGAGTTCGCCCATCACCCGTGACCGCAGTTCCTCCTCGAGGCATCGGCGTGATGTCTGTCAAACTGACATTCGGTGGGATTTGCTCCTCACTGAGGGGCAGAAATGTGGAAAAACATCCCGGTTCAGAGGTATAATATCTGGGAAAGCTTTGCTCTGGCTGCCGACGTAACGGTCCATCCGCCGCCGCTATCTGGCGGAATCACTGCAGGCCCATTACTGACAGAGAGATAAGGCCGGAGAAATGAATGCCCCTCAGATAATACTGAAAAGTCAGGCAACATCTTCCTCTGCTTATATCTGTCTCAGAGGCATAAAAAACAGCGAGCTCTTGACAGTAGTTAAGAAATTGAAACTGTCTCCGCCTCGTCAAGAACTCAGCAGCTCTAACGGACAGACACCAAAAGTGACCTTGGAGGTTTTTCCCCGTCTCTCCCTCTGTTACTCTGTCTCACCTTGAAAAACGGCTCGGCCCGAGCCAGACGACAGAAAATGAAGCATCAGAAACATGATTCTGGTCCAAGGCCAGGCCTGCAAATGGAAATGTCTCGCCGGGTTATTAGAGACCCGCGACACACGAGAGGCGGGACTGACCACTCTCTGCACGCCGCGTCCTTTTAAGATAAACAAGAACCAAAATGTAGCCGCTGCTAGCAAACAAATCTAAACCCCGCATGGAATAAATCACCCCTTTAAACATTTTTAACCCCTTAAAACGAGTCCGTGCGGCGGCTGCACAGTTCCTAAGTATCGCCAGAGACGCCGACGTCGGGCGGCTCCGGCGGTAGAGCGGGCATCCCTCCGACAAGGGCGTTGCCGGTTCGATTCCCCGGCTTCTCCCGGGCGAACGCTGACATATCCTGTGGGCCGTTTACATCACCATTTACCCGGCTGAGCGGAGATACCGACACGGAAAGATGAATGGAAAATTGTTCCCATTATCAACCTTTTTTTTTTTTTGTGGTGAGAAATTATGGGGTTCATCTTTGTTTTTACAATTTCACTGTCTGCGCGGTCTGCTCGGCACAAATGATACTCTTTAGGGATACAATTTAGACTCGTATCACAGAACTTGTTCTGATCTAACTGAGCACAACTGCAAAAAAAAAAAACAAAACACCCATATGGAGGCGCCATGATGGAAATCCCACGGAAGTGGATTATATTCCCATAATGTTAGACCGTTCGGAGCAAACATAACATTAACGGCTGAAGATCGGGCGATTATTCCTCGGATGAGAGGGTCTCGCATTTTTCACCGCGAAAAACTCCACTGTGGCACCGCGACGCCCTGTCACCGTGAATGAGGGAGCGTTTTAAGTAATGAAGCGGAGCAAGATAAAATAAAACGTGCTCAACAGTCTAGACGTATTCAAAAGAACACGGAATAGAATAAACGCGGTTGGTTACATTTCGCAACCCATTTCTTCCACAATTTTCTATTTAGTATCGGCATCATGGAGAGGGAGGCTTGCGTACATCTGTTTCCCACACATGCAGCACACATTGGGACATTTGGAATCGGGACGTGGCTGCGGCACAGAGCTTCTCCGGAAAATACTTGAGAAATCGCTAATGTATGAAAAAATATCCGCCTGTGAACCGTCTTCTCTCCCTCCAGTGTGGAAAAATAATGCAGGGAGTGGAACGACTGCAGAAGATCCATTTCCAGGGACGTCTTTCCGTCTCGGAAAATTAAACGGAAGACTATCTATTCAAAGCCTTCCTGTGTGGCGCCTCCTCCAGGTTCTCCGGTTTCCCTCCGCAGTCCACAAGAGGTTCACTGGAGACCCACAGTTATCAAGACGTGTGAATGAAAAAGCGAACGGTTGCGCGTTTCTATATTACATGCGGGTGAGAGGGTGAATTCAAGATTCCAGATTTTAAAAAAAACGTGTTTCCCTGTGCAATGACATTCTTATTTTGCGGTCCGCAGTGCAGCCGGAGAGAAAAAAGAGCAAAAAACAGAACAATAAATAATAAGCATATCATTGCAATGAGATGTAAACAGTGCAAAGAAATGCAAACAGATTTGACAGGATGTGCCAGTTGAAAGAAAGAGTGCAAATGTAAATGTCAACAGTTGCGCAAGCTGAGAAAGCGAATTGTGGCATCGCAAGAGTTGAGTGCAGCACGAGTGCGGGATGAACACAGACAGTTACAGAAACAGTTCAGTGAAATGAAGGGTTGCACGTCTCTGTATGAGGCCCTGTGATTGGCTGGCTTCTCAAGCCCGCCTCTCGCCAATGACAGCCCGAAGAGGCTCCGCCCCCTCCCTCCACCCCTCCTGCTAAATGCAGCAGTGGTGGTATAGATAATAAATGAATGAATGCATTTCAAATAAATATTTCAGCTTTAACTCTATCATGTAGATTCTTGCGGCATACATATTTATTCAAGTAGCCCGGGTTCCTTTTTTTTTTACATGTTTAGAGATCCGACTCCCTGATATGTTGAGTGTCATTATGCACGATAATGTAAAAATCAAGCGCATATATTGGAGCTCTTATTTGCAGCAGCCTCTCCGCACTGTGATATTTGGAAAGAAAAAGAGAGATGTAAAGATTTAAAACTTAAAATTGAAAACATTGACATTGAAAGAGTGTTTATACTAAATTTCTTAGAGTTGTAATTGACTCCAGATTCATATGGAAACAACATATTGATCACGTAAGAACAAAAATATCAAAAACTCTTCGTATTTCATTTAAAACGAAAGACTTATTCACCTATGATGCACTATATTATCTACCGTACCTTGATTCTTCCATCCATGACTTTTGTGTGTGGCCATGGGGAGCTACTTTTAAGACTTTTATTCATCCTATAGCATTATTGCAAAAATGTGCCATTCGCCTAATAAATTAAGTAGGATATTATGATCACACGAATCCATTATTTCGAAAAACAAATCGCAAGACTTCATTATACCTCAAATGATGTTTAAGGCTAAATTGAATCTGCTTCTAGAAGGTGTTCAAAAATATTTTCAACTTCAAAAAATTAGATAGAGCTTAAGAGATGACAGTAAATGTATTTTTTTGTTGTGGAACAATCTCAGCAAGGAAATGAAAACACGTCATTCCTGATTTGTATTTCAGAGGAAATGGTCACAATCTATCCTGGATGGACACCGAAATGAATGATTATGCTAAACTCGTGTGACACTAAAGTGTCCTGAAGCAGTGCTTATTCTTTGAAACATGTGACGCTAACTTGTATTGTAACGTGAACATGCACTGGGCACACAAGCCTCTGCTTCTGCCCTGATAATAATAATAAAGTGAACTGAACTGAACACTTGTTTGCACGGTGGACACGGGAGACCATCTTGACGCTTAAATAAAATCAGCCCATGCCTTAAGACAGCTGCAGCGAGTGTTGATGATGAATAGAGATGTCAGACGGCCACAATAGAGGTCGGATCCTTAACCGGTCGACCGACCTGCCTCTCTTAATAGAATGAGTGGCCAAACCATTGAGGCCGGCCATCAATCTCCTCAAACACAATGATGATTTACTCCTTCCAAGCCAACGGCTGAGTGAAGAGGTAGGGAGAAGAGAGTTCCTGGATGTCAGGGTGCTTTTAATTTCCCAGGCAGCTCCACGGAGGTGTTTGTGTATCTACGTGAGCTCGTGTGTCGCCAAGCCGAACCGTCCGCGTTTGCGGCCTGTTTTTTTTTTTAATTTATTTTTTTATAAATTTCATTTCACACGGTCTGTTGAATTCCCACCCCTTATATTGGATTGCACTACAAATACCTGGCTGTGATATATCGATCTCCCTATCCATACCATATATCCAGCCGACAATTTCACCTGCTAACGAAGTGTGAAATGAATTGTGAGAGCAACATCTTGTCCAGTGTTGTGCAAGTGCTCCCGCCTATTAGATCCGGATGAAATGGAAGGCAGGTGGAACTCTCAGTCCGGACTCCAGCGCTTCGGTACGTCGTGCAACCACTAACTTAGAACCGCAAAATTGTTAAAACCGGCCGGACCTTTGGAGGCTAAAAGGTCTAATTTCCCAGGATTGTGAATTCCAGTATAAGTCACAGCATGACGATGTTCATAAGACGTTGAGGACGACATATGCATGTATATAACTCAAGATAACGCTCTATCAGGATCACAATCTGAAAGATCACGGCGTCGCCTGTGCCGATAAGAACGATGATTCCTGTGTGAAACGAAGCGAGGGGCTGATCATAATGGAGAGACCGATTTGTCTTAACCGAAACAGACGGGATACATTTAATTACACGAGACAAAACAAAAGAGCGGAAAGATGCTTGCGGACGGGAGCTGAGAGATTTGCGAGGAACCTATTAATTCCAATTTAGGTTTTCGTTCTCGACCGATGCGCACATTTCACAGCGGACACCCCTCCCCGAGGGGGGTGGGGGGGTGAATTTGTGACGGTTCTCTTTGGCTAAAGCACGACATCTTTTCTCCAGCGCGGCACGGCGACGGACTCCGGACTTCATGCCAATTACGGCCAAAGAAGGGAGAGTGATTAATTCCCTTCATCAAGCTCGGAGCCGATCGCAGATTCAGCGGATGAAAACTCAATCATTCCTGTCTCAGCAGACGGCGTGTCAGTTTTATCGACAAAACTCCCCCTCCAGTTTCGTCAGAAAGACACCGCGCACTTCCAAGCAAGGGATCGATGACATAACGCTCATTTGACCTGGATTATTTATTCACGCCATCGTATTTTGGCAGCCGTGTCTGCCGCAGCTCCACGGCCGCAAACATGTCCGTAGATGTTGCGAATGCTAATTTTAGAGCGCTCGGGCGGGTGAACATCAGCCGAGCCCGGGTGGTTCTCCGCCTCGGCTGTGAGGTAGCACGACGCGACGTGAAACCCCGATAGTTTCGCGGGGTAAGAAAGCCCGTCGCGAGCGCGTTCTCCATTTTTGCTGCATCCCTTGGAGTCGGCCTGCTCTTTTACAATTGCAGCAGAAAATCTCTACATTGTCGTACAGAGACGCCCGGAGTGTGTCAGGTCTCAATCCTAAGCCTCTCAGCTGCCTGCCTGGCACTCCTCCATGGCTGCTTCTGTGCCCCGTCAGCAGTTTCACCGGGCAGATACGCATCCACCCTACCTCGCGCTCGGCTCAGCTCAGCTCAGCGCCATGCGGCGTGCGGGCGATTTACTGCCCCGGACCAAATTGGATCGCTTCTCTAGTGTTTTGTGCAGGACTTGCACCTGCTGTTTACCACATTCCCTCATAAACGGCTAACTGTCCGGAGGTTGTTGGGAAGAGAGATGGGAGGCGGCGGGCGTTTGATTTAAGGAGTAAATGAAACCGGAGAGGACGGAGAGAGATAGACTCGGACGAGGAAAGGGTCGACTTGAGTTGGGGAGAGGAAAAAAAAAAAAAAAAGGACGATCTTGACCTTTGCTGCAAATGAGAGATGAGATTGCGTCGGTGGAAATCAGGCCGATGACGTCACGCTGCGGTCTGAGGCGCCGGGGCCGGCCGAGCGTCCTCGTCGGCCGTGATGAACTGCAGCTCGCAAAGTGCGACCTCAGAGATGACAACGTCGTCCGCCGGGTCGCCGCGCGGCTCGTGAGGTTAAGCGCAATTTGACATCGGTCCGGCCGTGACGGGGCTGAGTGACACATCCGGTCCGTGCCACAGAGAAAGAAGACATCCGTCTATGTTGGTAGACAAGTCGGCGGGCACTATATTGACGGTAATATACGGCTGCATGTGAACCCTGAAGCAACCTGGCAGGTGGTGAGACTCTGTCTAAATCAATTATTGATCCTGGACTGCCAGATGTGAGATACTCCGGCATCCATCTCAGCCACGGCCTCGTAACTCATCATCGCTGGGATGGCACAAGAGAAGCACCAAGCGGCGGCACAAGAGAAGCACCAAGCGGCGACAGGGTAACTGGAGCTTCACTCCGGCAGCGGCGAGGTCGTAGGCCCGCCGTCGCGCCGCGGACGCCGTCTTTTCGGTAGGTTTTGATAGCGAATCCCCGATCGCAACGACCACAGTCCCGCCAAGCTGTGTCGTGATCGGATTAGATCAGATCGCAGCAGGTCAGATGAGTTATTTTCATTCCCTTTTCAACTGGATTATACAATACAATAGCGATGATTAGTGCTAATCCAGCTCACAGAGCTTGGATAACAGAGGCATCAATGAATACAGTTTGAACTAATCACTTGTGTTTTTCTGTAATTATATCTGTCATTCGTTGCTGAAATGATAATACACGCAGGTAGGCATCTACTTCGACCTACCGGTCAGCGCTCCTCTGCTTTGCTAAGTGAAATCGGGTGTATTGGCAAGCCGTCTCTTTCCGAGCCTCTCTCAATAACAACCGGCTGGGTTAAATATTTGCGGTTCCAATTACGGTGAGGTTTCGAAACTCGACCCATTCTTCTGATGCACCTGCTGCAGATTCATCTCGGGAAGTTGGAGCGTCCGGCCGGCGTGCTGCCCTCGGAGAGCCACAACGGTAATCGGCCACTCCAGCGCGGTCTGAATGTAGCAACCGTCTTAGTGGAAATAGACAATAAATTAGAAAACTAACGAGAGAGAGAGAGAGAGAGGAAGCCCGTGTTCACGACCTCAAACCGTAGTTCTTGTTAGATCCAGGCATCGATCGAGCAAATAGAAACTCCTCAGACCTCAGAGATTTCCTGGTGGCATCAGGCAACGGCCTTAGAATTAGCACACCGAGGACGAGAGGAACTTTTAATTGGATGTTGGATTTCACCCGAGTGTCACGACGCCATGAAGGATCGATCGTGCTTTGGAACAATCGCTACGTGAGTCATATTGTGAATATACAAAAGCGGGATGCACATGGACATGCACACATGCATTTCTTTTTTGTTTTTTGCAAATTACAATCAGAATCTTTTACTCATGGCTTTTGGGAAAATTAAAAATCAAATCAGTTTAAAAACAAATCAAAAAAAGAAAGGAATGTATATCTGTTGATCATCTGCATAGAGGTGACTTGTGGTCTTATTGAAATTCTCATTATCTACACCAGGAAAGGCACATCCAAAGTAAATGAAGTGGTTCAGGCACTGAAGCTGAGCAGGTGAAAATTCCCACTCGCCGTACATTTCAACCACAGCAACCTGGGTTGAAACCAAATTCTAGGCCGGTGGTTCTGAACCTCGGCGGAGGTTCCGAACCCCACCAGTTTCAGATGCGCATTCACCCAACCCTTCTTAATAGGAAAAATAAAATATGATTTTTTAAAAATTCAAGACATAGGTATATGCAGTGGGCTCCAAAACAAGCAATTTTTACGTTTATGGGGTTAAAAAAAAATCATTTTCTTTAAAAACCAGAACTCTGAATAAAAAAAACGCTGATAAAAGATTAAATGCATTCTTTTCAACCCATAATATATTTGTGGTTTATTTTTTCATGTGCTATTCAGAGATAAATAAAGTTTTTTTTTTGTTTGATTGATATGGTACTGGGATTCAAAAATGCAGATTTTTAAATAAAACCTGATATTATGCAAAATTACTAATAATCTTTCAATTATTAAGTTTGAACTATTTTTTTTTTATTTCCCTCCAAAAATCTTTTTTTTGAATTAATTATTGACATTAATTTTGCTTATATGACAAAAAGAAGTGATGCTTTGACTTCCGCCGAACCCCTGAGACTGACTCACCGAACCCATGGGGTTCGATCGAACCCAGGTTAAGAACCACTGTTCTCGGCTAACACTTCGAACCTCAAACCTCGCAGCACCGCCGAGTGGACCGAGGGTGAACCGCAGTCACTCAGGTCGCTTTAACATACGGCGTTGGAATGATTCGTCTGATTTTCCCAGAACTTGTCTCCTTTCCGACGTGCCACAAAAACATGGTTTTCCTGAACATGGTTTTCCTGAGCAGATCTCCCAGAGCAAAAAAAATCAATTTTCCTGTGTGAAATTTAACAAAAAAAAAAAAGAAAATCAACGGCACCGAGACTGAATGTCCTCAAGTGTTAACCTTCATCAATATATAATTCTAAACTCTGAGGATGAGCAGATTCCACTGAGTACAATATGCAGAAACCACCCTGGAAGTAATCCGTAATATCATGCTAATCTAATGCAGTTGTCAGGCATATTTTTAGAATTTGAATGGAAATGCATTAAGGTTTGATTCGGGTTAAAAGAGGCTGACTTGGGGAGTCACAGCAGGACCACCCCCGTCATGTTGTTTTTAAAAGAGGCTATTCCGTTCCGCCGATATTAGGGTGGCTGGGAAAAAGGTGAAGGAGCTGAAGGAGGTGAACAGCCGCTGATGATCCGTGTTCCCGGGCGGGCGTGCATGGGGGGGGGGGGCAGAAAGTCACATTTCTAAAGACATGGATGCTTCACTCTCAGGGAAATAAAAAAAGAGCGAGGAAGTCCCCTTAGACATCACAATGGGTTCTTGAATAGAAGTTCAACGGCCCGTTCTTCTTTTTGTTTTCCCTTCTTTTCTATTCTATATTCACCCCTCTATTCATCTGGTTCCTCCAGGCTCTGTGCGCCATCTCTTCAGTAGCATCAGAGATGGCTGCCGAAGAGGCGCGGAGACACGGGGGGGGGGGGGGGGGGGGCAAAGGGCCCCCAAAAAAAAAAAGAAACCCGGGGGGGGGGGGGGTTGGGGGGGGGGGGGCCGCAGCAAAAAAA
>CAAKHD010014629.1:20784-31998 GCA_901007705.1 Fistularia tabacaria
AATCTAGCCTTGCCCGTCCGCGGCTCAGTGTCTGTGTGTGTGTGTGTGCGTGTGTGTGTGTGTGTGTGTGTGTGTGTGTGTGTGTGTGTGTGTGTGTGTGTGTGTGTGTGTGTGTGTCGTTTCCCATAGGCAACAACACACAGGTTAGTGATGCATTCATTATAAGAGCTCATTAATTTCCCTTAAACCGCTGCAAGCTAACACCCACTGTCTGGAGGATACTCCAGAGGAAGTAGCGTGCAGGGTGTCGTGTCATGTTTTCTGGTGGCCGTACGGCGTGGAGAGCGCGCGGCGACACGCAAAAGTCAAACGCTCCGAGCGGTTTGACATCTGAAAAGAAGACGCAGATGCGTCTAGTGCGGTTTGAACCTGCTTTCCGCAAATAGATATCAACGTACTTGATAGGAACCTGTTAGCACTGAGCGGGGATGTAAATAAAGCCCGAACGGTTCCGATTCTCTGGGGTTCTGGCGGGGACCGAGTGTGTCGCCGCGACGGGAGGACGTGGAATGGAGGATGGGGGGGGAGACGAGGACGAGCGGGCCCGTTGTATTTAATGAGCGTCTGCAGATCTGTGCCGGCTCCTGCCTGCGTCAGGACGGCTGAAAGCGGTCAGTTTCTGCGTGCCGTCCACCTTGCGTCCACCTCCCGCAGCCTCCGAGGCCGAATCCACGATGAATCTTCAGCGATGGAGCATTAAGGGGAGATAATAAGGACGACTACCGGCGTCCCCTCCCATCCCTCTCCTCCATTTCAAATACCTCGTACTCGTTTAATTTCATGCTTTCATCCGCCTTCCCGCGGCGTTTCCCTTCAGAGCGCGGCGACCGGGTTTCGTCTACGAGGCGCAAGATCTGACCGATGAGCCGGCGAGACAGATAAAACACCGTCCGTCTCTCGTCCTCGCCGCATGCGCTTTACACGTGACGGCGGCGTTTTTTTTCCCCCCTGTGCCGTGCAGCCGGGTGTGTGTATTCAACACACACGTGGAGTTTAGAAGCCGCCTGCGTTTTTAATGAGTCTAAATAAGGTCCTCGATAAGGATTCAGAACGTGCAACTCGTCCTGACTCATCACGCCGCTTTCCAAAGAGGAAGGAAGACGTTCAGAGACGGAGATCGCCAGAGGCGGTGGAAGAAAACGGGGCAGGGAAAGAGGGGTGAAGGCAAAGGAGCTCAAAGAAAACAAAGGAAGTAAATAACAATTATCCCCGTGGTGGCTGACACTTGAGCGCGTCCATTCAACTCGCCGCTTGAGGACCGGCGGGGCGCGGAAAAATAAAAAAGGGAAACCCAGGTGGAGAAACCGCCTGACAATCGGTAATTTTCTGCCCGCAGGGGTCGGACCTCGGCGGGATAAGGAAAGCAAAGTGGCCGACAAACCGCCTCACGTATCAGTCATCCGCGTCCCGCGGGACGCAGGGAGGACTCGGCTACCGCAGGAACAGGGGGCCGGAGGGTTCAACGCTCACGGAGATGACGGCGAAAGAAAAAAACAAAAAACCCCAAACTGTCGAACAGACTCAGCACCAGAGGTTTTTGACGGGCACTCACACACACGCATGCTACGCTACTGTGACATGGAACCAATGTGAAATATATGCCTGAACAAGAGCGTGCTGCCGGCCACTCGGAAGAAGAGTGGACCTGGGGGAAATTAAACATTGTCTGTAATCTCCCCTTCTGCGCCCAATCGAAATCCCACGGCCCGAACATGAGACGTTTAATACGGCCGTGCGTTTACGGGAAAGAGGCGGAGAGAGAGCGTGAGGAGAGATGGGGAGGAAGCCTTAGCGAAACTTCACGCCGCGCTTTTTCAGATGAATGCATGAGAAAAGTTTTTTTTTTCCTGAATAATGGAGGGAGAGGCTCGGACGGCTCGTGTGCCGTTCTGGCCCTCTGGCCTGACGATCAACGAGGCTGGGAGAGGCCGGCCGCAGCTCCGGTGGAGGAGCAGCCACAGCGTGGAGAGTTTTAGAAGCTATGCATACCAATGACTGATAACAGACCCCGTTTAGCAAACTGGTAAATGAACGCCGCGATCGCAGCGACGGAGAATAATCCATCTGCTGACTGCCGGGCGCTCGGCTGGAGCGCAACATGCTGGCGTCTTTACGCCGAGACATAAACGACTCCCAGTGGAGAGGCCTCTTCGGTTCGCTGCCACGGGGGAGGGAAGGCGGCAGGCAAGAACACCCAGAATACGACTGGACGTCCCCAGGAATACTACAGTATGGCCTATTTAATACTACTGTGTACCCTCATCAATACTACAGTATGGCCTATTTAATACTACTGTGTACCCTCATCAATACTACAGTATGGCCTATTTAATACTACTGTGTACCCTCATCAATACTACAGTATGGCCTATTTAATACTACTGTGTACCCTCATCAATACTACTGTGTGGCCTATTTAATACTACTGTGTATCCTCATCAATACTGCTGTATGGCCTAGTATGGCCTATTTAATACTACTGTGTACCCTCATCAATACTACTGTATGGCCTATTTGATACTACTGTGTACCCTCATCAATACTACTGCATGGCCTATTTAATACTACTGTGTACCCTCATCAATACTACTGTATAGCCTCATTAATACTACTGTATAGCCTCATCAATACTACTGTATAGCCTCATTAATACTACTGTATAGCCTCATTAATACTACTGTATGGCCTATTCAATACTACTGTGTATCCTCATCAAGACTACCTCAACGCAGCCTCATTAATACTACTGTACATCCCCAGGAATACTACTGTATAGCCTCATTAATACGACTGGACATCCCCAGGAATACTACTGTGTAGCCTCATTAATACTGCTGTATGGCCTATTTAATACTACTGTGTACCCTCATCAATACTACTGTATGGCCTATTTGATACTACTGTGTACCCTCATCAATACTACTGTATGGCCTCATTTATACTACTGGACATCCCCAGGAATACTACTGTGTAGCCTCATTAATACTACTGTATAGCCTCATTAATACTACTGGACGTCCCTAGGAATACCACTGTACAGCGTCATTAATACGACTGTTTAGCCTCATTAATACTGCTGGATGTCCCCAGGAATACTACTGCATTTTGTCATGACTACTACTGTACGTCCTCATGAATACTATCGTATATCCTCATGGTTACTACTGTACATCCTAATGAAAACTACTGTATTTCCTCATGAATACTGCTGTATATCCTCATTTATTCTACTGCATATGGTCATGATTACTACTTTATATCTGCATGAATACTGCTGTACATCCTCATGAATACTGCTGTATATTCTCATGAATACTACTTTATATCCTCATGAGTACTACTGTACATCGTCTTGGTGATGCTGTATAGCCACTTGATCTCCTCAGGAGTACTACTGTATTTCCACATGAATACTTCTGTATATCCGCAGGAGTACTACTGTATATCCTCATGAGTACTACTGTACATCCTCAAGAATACTACTTTATATCCTCATTATATCCTCTGGAGAGAAACTGTGTATCCCCATAAATACGACTGTACATCCTCATGAATACTGCTGTACGTCCTCATGAATACTACTGTATGTCCTCATGAATACTACTGTATGTCCTCATGAATACTACTGTACGTCCTCATGAATAGTACCGTATATCTTGAAGATTACTAATATATATTATTGTGAATTCTGCTGCACAGCCTCATGAATACTGCTGTATATCCTCATTAGTACGACTGTATGCCGTGATGAATACAACCGTATATTCTCATAAATACTACTGTGTGTCCTCATGAATACTACTGTATGTCCTCGTTAATTGTACAGTATATCCTGATCAGTACTTCTAGTTTTTCAAAGTAAAGTGAACACTTTTATTAAAGCTATATAATTTATCCTTATGTATTTTGGATGTTTTTTTTTTCGAGTTCAGCCTCCAGTGGAACTTTCGACGCGATAAACTAAACGGGGGAGAATTTAAAAAAAAACTGAACGGTGATAATTTCCAGAAAATAGTATTTTTAATCTAAAAATACTGGCGTCGTGCCGGCGCTTTGGTTTATTCATTAAAAGTTATTACCTTTCACTTCTGGAGTTCCCGCTCATGTTTTATTCTGCATTTGGCCCCGCCAGCCTCCTGAGCACAAACATAATCCGCAAAGTAGAATATTCATCAAGTGGTGGAGACCCAAAACACAGGGAATAAGGGAAGAATTCAATTTGTTTAAATGCATTTTCATACGCTAACGGACCAAAAAAAAAAAAAAAAAACTCAACTTTGACACGACGGTGATGAAGACGGAGAGATTGAGAGACAGCGAGGGACGAAGACCATGTGGTTCAGTTGCATTGATGGTTCGGCCTCGGCCGAGTCCCGGTGATTTACGGGCTATCTGGAGATAGCCGGATGACTGAACGTACGCGATCCTTCACCTGCAGCTCTGAGAGAAACCGAGGCTCGTGGAGGATAGGATTCGGGCGAGGAGCATTTCTCAAACCAGGGAACGGGGGAGATGGTGCGGTGGGAAGAAGGCACCAACGTAGGTGGAAAAAAAGGAGGAGGAGCTGTGATGAATCCGGAGTGGGGAGAAAATGTCAGAGAAGAAAAAACACAGATCAGATAAAGGCTGAATACAAGAAGAAAAAAAAAACAAAAAAAAAACAAGAAACTAGCGGGGGTGAAAAACATGGCGTGGAGGCGAGAGGAGAGCGGCGGAGAAGATGAAGAGAAGGATGAGACCAGCCCTTTGATGCAGACTGGAGAGCATTAGTATTCGACTTCGACGCCGCGGACGACCTTCACTCTCCCCTTCACTCCATCACCTCGCACCGTCTTGGTGTTGGAGCCGCGCACCGCTAAGAGGTGTGTGCTGGAGATAATACAAGTCTGCACATGAATGTATGATTGTGCTCAGAGTGAAAGGCGGCGTGTGGAAAAGATGTGTGTGTGAGACGGTCGTGAAGTGTGTGTGAGTGTGTGTGTGTGTGTGTGTGTGTGTGTGTGTGTGTGTGTGTGTGTGTGTGTGTGTGGAAGGAGAGCATTATGTCCCGGAGGGCTCCTCATACCTGGAGCTTTACAATCGTTTTCACGAGCTGTTGGCCGACAGAGTGCGGATATTGAAGGAATAGCAGGCGTGACGTCAACGGACGTGTCAGTGTTTGTGGCAAAAGTCAGAGTTTCTGATTTTCCAGCACGGAAGAAACACTGATCGCACCTCAGCCCCGCGTGATTATCGTGTTCAAGATAACCCATAGTTTATTTTGCTTTGAGTTTTCTTTGTCATGCAGTTTGTCATTTCCTAGCTCCCGTATCAAGTACAATTAAATGGTCGTGACTTTGGAAGTGCGACACGGCGGCGCAACAAGAAGCTCCCTGGTTGGATCTTCCATATCTGTGTTTGCGCGTTCTCCCCGTGTCTGCGTGGGGTTCTTAAAAGGTTCTCCGGGTTCCTCCCACGGACCAGAAAACGTGCAGGGGGGTTCATTGGAGACCCTAAAATGTGCAGATGTGGGGATGAGAGGGCGAATGCTTGAATGTCTCTACATGAGACCCCACTCGTGACCTTCACTGCAGGATAAGTGGTAAAAATAATGAATGAATGAATGAATATGAGGACTGAATTGGGGTTATTTTCAGCTCTTGGAGTGACATCTGAATGAGAGGGTGAATGGTTGTATGCCTCTAAATGATGTGTAAATGAGAGGGTGAATGCTTGTATGTCCCTACATGGGACCCCTCACGTGACCTTGACTTCGGGATGGGCGGTACAGATGATGAATGAATGAATGAAAAACTGAAATGACGACTGAATCGTGAATATTTCTGGCTCTTAAAATGCTGTCTGATTAATAGGGTGAATGGTTGTAACTCCCTATCAGGATCCAAGGATTCAATGAACTTTGTTGTCGTACCAGCACACCTTGCAGTATGTGGCACAAAATTAGTACCAAAGTCCGGTTACAAGCCATAGAAAATCAAATAAACAAGAGCAAAAACTCACAGAACGACTTGGGGCAGAAGTTGGCACTGTTGGCGCTAAATTTGCGTGTAAAAGCAAGGACGTAGTTGTTTTTTTTATCGCAACTTGATAATGAAATGAAACATGAAACATGCAAAACTGCACCTTCTATGAAGACATACGAATGAGAGGGTGAATGGTTGTATGTCTCGACACGAGACTGCAGGATAAGCTGTATAAATAATGAATGAATGAATGAAAAGCTGAATATGACGCCGTGAATATTTCCACATCTTAAAAGGACGTCTGATTAACAGGGTGAATGGTTGTATCTCCCTGTAAGACATACGAATGAGAGGGTGAATGCTTGTATGTCGCTTCACGTGACCCCTCACGCGACCTTAACTGGGGGACAAGCGGTATAGATGATGAATGAATGAATGAATGCAAAACCGAACGTGACGACTGAATGGTGAATATTTCCAGCTCTAACGAGAGTAAATGCGCATGTGTCTCTCTATGTGGGTGAAGCCACAGCAACCCGGATAAGCGGTATAGATGGTGAAGGGATGAACGATCTGGCAGCGGCGTGTTAACAAACAACCTGACCGACTATGAGCCGTTCAAATGCACCGCTGCAATTAACCCTCCCAGCGCGACAGGTTGTTGTTTACTCCCCGGAAACGCCACTCAGTCTCGGGGTACACGACGGGCCGCGGGGCTGCGCCCGGCCCTGCTGCTCGGCGATGTCTGTTTAGTTTGAGACAGCGAGACGTTCACTCCCGTGTTCAGCACCGCCTATTTAATGTCTCTTTCCTTTTGTCTTCTTGGAGCGGTGGCGCGGTGCCCGACACGTACACCTGCCTCCGCTGTGGATTCGCGGTGATATATCCGTATGAAAAGACAGCCCGCATGTTTTGGTCGTGTTGTGTTAGCATTTGTGGATGACCAGAGGACGATAATAAGGGTGAACAGATAGGCGGTCGGGGAGTGTGTGTGTTTGTGTGTGTGTGTGCTCATATGGTTGTGTTGTGAGGCGATACTGGCGGATTCAAAACATTTTACAAACAAAAACTTGGCTTGTTTTCACACGAGTAGAAGCCCAAACAACTGACATGAGAAGGTCTGGGATCCGGGAGTGAGAAGATTAACCGATGGAAAAAAAAACAATTTCTATCCATCCTTTTTTTCCTTTTTCTAATGATCTGCTATCTTTTACTGCATCCAAAAAGATCAGGCGCACATGAAGAGGAACATTCCTTAAAGGAACAGTTCAGATTAATTTAGCAAAGTTCCCCTTGTTTTGAAATGAAATATATGTCACGTACTTATCAAGTGAATAATGATTTGAAACCAAAAAATCTGCACACCAAGAGTGCTCCAAAAATGAAGACAATTTATTTTACAAAGAGAACAGAATTTTTTATTTATCGCATGACATTTCGAGCAAAAATGTTCTTCCTCAGATCTTTATTGACAAATGTTTTCTTTTTCAAACTCATGTACTTATCAAAAACAAATACATTTATACTTTACTTCTTTAAACGAGGCAGTGAATCCCTTTTATCGTTATTGAAACGCTGAATTCTTGCCGGAGGACAATCATAGAAACCGTGACGGTATTGCCATGTCTGAATATATATCACCGCAACGTGTATGTCGAGCAGGTCGACGGAGATCGCGCGCCAAATCTTACATTTCATGCAAATGCGCCATCCAGTGAACCGGCGGGGAAAGCGCTGTTTAGCCCGCCACGCTCCGCCTGTCCACGGGGCCGCCTTTCAAATACTCCCACTTGCAATTACGCGAACAATTTGGGCTGTCGGGGTTTTTCCCCGCAGTCGCCCGTCCTCCCCCATTTCCCTTGCAAATGGCGCTCTCATCCAAACTCCGCACCGTCGCTCTATGGAACAGAACATCTACTCTGGACCACAATTTACCTCTGCCTCTCTGCCTCCTTTGACAGCACCCTGTCATACGACTATCGCCCCCCCTGCTATGCTTCCTACAGAAGCAAAATTAAATATAACGACATAAATATTCAACCCTACGGTCGTGCTAATTTACATTTTGCTCTTTGTAGGTGGCCGGGCGCAAATGCACGGACTCGGCAGGCCTTCTTCTCCCGCTCCATCATCCTGCCCAGCTGCTTGCGGTCACTCATCAAATGCACTGCATGAAGGGCGTCACTGACTGTTCTGCAGCCAAGGCTCTGACAGAAACCACGACAAAGCTCCAGAATAAACAAAGCGCACCGGCTGTAACGGCGGGCAGACAAAAACAAATAGCGGCCACATATTCTTCAAACAAGGGCAGGATTTCCTTTTCATGGTCTCTTGGCTGACTTCTAAATGCCGCCATCTCCTTGTTCCCGTCGGCCGTTCCGTGGCGCCAGATTCAATTAAAAAATAAATGAATAAATAAATCATTTCGTTCAAAGCTGCAATTTGGGACCTGCCAAGGTGAGACACCTGGCATCTTCCATGCGTTCACGTCTGCGTGATGATTACGAGCGAGTCATACATACACGAATAGCCTGTACATACGGAATGATGCAGTATGCATGCATGCATGTGGTAGCTGCGGACGGGGCGGGTGGTTTTTGAGACGGGTCCTTTTCCGAGAGCCATGCAGGGTCGTTTGATGGAGAGGTTTTTATAAGAAAATAGAGCAAAGTAGCGCTGTTGACACAAAACAGCTGCTTATCAGCGCGGTAGAAGCAGCCAGTGTTTATCTGGAGTGTATTTAAACAATCTTAACGGTCTCTCTTCCTCTTACATCTCCTTGTAAATGCTGGGGGCTCAATGCTAATGACCCCGCCGAACAAACAAATAACTGCGGGTCCTCGCCTTTTCTGCTGACAAGCTGGTGCTGGGAGTGAATTCCCGCTCCGTTATCTCCCCCTGACTTGCAGACGCCGGAGCCATTTTCTGTCAAGTTTGCAGTTATTTTTGCCCGAGACAATATTTGTGGACGGCGTCATCCATCGGCACTGTCGCCTCTCCATCGGCGGATAAGGGAGGAAACTGACTTGCCCAAATTTTTGTGACATCACTGCCATTTTAATATCATAAGAGTTGATATCATTCATGTTCTCCCCATGTCTGTGCCTCCCACAGGCTGAAAACACGAAGGAGCCTCACTGGAGACGCTAAAATGTCCAGACCCTTGAATGAGAGGGTGAATGGCTGTATGTCCCCGGATTACATCTGAAGTAGAGAGAAAATTGTTACGTATGTCTCTATTTGATGTGTGAATGAACGAGTGAATGAATGGTTGAATGTTTATATGATGTGTGAGATGGGAAATGATGGTTGTAAGTCCCCATGTGGCGTATAGATGTGAGGGTGAATGGTTGTCAGTCCCTATTTGACATGTGAAATAGAGAGTGAATGGTTTTTTATGCCTCTATTGGACATTTCAATTGTATGTCTCTAGATGAAGTGTGAGTGAAAGGATGAATGGTTGCAAGTCCCCATTGGATGTTCGAGATAGGGAGGGAATGGTTGTGTGATGGAAACTTTTGTATGTACCCGGTAGTCCCAGATATGTAGAATTTAATGAGGCTTCATAACCTTGGCGAAGACCGGACCTGGTATCTACTCCCAACTTACCCTCTTTTAAGTATCTGCTGTTTTCTCCGTTTCTTGGTTTCTAACTAGCTGAGTGTCTAGAAGCCTTCATGTTGGTTCTATGGGGAACTCGTGAATGTCACACAGGGGTCCATCCTCATGGGGGGGCCCAGCGGTCCCGCGAAGGTACAAAAAAACCACACCCTGGAGTTGAGTCTTTGTACTCTCCTGCCGACTTCTCTGTCCTCTGTGAGATTTGTACCTTTAGGGGCCTCAAAATAAATATCCAAAGATCATTCCGACCTTTCTTTCTCATTCACCGACTTACTTAAAGAAACCTCCGAAAAATTCCTGTGTGTGTCTTCATTTTATGTGTGAAATAGAGATGAATGGTTTTGTATGTCTCTATTGGACATTTCAATGAAAGAGTGAATGGTTGAATGTCTCTATATGACGTGTGAGTGAAAGGACGAATGGTTGTGTGTGTCCCTATTTGATATGGGAGTGAGCGAGTGAATGTGTGTGTCTTTATATGACATGTTCAACTATTTAACACTCAACTCTACTCTCAATAGAACTTCCTTTTCATTCATTCATTCATTCATTCATTCATTCGTTCATTCATTCACTCTTTTCACTCAAGTGTCCATTCATTCACTCTCCTACACATTCACTCTCTCGGTTGCTGCTAACTCTCCAAGTATTGCTGTTGTTTGCTGCTCGTCGCAACTTTTGCACGTTTATACTGTTTACATATTGTTTTGGTGCAATCTGTTAATACAAGCCCCACCTGTTTTTATGTACATACATACATACATACACACACACACACACACACACACACATACATATATATATTTATATATATGGTTAAAACTGTATGTTTATTCTTATTTTTTTTCTATTTTGATAACCTGATATATATATGTATATAACCTGATATATATATATATATACACACACACATACATACATACATACAAATATGTATAAAATGTATATTTATATATATACATACATACATACATACAAATATGTATAAAACGTATATTTATATATATACATACACATACATACATATATGTATATACATATATTTATATATATGGTTAAAACTGTTTAATATTGATTCTTAGCTTTTTTCTATTTTGATAACCTTCCTTGCACTGTCCGCTTTCTGCTGTGAGTGTGTGAGTGGTTTTAATGGCACCAGAGGAATATTCTATTCTATTCTATTCTATTCTATTCTAAGTGAATGGTTGTATCTCGAAATGAATTTCTAACAGGTTGTATGTCTCTATATGACGTGTGAATGAAAGGATGAATGGCTCTATATGTGCGTCCCTGGGGAACCCCACCAACGACGGCAGGGACCCCCGATGCCCCCCCCCAACCCTGAGTTCAGGATGTCAGACAGAGAATGACTGAATGAATGTTGTTTGACGCCGAACGAATACAACCAAATCTGTGAATTCCAATCCAGCCTCGCGTCATACAGTAGACTTTAAGTTCCCGCCTCTCTTCGCTCGGAGGTCCTAACTCTCCGCTAAAAAGGTGCGTATCCCCCCCCCCCCCGGGGGGCCGTTCCCTTCCCCAAACCAAAAATCGGTTAAAATGTTCAAAAAATTTTCAGGCCCGGGAAGGGCCTGGTTTAGCCAGAAGTTTCCCCTTAAAAGGTTTTTTA
>CAAKHD010014629.1:55663-66103 GCA_901007705.1 Fistularia tabacaria
TTTTGCAGCCACGGGGAAACTTTATCGCAAAAAAAAAAAAAAAAAAAAAAGCCAAAACAAAACAACAATCTCCTTTTCTTTTTGTTGTTGCAAGGTCTCCTCTTTAATAGTGTCCTCCTGTCGCTCCTCTATCTGGGGAAAGTCAAGGTGCTTATGTTCTGCCAAAAGAAGGAGCACAAACGTAATTGCCTCTCTTAGTTTTGAAACACTGCCACGGTATTTTGACTGTGTATGGGTGTATGTGTGTTTGTATGTGTGTGTGTGCGTGTGTGTGTGTGTTGTGTGTGCGCGTCACACCAGCCTGCAAAGAAAAAAAAAAAAAAAGAAAAAAAAAGGCCCCGAGACTTGATTTGAACTGGCGTAAGTGCAGCTCATTATTGCAATGTCAAAAAGTTGGGTGGGTTGCAGGGAGGCGTGTGTGTATGTGTGTGCGACGGGTGTGTGTGAGGGCGTGTGAGTGTGTGTGTGTGTGTGTGTGTGTGTGTGTGTGTGTGTGTAAGGAATCAGATGATACGAAATTCAATTTACATAAATCAACCTGCAGGTGAAATGTAGCAGCTGATGGCCTCAGTCACTGCATTAAAACCAAACCTTGTATGTTCCTTAATTCTCTGACTTCCCGTCCTTTTAATCCCACTTCAGAGTTCAGGATTTATTGTTATCGAATGCTCTCTGACCCCCCCGTCTTCCCCCCCGTCTTCCTCCCGTCCTCCCTTCCTCCTCTCCCACCAACCCCTCGAATCCGCTCCCCTCCCTTTTCCCGGCCGGGATTCACGGCAAAATCAATGACCCCGGCGTTGACGTTATAACAACGTTATATCAATCCTGTCAGAGGGGAGGCGGCGCCACTGTTAGTGCCGAGATGAGTGTTCACCGAATACGTTTTGGGGCCGCGGCGAGGAAAGGAAACGCGGCATCGATTGATCCGTCACGCAGGGGAAATGACATCGCCCAGGCTTCCACGCCGCGCGGTGAATATTCCACCGCATCTTCATCGCCACCGTTTTAAATACGACAAATACTCCGAGGTCACGTTCCAACTTTCTCACCAATCTTTAGACTTCGAGAAAAACAAATAGTGATTAGAAGTCGATCTATTATATCTACCTTAAGAGGAGGTCATGAATTATTTGCAAAGATTTATCAAAAGGTGCATTTTCGCACTGTGGGAAGTTTTGCAGTTCCTGGATTCTTTGGCGGAATGAGGCCGTTTTCACCGCGACGCGGCGGACCTCAGCTCCCGGAGCCGTCTGAGCTCCGCTCCGACCTCCGCAGGAGCTCGTAGCCGCTCGGTGATTGTCGGAACTCACAAGCCAAGCTCATTCCCAGTACTTCTCTTGCAGGTGCTCCGTTTCTAAAACGAGTCACGAGTCAGCTGCTTTCTCGCCACACAGTGGCCAGAAGCAGCCAGAAGTGGAGCGTCCGAAAAGGTCCAAGCTCTCCTGGCCTGCTCCGCCTCAAAGGGGTTTGCAGAGGAACATCAACATTCGAGACGCACGGTCTGGAAACGTCTTTTCCCCGACACGAGCTTCTCCCTTTTGCCGTCCGCAGTGAAGCCAGATAATGAATAAATGAAGGTGCACGTCACGGACGCTTGCATCACAGCGGCCCCCCCGGCCGTGGTCCCTCACGGCCTGTGGGAATGCCAAACTCGAGGTGCCCCCTGGTGGAGGCCACTTCCCGGGACGAATTTCGAAAGCGGACAGTTCTTCTCTTTCCGAAAGCGGCTTTTGAGACAACGCGGCCAAATATCACTAAAATGCGGGCATCCTAATCCCTGCTTCACAGAACATTAATTGTCGCAAAAAGTGCCGAGGTCTTTGAGTTTGCGGTGACATAACTTCTTCATAACGTCCCCTCCTGCCTGGGCTGCATCTGCTGGAGGCCTTTATCTGAAGGGCCTTCAGCGTGCTGGCAGGCGCCCTCCCGCTACGTTCAGAGAAGCTAATTAAGTGCTTTATTTGGTCACCGGTGTAAAACTCCTAGTATTATATAATTTTGGCAGCACCGACGGCCGGGAACGGAGATCATTTGTCGTCGGATGAAAACCGCGGATCTCCGATTCCTGCGTTCTTGGCTGGGATCCGCGGACAGAAATCGCCCGGCCAACCAAAGCGAGAGCTTCATCCCCGCAGTGGCAGGGTGGCCCAAATTGGTGGACTGATTTAAAAACACTTCTCAGGATTTGATCCCCTGAGAGCTGTGGCTCGGAATCCAATGAATGTTTTTTTACATGGAGCTTCCAGAATTGAGATAATGGTTTCCAAGTAGCAAAGCCAGGTGAGCTCTTGAGAAAACACTTGATTCCTCATCTGACTTAAAGTACCCTCGAGGACAAGATGCAGAAATCTGAATGTTTCTTTTTCGCTCGGGCGACTCGGAGCAGGAAGACCATTTTTCAGATGTGAAAAATAGCTTCGAATTAAAAAGCCAGCCGGCAGGTTACATTGAAAATGCAACGACTTTAAAGGTCAGCTCGACCGAACGCGCTGCGAGGTTCATTTCCGCGCGAACAGGAGCCGGCGATCGCGCTCGGAGATGAACGTCCGACAGGATACGGCTCTCGGATAGTCGTGACAAATTGCCGTAAACAAACTCGCAGCCGTCCGCGGCGAGCGGCTTTCTAGAGAAACATCAACGCGTAACGGTTAACACCTGTTCCGACTGCGCGGCCGCGCCTGCCATGGCGTCGTCCGCAAAAGTGACACGAGTCAGAGTACATTAGCGGCGAGGTGAAAACAAGTTTAACCCAATTGAAGGAAAACAGAAAGCCGGGGCCGAGTTGACGTTCGACTTCTCGATTTGCAGGCGCAGAAAGCGCAGAAGCGCGTCGAGGAGACACCGAATCACCGAACCCTCCGTCAGATATTTCTCGAACATCCCTCCTCACGCGGATGCGAACTCAGATTACGGTTGACCGTGAGGAGATCAGATGATGACGGCGTGAAGCTGCTCACTTGCTCCGACTTTGCGAATCATAGTGAGTTTTAAAAAAAAAAATAGGAGGAACACGAGGAAGATTTCCCTTCGCGGTGACGTGGTGGCGCCTCACAGCGAGAAGGTCCCCGCTCGGTGTCCATGTTCTCCCCGTGTCTGCGTGGGTTCCGCTACATACTAACCGGCGTGCAAGTATTTCGGCCGGATCTTGTGAATGAGGGCGGAGGATGACCGGCTCTAAATCAGTCGCAGGTCATGAAACTGCAATTATGGCTGAGTAATCTCCGGCTTGCTTGATGTACTGCTCTGCGGTCTCAGCTAAGCAGACACAACACATGGGGCTTTAATGCAGGCCGTGAACTTACAGGCCCGGCAATGGATAATAAAACCCTCATGTCAGCGCGCTAATTACCGTATGGCATTCTCAAATTTGATTTAAATAACGGTGGAGATGTTTTTACACCGTCGAGCGCGTACCGTCTCCTCCGCTCGAAGTGTGGTTAAAATAAAAATTCCCAGAAGCGCGACAGCTTCCGGCGGCTCTCTGTGACGGCGTCTCCGCAGCGCTGCAGATTTGGGTCGGGTCCTGGACGGTGAGGTGGGGCTCCGCAGTCCAGCCGCAGCTTTTTAACAGATTGAATTTGCCTTCTCCTCTGCTCGGGGGACGGGGCTTTCAGCGGCGCTCAGATAATTCTTTGAGTGAGCGGATTTAGATGCAGAGCAAGGCACGGAGGGGGGGGGGGGGGGGAAAAAAAATGACGAAAAAAAATCACGGAGAGATGAAGCAAGACGACATCTGTCATGAAGGTTTTCCGGGTAATTACCAGGCAGGCATCAGGCGGCCATATTTAACTTCTTTGTACTTGGCATTATGGCAATATTTTCAGCGTCAATGTAGCGACGTCACTAGCTTCAGAGGTTTTCAAAAGGTAAGGAGCATTCACAAATATTACAAAATGGGACAACCAAAATTTACAACGCGTGAATGAGAGGGTAGATAGTTTCTCTCCATGTGATCAACTGTTGCCCAATGACAGCTGGGCCAGGCTCCATGAACCCGGAGTGCAGGATAAGCCTTTCAAACAATGAATGAATGAACGCACGAGTGCTGCAAAGTGCAGATACAAAAACACTTGAAAACTTACGAAACTCCACGGCACTAAAAGAACTGTTTAATCACCTTAAAGCTTTGAGTTCTGAGACTTCAAATATCCAGAATTCATCTTTGGATACACGTTAATTATGGGGAGAGTTGAGCGGCGAGGAGGAAATCTTAAAACAAAATGGTTGACGGGAGACACCGAGTGGAAAATAAAGCGAGGACGAGGCCGGGAGCCGCGGCAGTGCAGAAATAGACGGGCCGTCTCGGCTCCGCGGCTGCTTCGGAGGAGGCCCTCAGCTGGCGGGGCCTGCGCGCCGCTAAAACCCAAGAACGGTGAAGAGGAGGCTGAAATGTACGCAAGAGAGTCGTTGTGTAGCGAAGGGGAGCGATAATGCAGCCGCCTGTCGATATCCACGCAGGTTTTTTGTTTTTGTTTTTTTTCCCTCTTTGTCCCAGCCCTCTCCATTTGCGTTAGCTTTCGGCTCGCTCTTTTTTTTCTCCCCTCTATCGCTCTCTTGCGCGCTGTCCTTTTTCTTTGTCCGTGCATTTTGTTTTCCGTGTAACCCCCTCCCAACCTCTCCTCCCGCCCACCCGCTCCCCGCTACCTCTTTCGGCTGTTTTCATTTGAACAGATGAAAGCGCCGCGCGGCTCTTTGACAAGGCACACTCAGGTGCTTCCTCCTCAGAGAGCGAGGGGAAAGTTGGGAACGGAGTGACGGGCACGGAGAAAAGCTGATATGCGCGGGGAAGAAAAATATATATATAAAAGTTCACAGCGCCTTCGCAGCCTTTGATCAACGGGGAGCCTGTTTGTAGCTCGGAGGGTCGTCGTAGTTCAGCAGGTCAGACGTGGAGTGATCTGCCACTCATTGTCAGCGCCGGTTCAGAAGAGGAAACTTTTCATCTTCTTGCAAAATGGACCCTTTGTAAAGAAAAAGAAAATGACCTGCAAGGAAGTGGAGAGGGGGGGGGGGAGGAAGGGCTGCTAGGTCAAAGGTTACAAGGTCAGTGTTTGATCCCTATTTCCTCCACAGAACCTTGTGAAATGCACCCGGCAAGCGTTCTCCAACAGCTTCCGGCGCCACGTGCCAGGTAAATGACCGCTCCTATTTGGTCGCATTCAGTCGCGCAAACAGCACGACATCGGCTGCATTTATCCCCGGCAATGAACTCATCATGGATGAACCACCAGCAGCCAGACAGCAGCCAGGCAGCAGCCAGGCAGCGCTCGCGGAGAGACAGATAGGGCTTCAGTGTCACGCTCAAATACACCCCAACAAGCTAGGAGGAGCTTGGGAATTAAACTAGGAAAGTTTGGATCCTGGACATACATACAGTTCATACATGCACAAATACATACGTGCATACAGTACATACAAACATACATACATATGGTACATGCATGTATACATACATACATACATACATACATACATACATACATATAGCACATGCATGCATGCATGCATACATACATACATACATAGATACATACATACATACATACAGTACACATATACATACACACATATAGCACATGCATGCATGCATACATTCATACAGTACACATATGCATATAGACATATAGTACCTTTAGTACATCCATGCATACATACAGTAAACATATACATACATGCATACATATATACATATAGTACATGCATGCATGCATGCATACATACATATAGTACATATAGTACATGCATACATACATACATACATACAGTACATGCATGCATACATAAATATATACATACATACATACATAGATACATATATACATACAGTACATACATGCATGCATGCATACATACATGTAGTACATGCATGCATACATACATATAATACATGGATGCATACATACATACATACAGTACACATATAAATACATACTTATGGCACATGCATGGATACATACATTCATACAGTACACATATACATACATACATGCATACATATAGCACAAGCATGCATACATACACACATACAGAACGCACATACATACATACAAACATACATGTAGTACATATAGTACATGCACACATAATATACATACATGCAATCTAGAATATGTTTTTTGTGTTAGTCAGCACTGCAACAGATGTTAGATGTTTTGGAGATATGGTCAGAGGGGCTAGCCTGAGAGGGTTGGTTGACGTACAGAGGAGGGATAGAGAATATATCGGTAGGAGGATGCTGAGGCTGGAACCGTCTGGCAGGAGGACGAGAGGAAGACCAAGAGATTTATGGATGGAGGGAAAGAGGACATGAAGTTAGTTAGTGTGAGAGAAGAGGATACAGAGGTTGAGTTGCCGTGGCGACCCCTGAATGGAGGAGCCGGAAGGAGAAGAGGAAGAAGAAGAAGAACAACAAGAAGAAGAAGCAACAGTAGCTATTCGTGGCTGATGATGTTTGTGGGCTTTGGGCGGGTTTGATCCGCATGGGATATTTCTGGCATGACATTGAAAAAAAAAAATCGTTAAAATAATAAAAGAAGGTCTCCTGGAGTTTATTTTGCTAGATAGTCAAAACTGTCAATAGTCAATAGAAAACCCTGGACATTTGTGAGTAACTGTGGAAAGACATGCACGCTGGAAAGACCCAGCTGAAGAACTGGACCGGCTTTCCTGCAAATGTGATATTTGCATTCAATCCATGTTCTGCTCTTAAAAGCAGGGAGGGGAAAAAGAAAATTATTCACAAAATGATTTTATTTTAGTAACGTGCAATCAAGCAGCATTATATATCGGTAAAATAACTAACATGAAAGTTATTTATGTAAAAAAAAAAAAAAAAGAATGACTAGAATAACTGAGCGGTTTTAGACTTTTAAATATACAATCCTCTAGAAGATGGAACAGCATTCCCAGTCGATTCCCTTGAGGGAGTGCCACGTCTGCAGCGCTGAATTAACTACAGCCAAACGACGGCCCCCTGAAACAAAAGGTGAAGCACAAGTGCGGCAGCGGCGAGCCGGGGGGGGGGGGGTGGGGGGACGCTGCCGCACAGAGATGCCTCCTTGTGCCTGAGTGGAGACTGCAGGACGGCGGTGGGTGGAGGTAGCCGGGGGGCAGCGGGCTGGAGCAGTGGGAGTGGCATCCCTGACACAAAACTGCAGTGTGTTTGGATTACATCATATAGATCTTTCCGACCCATTACCGGGGCGGGTGGGGGGGGGTGAGAACGGCTGTGGGTGAGAATAGAAAGGCGGGGATAGAGAGAGATGGAGGTGGAGAAAGAGGAAGGGAACGAGGGAGAGAAGGAAGTAGGGCGACGTTGCAGAACACAATTTATTATGGTTCCTTTCTCTCTGAGAGAGCTAATGGCAGTGTGAAATATTCAGCGAGGGACCGGGAACAGAAACATCCTCTCTCTGTGACGTAATGCAGCTGCAATGCTGGAATGATGCCCACAGAGCGCCGCTTTAAAAACCTTGTTTGCATGGCCAGCTTTGATATTCATTTCCAAAGTTGACTCAGAGAAAAAAAGAACGAAAAGAATCACTTTGGGAGACGGATTCCCGAGAAACAAAGTTGGAAAATAGCTCCTGCGTCTTGAGAAAAATATTTGATGTGTTGCTGATGCGGATTTTTGCCTCAAACAAAGGGTGAGAAGAAGCTCCCGAACCTTTAAAACACCTTCACCTCGACAGAGGAGCAGCAACAGACACGTTCTCATGACACCTCCAGTCAGATCCCTCTCCTCCGAGGGCATCCTCCATCAACCCTTCTCCGTCATTCCATCCCGGCTCCCGCGATCAACTCTCCTCTCACCTCCGTGACCTTCTCAAGGTCACTCCTTCAATTCCTCCCCTCGCAAGGCACGCTGTCAAACCAGCTTCCCGCACCTCCGGTCCCGGCGGGTCTCCACCCTCAGTGTGTCCAGGGATGCGGGCGGGAGCGGCGGCCGCCGCACGCGCCCGTGATCGCGCGCGGGCGCAACGGCGTGCGAGCAGGACAGGCGGCATTATGGATGGCCTCATTTAAGGTGGGGCCATTAACAGAGCATGTCCCTGGGCTGTGGACCTTTCATACAAGTCCTCCCTGGAGAGACAGTAAACAGGGAAAACACAATGGAATGCATCGGAGGGCCTCGCGGAGGGAAGGAAGGAGACGCCGCCGGAAACGCGACGTATGTTTGTGTACGATTTAAAAGTCAGATTCGACGGCCGTGCCGCGAATAACAACCTCGATTTTCACTCGCCTCCGACAGAAAAAATTCCCGGGGCGCCGGGGGTTTTGCGGAGGGGGGGGGGGGAGCGGAATACACGATCAGGTGAAGGGCTAATAAGCCCTCTCTCAAATAACCTTGGAGGTGCAGACGTGCACAGATGGTGCACGCTATAGACACAGTATACTCTGTCAGGACCATAACTAATATCGCCACGTTATTCTGTGTAGACACAAGCCCCCGTGGTCCCTTTGTGCTGTCACTTTGCCTGCATGAGTGATGATACTCATAATATCACACTGATGTTGGGTCGTCATCCATCATATGATCAAGAGGCAAAACTTAGGAACATTGAGCGCGGAGTGAATCATCAGCTTCATCCCACCTCGAGCCGGGGTGAGGGCTTGCAGCCCTTATTTATTTTCTTTGTCTGGTCCCGTAATGGTCGCCCGGCAATGCTGAGGTTGCTTGTATTTTATGTTAAAAGGGACCCCCGTGTGCACTCGGGGCTCTGCCGCTCGGGGCCGCAATCGACGCCGAGGAAACACTCGCACTTGGCGTTCACACCGGGGCGACGGCTGGCTTGATTCAGAAAGTTTGCAGCGTCTCTGCTCCGAGAAAGATCGAAGTGCTGCCGAACAAAGCGGCTGTAAACATGTCACTAATGATAAAGCCCAGGACGAGTTAAAGATCCCGGCTCCTGCGTCGTGTCTTTTCCGCCGCACCTTTCGATGACAGGAGAAGGGGAGACGGAGGCGTAGAAAGGTCATTTTTTGGGGGAGACCATGTGACATTCATTCATTCGGTCATTATATTTCCCAGCTGTCGTCGTGCATCCATTCATCCTTCCGCTCAGGTGATAAAGACCTTCAAGCATTCACCCTCTCATTCCCAGCTCATATACGCACAAACTGTGGTGACCGGCTGGCGCGCGGAGTAGAATTTTCAACTTTATTTTTTGGGTTTTCTATGTTTTGAGCTCAGTCTCAATAGATTTTTCACTTTTTTATTTATTTTATAACATATCCTCCTTTACTAAAAAAACCTCCATTTGTCCTCGGGGACAAATCAAGTTTTTCCTGATTCTGATCTGATTCTGATACAAACATTCCCTCTTTCATACACAAATCCTTGCAGTTTAGGATCTCTAACGCATGTTGTGGGACTGCGGGAGGAACCCGGAGAACCCGCGGGAACCCCAGCAGACACGAGGAGAACACGGAGACGCCACACAGAAATGTCCGCGTGAGGCTGCAGCCGGAAAAAACGGCGGATTGCTTTCCAAGCTGTCCATCAATTGAAGGGCGGCAAACGTTTAACGGCGGAAGACGGTCGGGGAAAGGTTTCGTGGGGTGAGATGTCCAAAATATCCCATACCGTGGTGCGTCAGCGCCTGGACCAGACGTTCATTCATCCACCCACCACATGCAGACGTTGCATAATCCATAAATTCAGCAGTCTTGATCATACTGAGCAGAGATGGAGTCTGGGCAGGTGGGGGTAAATGAGAATCGATACAGTTGAGAAAAGGAAAAATGCTCCTCTCCCAGTGCATTGATTCTCAGCGCCTTAGGGTAATGGTCCTTCTGTTGCAGGCTCTGACCTCACACACACACACACACACACACACACACACACACACACACACACACACACACACACACACACACACACACACACACACACATGGACTAGTTTTAATCAAAGGGGAACTTTGCTGATTTCCAACCAGCTGTGTGTCATTACGGCGTGGCAGATATATGCAAATGAACTTCCATCAGAGTTTTCTGGAGCTCTGCGCCTCGACAGGAATGGCCTGATGCAACATTAAACACCGACACTAAACCCCGGGAGTGGCTTCGGGAGGCCGTCTGTAAGTCTAGGTGCATTTGGGTTGTTAAAGGTTCTTTACCTTTTCAACCAAAGCAAATATCTCCCAATTTATGACATTCTTATTAGTAGGCGGTCGGGTTTTATGGGGATATTTTCAGCCGAGTCGCAGCCCAGCATCGCCACGCGTCTGGAATGAAATACGGCGCGTGATCCCCGATGGCCCGGAGAAAAACGCCAGGAAGGACCAGACCTTTACGACCGAGCCAACGAATGATGGGGAAACACAACCCTGCGGAATAAGTACAATTCAACGCCACTTTTTTTTTTTTTTTTTTTTTTTTTTTTTTTTTAAAGAACGTGCTGTTTTTTTTCCATCAACATCTGCTACCGCCCCGTTG
>CAAKHD010014629.1:66123-81573 GCA_901007705.1 Fistularia tabacaria
GGGCCCCCGAGGGCCCGGGGAAAAACCCCGGGAGGAGCACACCCTTTCAACCCCGCCAAACAATTATGGGGGAAAACCCACCCCTGGGAAAAAGACAAATCACCCCCGCTTTTTTTTTTTTTTTTTTTTTTTTTTTATCTTTAGAGGACGCGCTGTATATTTTCCATGAACAGCTGCGTCGGCGCAGTTGGAACACGGCGGCCCAACGCGCAGAGCGGCGGTGAGGAATGAGTAAGGCCAAATAGAGGGATAAAGGAAGACAAACTAATGTTGACACTGGGGTGGAATGATTCACGCTTTCTCCCCGGCCCTGCTTCCATATTCTCTCTCCCACACAATAAATGGATGGAAATGAGAGGCAATAAAAGCACGAGATGAAATCATTTTCAAAGGCACTATATTTATTTTCCTCCCATCTCTCTCGTTAAACACCGCGCTCCATCACCGATAACCAACGCACTGACACGGCGGCGTGCATAAACACGCAGGCGCTTGCACGGACACACGCACACGCGCGCGCGCGTATAGATTGAATTACGTCCCATAGATACATGCACATCCATATTGACACGGCATTTAATAGTCCGGACACATGCCGCCTCACCCTCTCCCATGAGTTTTAATGGCTTCCCTCCAGGTGATAAAAGGGGACCGGAGCATTGACACCTGACTCCAGGTGCCTGCTGCTGCTAATGCAGAGGAGCGAGGGTTTCCTCTGACCCCGCTCTCGCTGGAAGTAGACGCATTTACATACAAATCCTCACCCCGAGGCCGATAACCGGGCAGACGGGGCCGCGCAAGGGCCCGGCCGTCTCTCGCTATCAGGCCAGGGTTCTTATGCTAAACGGGACGTGTGTGTTTTTGCATATCCGTGCAGCTTATGCTGCGGCGGATGATTGACACGTCCCGCCACCTCAAGTACCAACGGCGGATGTCGTCGGGCGAGTTGATTATAAGACGAGGATCTCAAAAGTAAAAGCAACAGCTGCTTCGTGTTGAATTAGAAATGCCTTCTTTATGAGTCGAGCCTTTTTTTGAATATGTTTTTGTTGCAGGTGCATGCGTGCGCCGATGACTCTCATTCAAATACCTTCTTTATTTGATTGATAGCTCACCTCATTCCTAACTCTACTTTTTAAAATCTCCTGCATATTTCTCATCGCTTCAGTGTTTCATCCATCCATCCATCCATCCATCCATCCATCCATCCATCCATCCATCCATCCATCCATCCATCCATCCATCCATCCATCCATCCATCCATCCATCCATTCATTCATTTGTTCTTCATACCGCTTTTCCTGCACTCTTGGTCGCCGGGTTGGTGGATCCTATCTGAGCCGTCATTGGGCGAGAGGCGGGTTCCACCCGTATCGACAAACGCAACCATTCACCCTCTCATTCATTCGTGTGTGGGTGATTAAGAGTCTCCAATGCACCTCCGGCATATTTTTGGACCGCTGGAGGAACCCGGAGGAAGCCCACGTAGACCCGCGGAGAACATGGAGTCCAACCACGGACCTTCTTGCTGTGGAAGTGGAAGCGCCACAGCAAGCCATCCTGTTTAGTACCATGCAGTTCGTTCTTATTCATGATGTTTTCCTTCAAGGTTTCCTTTCAATGCGTATTTCATATTGTTTTTATTTCTCTTTCATTAATCGGACGTACGTCAGTTTTAATTTGAGCTAAAATGTAATCGTGAAAGTAGTTATTCGTTAGACTGTAATCACCAGAGGGATGTTTACACCAACGGCACGGTATTGACGACAGAAAACCCCCGAATTGTCGAGGAGCACATGTTTAGTGCCCCGCCGCCACATACGGTCTTTATCATGATGAATTGATTGTCGTGTGCGATTGTGTCAGGGGGTGGACGAGGCGTCCCGCCGCTAAGTGATTTATAGAGGCTGGTTCTGACAGAGACACCCTCTCATGGGTGACGGCTCCGCCTCCGTCATGTGGTCAAGGGTGGTCTTCCAGCCGAGCGATAACGGGTTCCCCCGTGAGGCGGGCTGCCCTGCCACATGAGCAAACGCCGCTTTTCAGCGCTTTTCAGTGCAGACGACAAGAAGCACGAGCCGGGAGTTGATCACACTAGATTTGTGTTAAAACCACTTCCAAATCCGAACCCCGAGTATCAATGTTTTCCTCTGCGCGACAGTCTCGACTCTGTACTTCATAAAGCATCGGCTCCCGTTTCCGCCCCATTTGTTTGTTCTTTATGCCCTGCACCTCTGCGCCAAATTACAAAAATCACACACGCCTCCGTGCACCCTCGGGCACGATTAGCTGACAGCGAGGGGGCGTCTGGGCACGTTTTCGGAGACGCTGTCTGGTATCTGCAGACGAGAGCAGCAGAAGCTGATTTGGTCGTATCTGCGCTTCTGCCTCGCAGACAGAAGGGTTGCCGGTTCGATTCCAACGTGGGGGGGGGGGGCACGCTCTGCTTGGACTCTCCATGTTCCAAATCTGCATGGGGTTCCTGCGGGTTCCTCCCAAATTCCAAAAAATGTGCAGGAGGCTCATCGGGGACCCTGAATTATTCCGACGTGTGAATGACAGCGCGGATGGTTGCATGAGTTGTACAACGAGCGTGCGATAAGCGGGTTTAAAAAGATACATGAATGAATTCCACTTGCCGGAGGGCTGTGTCATTTTCATTGTTAGACAAATAAAGATAAATAAATAAATAGATCTCACTATTTCTGATTTCTGACCCGATTTCCCGCAGCGGCAATTCAGGAGAGACGAGGAGCACAGAAACGCAGGCATCCAAGGTGAACCACCTTGTTCAGTTTATGTTAAACACTACAAAGAGTTAAGAGAAGGGCTTTAAAATGTTAAATTATGACGAGGCCCGGAGAAGAAGAAGAAGAAGGCTAATCGTGCAATCTGTTGGTGGGAGGCACACGAAGAGCTGAATGACTGCGGTAAAACAATATTCTCTGAAAATCATACCAGCAAATCAATTACACCACAGGGATTTATGCTGTCATGCCATACATAAAACATGTTCTCTTCCTCTAATTCACATTTTTCCCTTTTGTCTGTGTTTGTGTTGTTTTAGAAGAAGAAAACAGTCCGGATTATGGGATATTTCTAACATTACATGGCGGGCCAGATAAAGCTGACCGTCCCCCGGGGCAGCCTTGCTTTAAGAAGATTGTGCAATAAAGTGTGAATCAAACACCGGGCTGGGTTTTGATGATCTGATGCAACCGTCCCAAAACAGACGGCGTGATGGATTTTCACCGACTCACTGCACGGCCAGATCACGTTCTGCTCTTCTGGAGGAACCTCACCGCCGGGACAGGCGCACGGCTCGAAGGGCGGGTTCAAATCCCGTCATTGATGCATGGGCGCGTTTTTTTAGGGGGGGGAGGATGAAACACCAACGGACCAAACAGAAGGTTGGCTCCGGTGGCCTTCGTGCGACGCACAGAGGCGTCTGGGAGTGACGCTATCTGTCCATCCACGCCTTTCGTATCCATCCACGTATCCTCGTGTTTTGAAAATAATGGTCAACGATGATGAAGCGTTTTGCTCTGTCCGCGGAGGTTCTTTGTCATCCCCGGTCATGATGGATTCTTGTCAAAATCTGCCATCTGGCCTTGATTTTCGCCCCTCGTCCGAGAGGCTTCTTCAGTTCCAACAGCAATGTGGGGAGTTTCCGTTTGTTGATTGGCAGAAACTGGGTGGAACGGGGTGGTTGCGCTCATGGGGGCTGTGAGGTGGGAACCAAAGGTACACCTTCTGGGGGATTTACCTGGATTACAATCTGCAAAGGTGAAGCCAAACTTCTCAGAATGTGAAACAAAGGAGTAAAACCTGTTGGATGGAAGTTAGCCGGGGGGCTGGTTCTGGTGGTTGATCCTTTCGGGTCGTTTGGGTGAGTTCATCTGGCGTTGTATGCTGGTGAAAGGTTTTTCCACTTTGACAAAGATGGCTTCTTTGACCCGTCTCTCGAAACCGTCTGTCTCCTCCGGCCAGAATACGGACGTTGCCGTCCTCGAAGGAGCGGCCTTCGTCCTCCGGGTTTTCGTGGTTCTCCCGGGTCGTGAAGAGGTTGTTTCACCTCCCCGATATAGACGTCATCCCGATTCCTCAGCGCGGGTGACAGCGGACACCGCATTCTCCATCTTCTGCCGGGGTTTTCAGTCCCTGGGGTGCACCAGTCTTTGCCCCAGGGTGTCGTGGGGTTTTGAAATGGACCGGAATACGAAGTTTAGTTGAAAACCCCAGCAACATTAGGCATGACAGTGTTCTTCCATCTGTTATTGCCTTCCTCCTGCTCTGTGCTCTTGCTACAATTTGCGATATTACCGGTCCATCTCCTCCGGCTATTGAAGCCAGGATATACACATTATATAGATATACATTTGATAAATAGTCTCCGCTTGTGTGGTGCCTGCCTTTCCCTGCAGTTTCAATGGGTTTTACGCTGGATTTTAAATTCACCCGTCCAGACAAGGACTTGCACAAGGGCACTTCGGCATGCGGGCAGGAGGAGCTGGGTATCGAACCGCCAACCCTCCGATCGGAGGCCAGCTCTGCCGACCGAGCCACAGCTGTGATTTTTATCTATAAATACCCAAGTGAAGTGCCTATATTTTGACAAAGGCGAAGCACAAATTTAGAAGCAAAGAGCTCTTTTGTAGGCAAAGAATCCAGGAGGCCTGAAGGCACGTCTGAAAGATGAAATAAAAAGTGACTGAGAAGACATTTCACAGGACGAGGAGATGAGAGAAGGTCCAGCACCAGAAGTTTTAATAATTGAGCGTAAAATACCGAGCCGAGTTGGACTTCACAGACTCTTAATCTTAACAGTATAACCCATATCTCGGCGGCACGTGTACGAGCAATAAAGATGGAGGTCAAATGTTAAAATTCATCAGAGAGGTGCCTTGAAATCCAATTCCGAAGACGATGGAGATAAGATCTTAAAATTCAAAGGTTATCGAAGGGATGAACAAGTAATGTTGACCGTAAACACCAACGTCACGTCTTCTCGAAGCCACGGCTCGTGCGCGAGTGTGTGTGTGTGTGTGTGTGTGTGTGTGTGTGTGTCCACCGGAAGATGGGAGGATGGGGTTTGGAGGGTATTTGAATAAATTAAAGCTAGAATCTCATCAGCCTCCTCTCCCCTCTCCTCCAAATCCATTCCCCCTCCCGGCCGCCGCCGCCGCCGCCCCCTTCGCTCTCTCCCTCACACACACCGATGCCCCTTCGCGGCCACCGTGAACACCCGCGCGTGAAATCCTCGTCCTTGTAAGGACAATCACAACTTTTACGACGGCGGCGGGGGTGGGGGGTGGGGGGCGCATCGGTTAGCTTAACATTTCGGTCCAAATGTCAGAGGGCAGTCGCTGTTTCACAGTCGCGCGGCGGGCGGCCGTGATTATCGATTGTAATAATATTTCCTCACCTCATTTACTTCTATGTGTGTATTTGATATACAGGTCATTTCTGGCGAAAAGCGCCGCATGGGATGATAATTTCAAGGTTGACATGTTGTCCAATTTGGTTAAATTAGAGGTGTATTGCTGATCAATACTTGTCATGTGGCCGGCCTCTGCTTATCGAGGGGCATCCACACCGGAGGCATTAATGGGATCATTGATCTCGGCGGGTTTCTGCTTCGCTCTTCACGAGTTATTACACCTCCGGCTTCTTTTTTTCTCGTCTTATCAAAGTCAGCTCCCTGTTTTCTCCACGTCCTTTTGTTTTTCTTTTATCTCCAGGCATTAAATCAGCCGCGAGACGTGAGCTCCTGTCGTTGCAGGGATTCTTACCTGATGCCTCCCCTCTGGAGTTTGATTCTGCGGCCGCGCCGTAACATCTGGCAGCGGATCAGCACCCCAAGTTGTGAGAGACCGAACAACTTCGGTGCACCACCGAATTCTGATTCCACGGCGAAATGTAACGCCGTTTTCACCGAAAGTCGAAACTCAGCACGATGCATACAGGAAGTAGCTATGTCCCTCACCTATGCTAACACTGATCCGTTGCAGGCGTTGCTACCTTCCTGGCTGGAAGGAGACCCTCTTCTTCTCCTCACTTTCCCTGTAAAACCAGCGGATGTCCGTCGGTGTTTCGTCCTCTTCCAAGTGCTCTTCTTCTTCTTCTTCTTCTTCTTCCTCTTTCCCTTTTGGCTTTTCCCTTCAGGGGTCACCACAACGAATCAACCTTCTCCATCTAACCCTGTTCTCTGGATCCTCCTCTCTCACACCAACTCACTCTCTCGCTACGTCCATAAATCTTCTCTTTGGTCTTCCTTTTGAGCTCCAATTCCAGCATCCGTCTACCAATAGATTCACTCTCCCTCCTCTGTCCATGACCCAACCATCTCTGACCTTCTCCCCAAAACATCTACCATGTCCTTCCTGATCCTCTCCATCCTGGTCACTCCCAAAGAGAACCTCCACATCTTCATCTCTGCCACCTCCGGCTCTGTCTCCTGTCTTTTCTCCAAACCATCCATCATCTCAGGTCTCCCCACTGTCTCCTCCAGCTTTCCTCTCATTCTGGCTGATGTTCTTCTATCTCATAGAACCCCTGACACTTTTCTCCAGCCGTTCCGACCCGCTTGAACCCGTTTTTCTTTACCTCTTTTCCTCAGCTCTTCTGAGCGTTCTATTCTATGTAATTTCACTTCCGCGGAGACGACTTTCCTTTTCTTCCAGCCAGTACAAGAGCCCGACTTACGCTTGGGAGCCATGAAGAAGGGCGAAAAAAGATACAAGGCGATCTGATACGACGTGCAAACGGCGAATGTAAACAAAGCCGTCTCCCTCGTGAAGACGTAGTCGTTCGCCAGTTCTTTTTTTGTTTTTTTTCCTCATTTCTCCATAGTCAGTATGCGATGCTTCTTCTGACTTCTTCCTACGAGAACCGGTCTCGTTGAAGCTCTTGTAAGTTTTCCGTCGGAGGCCGCCCTCGCTCCCGATGCAAATCAGCGGCGACGCGCAGGATGGCCATGATGACACATTTCTTCGAACGGGCGGATAATGTGATTACAAAACCGCAAAAAGTGCGAGCGGGGCGGAATTGCAATGACTCAGCGTGACAACGGCCATCTGGATCACAGGTGAGGCGGTCGCCATCTTTCTGTTTACACCGGGATGTGGAAATGTGGAAATAACTTTCAACGCACCTGTTAACCCAACTTCCCCCCACCGACAGGCTCGGTTGCAGCGGGTGGCTGAAAGGTCATTATTCACTCGGCGCTGCGGCGAGCTGTAATGACTTCCTCCTCGGCGTTTCCTTCCCCCCCGGTCATTACTGTACTCCGTCTCCACTGACAGGTGATGTTACTGTAACACACTATGTAAATGTTTTCCAGGCATTACGGCCACAGTGCGCTGGAGGTAATGGTCCGAGAGGAGTTAAGGAGAGATTAAACTTTTATGATCCTCCGTGGAAAAATAGGTCAAAGCTGCATTAAAGGCTATGAAATAAATATAAAGAAGGCCGGAAAAAAATAAATTTGAAAATAATAAAATGTCTTTTTCTGCTAATTTACTAACAAAGGAGGCACTTTTAGGTTTTGCGGCGTCGACACTTTCAGACAGCTTCTAAATCACCGTGGAGATAATTATGAACTTTGAGTAGTAAACCATTCATGCGTGCTATAAACACTGTGCTGCTTCTGATTCCTTTGTTTTATGTCCGCCGTTAAAATCTTTCTAAACTCCGCGATATTATAGGATTTTAACACGGCCGTAAACACTGTACACAAAGAGTCTGGTCTAAATGATTCTCAGTGGTGCAGGGAAAACGGGAAGAATCTTTTTTGGCATCGAGAGCCGGAGCTGGAGGCCCTTTGTGATGTTTGGGAAGCGATCTGCTCGTTCAGACCGACAAGCCTGAGGTTGAATGTGCACATAAAACGCGGGGCGGTTTCCGAAAATACGGAGGCGTTGTATTAAAAACAGGATTCAAAATCTGCACAGGGCGGCACGGCGGCGCGGTGGTTAGCGCTCCTGCGGCACAGCGAGAAGGTCCCACGGGGGGGTGACCTTTCTGTGTGGAGCCTCCATGTTCTCCCCGTGTCTACGTGGGGTTCCTCCGGGTTCTCCGGGTTCCTCCCACAGTCCAAACAAATGCAGGAGGTTTCTTAGAGACGTTAAGTTGCCCAGACGTATGATTGGTTCGACTGTGGAACTTTGACTTACGAGTGCATCGAGTTTTCCGACATACGAGCCAGCGGATTTTTTGCTTCACATGATCTTACGAGATCCGAGTCAGGAGAGCGAGGAGTGATCGTTTGGTGCCGACGTGGCGGCCGCTGGCCGCGGAGTGTTGTTTGAAAACCGTTGATGCGCCGCCAACCACTGGGTGGCCCAAAGAAAATCATGGAAAAAGTGGCGTGCGTGTTGTGGACTGGTCAGTGAAGAGACAGAGATGGCCGTCAGATTCGGTGACGGACGGCATCATCCGCGAGAAGGTAGGAGACATTGACCAAAGGGGATCTTGTGCAGCGGACGGCGGGAACGTCAACGGAGGAGGCGGCAGAAAAGTCATTCAGATCAAGAAGTTTGTTCAAGGAAGTTTAGCCATGAAGCGTAGCAAAGTGTGCAAGTTACATTGTAGCATAAAGTGTGTAGCCAGTAAGCTAAGCGATAGAGAACCAAATGAAACCCCCCCAACCTCCTCCTCTGCCACCAGCATCTTCATCCGACCTTCAAGGTAAGTTCACTTAAGAAGAAAACGTATATTTCTTTCTACTCTCTTTATTTCTAATTGTTTTTATTTATTATTATTTTTTGTGCTATCCATATGTAAATGTGTATGTATATATGTGTATGTGTATATTGTATGTGTATATTGTATGTGTATATTGTGTATATGTGTGTGTATATATATATATATATATATATATATATATATCCTGTTTTGTTTTTTGTTTTTTTCTTTTCCCTCTAATGTTGCTGCTGCAACACCCGAATTTCCCCTATGGGGATCAATAAAGTATTATCTTATTTAAATTTGTATTTTTTCATTCATTGTTATTTATAAAGTACATTTTTCTCATTTAGAGACAAAACCTGGACCTTATCGGTGGGTTTTCAATTCATTTTAATGGGGAAATTACGTTCGATATACGAGCAAATGGAGTCACGAGTTTGCTCACGGAAACGATGAAACTCCCGAGTCCAGGTATTCCAGTCGTCTCGGCTGCAACCCTGGAGCAGGAACAGCTGCGGAGATTCTGAATGAATGAATCACGAGATGCTGCGTCTTTGTGTCGGTAAATAAAAGAACAGCATACGAAGGCCACCGCCGGTGTCCTCCTGACGGTCCCTTGAAAATCACAGACATGCGGTTCACTGCCGCTCATGCTCGGCGATTCTCCGTTCCCGCAAAGTGCGATTACATGTTGTGACGTGACACGGGACGCATGCTTGGCGGCACATCCCGCTCTGCGGCGAGCAAAGACAAAGAGGTTAAGTCAAAGGACGTCCACGTTCAAACGCCACTCGCTCACTGATGCCTCACGTCAGTTTCTGAGTGAAGGCTGCCCGAGTCCGAACAACCATCTGCTGTTTTTCTCCGTGACAAGTTTCTTCACTTTCTTCAGAATATACGCCCACTGGGTTGTCAAAAGTTTCTTGTTCTGGTGAACAGCTCTGTAAGAGCGCTTATTTCCTACTCTGGAAACTCTCCTAAACCATCATGCGTGTGGAGGTTCTCGGCACGTCCAGGTCACGGTGGATTCTTGTCAAAATCAGCTGGACTTGAATTTCTTCACTTGCGTGATCTTCTGTTGTTTGCATCGCAGGTTGAAGCGCGGGTGGTTCCTGTCGTCTGCGGGTCTCCTGGCTGTCTTTTCCAATGAACTGAGGAAACCTCTGCTATGAGGGCAGTGAAACGTCTGCAGGTGAAGAAATTCAAGTCCAGTTGCCACGACACGAAGATCTCAACAAGAAATCCTAAACCATCAGCGATCTTACAATTTAAGGCTGCAAATTATAACCCGATTTGCCAGAAAATACAATGTAACTATCACAGTTTGGACTCTAATTCGGACTCCTCCACCGGTCCAGGGTGAACCTCGCCCCTCGATGGATGGACAGATGGATGGATGGATGGATGGATGGACGACGCCTCACATGTCGTGAAGCTGCGGCCTCTCGCGGCGCGCTCTTCTCTTGGCGAATCCGCCGTTGAACATCATGAAATATAAAATTGAGTTTTAGGCCTCAGAGATAAGAGAGCCGGGTAGATGGATGTAACTATCTGTGGAAGACAGAGTGGATGATGAGGCAATCGGAGAGGGGGATTGTGGGCGTACGTGACGGGAGGCTGGGAGCCGACGGGCCTGATGAAGTGAGACGGCAGTCGTGTGTTCGGTCCCAGAAACCGTGAGCCGAGGGCCGGAGGATTCCGAGACGAATCCCCCTCTTCCTTCTGCTCGGGGAAACTCGATTCGTGCAAAAAAAAAAAAAAAACCCAAAAAAACAAAACGCCTCATTCCGACTCCGCAGGTCCGAGTCCGATTTCGGCCAGATCTCCTCGATGACAAAACAAGAGCGTCCGACCCGTTCCCGTCTGATCCGCCGACACGTCTGCGCGCGGGCCTCCCTGCGAGGGGGCGCGCACGGGAAAGCGGGCGGCAAACCGAGAAAAAAAGAGTCGAGGGAAATAAGAATCAGGAGGAGGGAGGGAGGAAACCCGTGTGAGGAGGGTGGAAATAGGCCGCGTGTGGAGGACGCACACAATTACTCCTTAAACTTGTCACAACACCCCGCAGGAAGAGCTGATGGATTCCGCGCTTCACCTTCTTGTGTGGCTTCATTATTTTCTGGATTCCGGATTTGCGGGTCACGCACACACACACACACACACACACACACACAAACACACACAAACACACACGCACGCACGCACACATACAGGCACAACTGTATGATTTTACAACCTGCAGCATTTTTATCATTTTAATGACCTGTAGAGTAAAAACGGCTGCCCGAGCCGCCGCAAGAAGAGTCCCACATAAATTAATTGATTATATGATCAATTACGTGCATCTGTGGGAAAGTGTAATTAAGGCCGACCATATGCGCCCGGCTGATGTGACCGAATCCCTCACCGAGACGCTCTGTCATCAGCGTTCACGCGGCTATTTGTTTCCAGACAAAATTATTCCGTGAGCTTGTGTGTGTGTGTGTGTGTGTGAGTGTGTGTGTGTGTGTGTGTGTGTGTGTCTATTGCTATCTGGCACCGTTCGCATCGTTGTGTGTTTCTCTCATTTGCATGCCGGACCCGCCCGGATGGGATCCGAGCACTCGCGTATTTTCTGGCAGGTCCCCATCAGGCCCCCCCCCCTGCGCCGACAAAGGACGAGAGGTCAGGTGTTCCTCGGTGTTTTTCCGCTTCAGAGCAGAGTCCGAGGCCGGAGAAGAGGCAGGAGGCAGGCCCTCTGTCACCTTAGCAGAGAATTAAAGCTGCGGAGATGCACTCTGCTTGAATCTCTTGAATACAATATGTCGGCAAAAGTGTGTGCACTCACAGCATTCATTCATTCATTCATTCATTCAGTCATTGTTTACACTGCTTGTCCTGCACTCAGGGGGTCTGGAGACGCTCCAAGATGTCATTGGAGGAGAGCGTGGGTTCATCCCGGACCGCTGATCATAAAGAGACAGTCCAACGTTCGCACGTCACGTGGAGACCAACCAAGATTCACCCTGAAATTCATGCATCTGGAGAATTTAGGGGCTCCAGTGAACCTCCTGCGTGTTTTGGGGAATTCCCTGTGGGAATCCAACCCGCAGTGAGGCGCAAGTGCTCACCACTGCTCCACCATGCCGCCTCTTCCATCCATCCATCCATCCATCCATCCATCCATCCATCCATCCATCCATCCATCCATCCATCCATCCATCCATCCATCCATCCATCCATGCATCCATCCATCATCCACCGCTTATCCTACTCAGGGTCGCGGGGGATGCTGGAGCCTATCCCGGCTGCCGTAGGGCGAGAGGCGTGGTTCACCCTGGCCTGGTCGCCAGTCCGTCGCAGGGCCTCACAGACACACAGAAAAACGTTCACTCACTCATTTGGGGGTAAATTTTCTCAATTTTTCCAATGAAACCGCTGCATGTTTTTGGACTGTGGGAGGAAACCCGTGCAGACACGGGGGGATAACATGCAAAATCCACAGAGAAAGGTCGCCTGTCGGACTCCGACCAGGGTCCTTGGAGGCGGAAAGCGCTAACCACTGCTCCACCGCGCCGCCTCTTATGTACATCGTGTTGGAAAATGTTTTTCGTACTCGAGGCCGTGACACACACAAAAAAAATAAAAAGACATTTTCCGTGCTAGCGCAGAGCTGCAGGGAGCGTCGCGCCGAGGACTCGGGCTGAACCCGGTCAGGGCCTCGGACGGCGGGGACATTTGTCCGGACAGAGAGGCGTTGAAACATATCGGCGTCAGCGTAACGAGTCGGACGAGATTTAAGCTGTAAGGAAAATATCCTCAAAAATCAAAGCTGTTAAAATATGAGGGGGGGGGGGTATGAAAAAAACACGAATCATAATATTTTTCTCTTTATTTTCTTGCTGTTTAATCATTTCCTGCCCCCCGGCTACACTCACACCGTGGGCGGTGGGAGGATTTTTTTTTTTTTTTTTGGAAGAATCTTTCAAATAGTTGCCTGTAATCCCCCTCTAATAATCCCCGGCCCTGAATAGCTGTGGTGATAGTAACAGTGCCGATTACAGTCTCATACAAAATGCATGTCTAGAAATCCTCTTAAGGCCAAAACACGCTGATCTAATTCAATCAAGAATCTGATACGCTGGATGAGAACTCCAATGTGATTTGCCATCAGAGGCGTGTGCCGCAGTGTGTGTGTGTGTGTGTGAGGGTCTTTTTGCAGATATCAATGAACCCTGAAAGAGCCGTAACTGCTGCAAAACCGCAGTTTCTCTCATGTGCGCACACACACACACACACGCACGCACACACACACACGTGCACGGAGTATCATAATAAGCTCCCAGCCGCTGTCAGCGTACACAAGTGAGGGAGTCTTAGAACACCCTCACGTTCCCACAGAGAGGAGAGTCTCGTTCCCATCACCCCCTTTTCCCATCCTCCCAACACTTTATCCGATTTCTTACAACCGCCTTGATCCGATCACCAGACTTCTCCGGAGCTTCAAAGCCCCGCGGCGAAGAGAGAGGAATCCTCTATTCAAATAGGTCTGCCTCTCTCTCTCTCTCTCTCTCTCTCTCTCTCTCTCTCTCTCTCTCTTTCTCTTCGCCCTCCGCGTTTATCATTTGTTGTCGCGGGGCTTCGGTTCATCTGACAACCAGTCGAGGCATCACAGAGATCCGATTATGAAGGCAGAGGACACGGGCACGCTCAGGCGCGCACCTCCACGGAGGCACACAAACACTCCGGGACGTCCCTGGGCATTTGTGCGGAATCAACTAGATAACCCATGATTTTAGCATGAAGTCCGCAACCGAGACTTGGGCGAGTGTGAAATGATTTCAAAAGATGAAATTGCGTGTTTTCTTTATTTAAAAAAAAAATCCTGATGGAAACCTTGGCGGGGGGGGGGCTTTGGTATCTGCGCGAACGGCACAGAGGAGAGAAATCATCAGGGCTGCCTTTGGAGAAGAGAATTGCTGTGAAATTTGCGCTTTATGCCGGGAGCGAGTCCATCTCTTTGCCGGTGGGGGCAGCTCTCCGGCATTTTAACAACATCTGGCCATGTCCTCGAGCTCACTGCAGGGCGAAAAAAAAAACCACAACGAAAAAAAAAAGAACAAGAAAGAAAAGAAAAGAAAACGCTTTATCCATGAAGGCCCGACACTTCGGAGACAAGGTCAAACCCGGAATAGGTAAACCAAAGTGAAAACAAAGACGCAGAAACCATCTCCTTCTGGAGCTCTGTCTCGTTGTGGTGGGATTTGCCAGGCGTGTCTAGGTACGACGTGATGCTCCAACAGCATTCTGACAGCTTTCCAGCAGCTCCTTGTCATCCCGCGGCATAATTAGGGCCTCACCGTGCCCAATTAACCCTGTTAATCATTGTTATAGCTGACAAATGCACAAACATCACACACACACACGCGGCTCCGGCCTCGGGATTGCAGCCTGTCGGAAACCAGCTGTCCACGACGGGTGGCGGGGAGTGACCGCACGCGGACGAACGCCATTGTCGCCATATACGCGGGTATATAAATGACCGCGGGGCGGTGAGAAGCTTCGCGGGCTGACGTGGAATGACAGGAACTGTCGACTGCGCCGACAGACTGTAAAGATGAAATTCAATAGTCCCGCTTCATCGCCGGGTCGCAGTCCGAGCCTCGCGGGAAGCTCCGGGAGGACGGCTCCCATAATCCATCACTTCAGCGTTCATGTACTGGAGCCGCATTCGCCCGAGAGCTGACCAGCAGACCATTAGCTACGTAATTAGCAAGCCACTAGTTCGGTGAAGTGGGAGGCATACAGAACCACTATCTCAGCCACAATTAGCCGGTAAACTTTAATTAGCATTGTGATTAAAGACAGGGAGGCAGAAAATCCTTGAGCGAGTTCCTCCGCTCCCCGCTCCGCGCCGAGGCTGAGGCTGCGTCGGCGTTTTTCCAAACGAATCTGCGGCCCGGCCCTCGGTTTATCCGGCCCTAAACTCATGCATCTTACCAATTACAGGAACCGACGCGGAGGGAACTGCAGCTGAAGACACAGCAAATACTTGACAGGGATACGCGAGCCTCTAAACGAGAGCGCTGAGAAAACCCTCCAACAAGAAACGCCGCTGACTGTATCAAGTACTACATTTATGAGAAAAGATACCCAGTTTTTTTGTTTTTTTTCTTTGCTGCAAACATCCGGTGTGTATACTTTATGGTTGCGTTTGTGAAGAGCACATTATAGTTGCATTAATATATAATACGATGAAACAACGTGACATTTAACCATCCTCTACTTGACGTGATTGTAAAATACTAGTTTGATTATTTTCTTACTTTATCATCACCATTAGTAATTAAAAGCACAATAAAAACATCCCGCAGGCGCTGGTTAGATCTTAGATCTCATTAGGATCCTCGTAGTGATAGCACAAACAATAAATGAGAACCTGGGAAATACACGAGGTAGCCTGCTCACATCCTCAATGCTTTACTATATTTCAATGCCATACTTTGCTTGATAACAATGCCGGCTACTTTGTGGGTGAGGAAGGACGTCGGCTTCATGAGGTCGTCCTTTCAGCACCGGCAAAGCTGGGAGGCTGATGTCGTCAAGGATTGCCAGTTGGCAAAATGCAAAAAGAGGTTCAACGTACTCTTCAACGTCCACCTTTCTTATATATATATATATATATATATATATATATATATATATATATATATATATATATATATATATATATATATATATATATTTTTCTCTTCGTGAGAACATAGGATCTATCTTTTTTTGTTT
>CAAKHD010014629.1:88160-107247 GCA_901007705.1 Fistularia tabacaria
ATTGCTCGACAGGCACGCCACGCTCTCACAAACAACACACACACACACACACACACACACACACACACACACACACACACACACACACACACACACTCGGAGCGAAGCGGCTCGAATCAACCTCCCCGATCAGATCCGGGCACAAAAGCACTCATTTCCAAGGTTTTCAGGACAACGGGAGAAAGTTTGAGGTCCTCCCCGCTGAGAGCCATGATTAAAATGCAGAACGACGGCGGCGGTACGAAGGTGCAAATAATTGGGTGTGCGGTAAGGTTGATCACAGAGAATCACCAACAAATAGCTTAAGGTGGAAGCACAGCGGGACGGCCGACATCTGTGAAATTGACATATCCTTTTTTTTTTCCTGCGGGGAAGATGAGAAGCGTCCGGGCGGTGACGGAGAACGCCGCACGATGAATCGATTGCCGTGTTTGAATTTGCATGGAACTGATGTGACCTGAACTTTCCACGAAGGATGTCTGCACCTCTCTCTCTCTCTCTCTCTCTCTCTCTCTCACTCTCTCACACAAGCAGAATCAACTTAATGAAATATGAGTGAAGAGTCGCCGGCAGTGTCCTTGCATTTCTACCCTGATTCGTTCTCATGATTTATCTTTTAGAAAAACGCATCGGCGTATTATTTAGCGGTGAATTGAGACGCGGCGAGGATCGAAAGCATCGACTAACCGGGAGGGCTGGACGCCGAACATAAAAGAACAGCGAAAGATGCGGAGATCATAATCCACGCATTTGTGACGTCACGCCTGGATTACTGTTATTTCCTTTTTTCCGAGCTCTCTCAGAAAAGCGTCCAAGGCCTGCAAATAGCAGCCCTTTGTTCTGCCGAGCTCGATAGATACATCTGCTACTATCATTACTATTATTATTGATATTGTCAGAGCTGCACGGCATTCAGTTGATTTCCAACGATGAATGCCTGGGCGCCACTGTGACTGTGGCTGATGATTGTGGACGAGGAGAAAAATGCAAATCAAAAGTTGAAAACCAGGTTAAATTTACCGGGCTGAACTCCACGACCTTTATCAAGAGGTGAAAGCAGCATTAAGAAGGAGATGAGGTCCAAAGGAAACACCGAGATCAACTCAGAACATCAGAAGTGAGTGCCATCTTTACGATCTGTTCTGCAAAAGAAAGGGCTGGTTATGTTTTTGAAGGAAATATAGGAGTCAAGTTTATTGTTATTTGTAGGACGCAGACCGTCTGATGTCAAACAAGAAGCACTTCCAGTGTATCAGTGATGATGTCACTGTTGCAGTGGTTTGCGCTTCTCACAGCAAGAAGGTCCCTGATCGGATTCCGCTAGAGTTCTCCGGTTCCTCCCACACTCCACAATCCGTGCAGGAGGTTCACTGGAGGCCCTAAACTGTCCAGACGTGTGAATGAGAGTGAATCCTTTATGTCTCTATTTGAGGCTCACACCAGGAGTGTGAATAGATAGATAGAATCTATGTCATCTATTTCTAGAGGAAAAACAAAAACAAAGACGGGATAGGTGTCTTCCGATGGTCGGCATGGCGACACAGTTCGGGCGCGGCTGAAAAGCCCCCCGACGACCCTCGTTTTCTCGTCCGAGCTCGTTTGATTCAGGTAAAGACGGCGCCCTGAAACCCCTTTCAGAAACAGAACAGCTGGAGCTTCCTCGACCCGACAAAGCAGGTCCCGTTCCTTCAGACACAACAGCGCTCTCGTTGCTCTGATCCACTGCTTATCCGGGATACTGGACTACGGGGAGACATTCAGGGTCTTAGCCAACACCTCCCTTATGTCTGCAGAGATCTGTTTCTGGAGAGCTTAATTGGAAGGGGGAGAATGATGTCCAGGAGTGGTACTCGCTGGTGAAACATAATGATCCCGCCTTCCTCCTCTGCACAGCCTTTTCACTCCCATTACTTTGTTATCTTCCCTTCCCTTTCATTTTCCTCCAGCAATACTGCGAACCATTTTAGCATAAACTAATAATTCCTACATTGCTTTCATGGTCAAGTACAATGACACGGCGGGAGAAGAAGAATGGCGGTTCTATCATTACCCCTTCAAATGCCCCGTCTATTTTTTGCTTGTTGTTTTTTTTGCGGTGTACTCGAACTGACTGCGAATGAAAGTAAAACTGCCGGTGACGCCTTTTGAAAAACTCGAGCCTCCTTTGGCGGAAGTCAAGACGATAAGAAAGCGGTGGAAACAACAGCAACAGCGAAACCGGGGTTTGCAGGGTGTGTAAATGCCCGGAGTGCCCAGACTGATCCCCGGCATGAGCAGCTTCACGGTAATCTGACATTAAAATACGTCAAAACACATTCCCGTTTCCGTCTCCATCTTATTTTCCGCCTCGAACGTCGTCGTCCTGTATTTCAGCCCCACTAAAGTCCTCACAGTTCCTCACGTATGTGCCCCTCGTTCCTCGCGGTGTCTGAGTTGTGTCTCCTGACTGCTGAGGCTTGCCGGCTCCAGTTATTCCCAGAGTGTTTTCCGCGCCTTCGCTGCAGCTGCAGCCTGTATTCCTATAGAATCTGCCCGGTAACGGCAATATGGAACAAACAGTGTTTCATGTGAAGCCCGTTCGTTTCCCACATCATGATCCGGCAATTATCTTATTACACAGCGGCGAGGATTCTTTGCAAAGAAATCTCAAATAACGCTGAACTAATGCTGACATATCTTGAAAAGAAATGTCAGAAATGTTAATTCAAGGGGACGTAAATCTAAAAATTAGCCATGCATTCTTTGTAATGAGGCTGTGATCAACTCTTTCATCCCCATCTAAATTCAATTCAGTTCCATTTATTTCTTGGCGGTGTGTTTTGAATTAAGCAGGAATTATATTATTAGGCTCGTCAAATTGGGTCCAACGGATGTCCCTCACCTTCGCTCTCGCTGTTTTCAACACGTCCACTTTGTAAGATACATGATGGAAACATCTGCGCATTTGCAGGGAGATTCATAAAAGAGAGAGAGACCCATGGAAACCGTGTCTGACCCTAAAGTTCTACAACATTTCTTAATTATTCAAATCAATGGAACGGCTCCTGCTCATGAAATGGGAAAACATTCATCTAAATTCACGCCTTTCTAAATAGACAGAGCCTCAGCCGCCGTCCCTCGGCTGCCGCGACAAAGTAAATGAATGGATATAAGGTCATTAAAGTGGAAATTAATAAAGAGAAGTAATTACCTGTGGATTATCTCAGACTTATTAAACAGCTCGAAGGACGGACGGCCTGCAGCTCTGGTTCTGGAGGGTTTTATGTCCAACACAGGTGGGATAATGTCCTCCGGGGGGGGCCCTTTTTGTTTTTCCTAATGCACCGAGAGGCCGCGGGTAATATTTACCACTTTCCCCCATCAGCGATCTCTCACATTTCAATTGCGCACGTGTTTGAGGATTATGAAGAGGCATCTCGCCCTCTGCGAGATTTTCATTGTTATTTAGAAACGACGACGACGCGCCGCAGTCGACGGGCGCAACCATCGAAATAAAACACGCCGACGCCACAACCGGGTTACGGTATCCGAGCAACCGAACACGCAGACGTTGGAATCCCTCATACACCTCACCGGCTGAATTTTCATCCCGACAGTAACTTTGATTGTTATGGATGCGCTGCGATAAAAGAGGAGACTTTTTCATCCGGGACAGGAGCTTTCAGTAAAGTCCATTATGTAAGTCCTCCGCGGAGGAACGGGGTCAGCTCGGTCCCAGTGCGTGTGTGTGTGCGTGTGTGCGTGTGTGTGCGTGTGTGTGTGTGTGTGTGTGTGTTTTGGGAACTCGGCCCTCGGGCTGAGATTGGATGAAATATAAGAACTTATTGGACTGTACTTTCCCTCAGGACGCGCTGGTTATTGCATTTCACCCTCCTCCACCGCTGCACAGACTCCCAATCGAGAGTGGCGGTTATCAAGGCCGGGATCCTTCCCAGCCGGTTGCGGTTTTCGGTCGGCGGACTGTAAGTAAGTGTCATATCTGAGAGGCTAGCGGCTAAAAATACTAGCTAATTGTAAAGAAAAAAGACAAATTGCAATTTTTTTCTTTCTAATTTTCAGTGTATTTATAAATATTTATAGATACAGGGTCTATGCGGCCCTGTGATTGATCCAGGGTGAACCCCGCCTCTCGGCCAATGGCAGCTGGACAGGCTTGCAGGATGAGCGGCATAGATAATGAATCATATAATAATTTAGTATAGTCTTATTTTTGCACATTAAAATTTTTCCAAATGTTCCTCATGATATCAGTCTGACGGGCAGCCGTATGAGCGGCGTCTTCGTTAGCCAACGGTCCCTTTGCGCGGCAAAGCCGACAATTTGAGCGTTTCTCAAAGAGAATTTTCATTCGGGCCGGAAGCTCAAGCGGACGACGGACGACAAAACCGTTCTGTTCATTTCTGAAAGCCCAGCTGCGGCTGCAAATGAAATGACCCTTTCCCATTACACCTTCACAGGGGTTAGATGTCGGCCGTGGAATTGATTTGAATCTGAATGTAGCTCCGCGCCGGCAGTCACTCTGCTTTATTAGCACTGCCATTGGAGAGGATGAACACCTGAATAATTCCATCCTCGGTCTAATCTTTTCATGAAATTACACACAGCTCATTAAATATTGTGCCAAACAGTAATGGAACATGAGCCGAGTGGCAAAGGGAGAACCCGGCTCTGATAACGTGAATAGCAATCAGGCTAATCTGGAATAAAGTATTCATTTTCTTTCCATGTCTGGATATTAAAAATATTATTAATTTTTTCTTTTCTTTTTTTTTTCAAGGAAAGAAGGACCCAATCAACGCTCAGTGCCCTTCAGCTATTCTGGGACAGACATGTACGGTCATGCATGCTTTAACAGAGGAGGAGAGGCAGGGAGGAAAGCGCGTCTCCTCTGGAGTTCCCTGAGTGGCTGTCCGTCAGGCTAAATGACAGATGAAAGGTTCGGGCTCGCTGTATCTCAGACCAAATCCTAACGACTGAAACCCGGCTGACAGTCAGACAAATGACGCTCGAGCTTTCGGACGAGGGCCGACGGACACGCGTGACGCATCCACACCCACCTGCTCGCGAGAAAATGTAAAACATCAAACGAGGGTGGCCGTCTGCTTGAATCGGGTGGTTTTGCTCGGGTCCAGCGCGGCTCAATCAATACGAGCGTCATTGTTATTCGTTTTCAACAACGAGAAAGACAGAGAGGAGTTGTTGTTTTTTTTGTGCTTCCAGCCAAACTTCGCCACACGAGGCTGCACTCTTTCAGGCTCAAACACGGGCTCCGCTCCTTGATTAATGGCTGCGTATTAGTTGGGAGTATTCATGCAGCAATAAGACATTAAGATATCAGCCGCGTCCCTGATGTGTACGTGGAAACACGGGAACGCTAGCCAAGGGTTGATCCACCCCGAGATTTGGATAGAGGAATAGAGGGGACCCCCTCCTCCCCCCGAATGCTATTAAACCTGGTTTGCTCCAACAACCCGGTCAGCCCGAGCACTTAATGATTATAAATATGCTGTTCCTAGCAAACAAAAACAGCAGTGTTTCTGCAGCAGGCTCCGCTCGCATGAACCACGGAGGGGTTTTGTGAAAGTCCCGGCAGAAGGACACGCACCAGGCCGGCCGGGGTCTCTGGAAGTAAGTAAACACTTTCCTTTTGCTGTCATGCATTCAAAATAACTATTTTTTTAAGGGTCAGGTCAATCTCCATTGACACGCGAAGGGGAAAGACACATCCCTCGTACTGTTTGGGTTCATATGAAACCGTTCACACGTCATATAGAGATATGCAACCATTCACACTTCCACGGGTCCAATTTACCCGCGGCCCGCTTATTTTTTGGACTGTGGGGGGAAAAGCGGAGAACCCGGAGGAGACCCACGGAGACACGGGGAGAACATGCGAACTCTACAAAAAGCCCCGCTGTCGGAGTTGCTAACTACTGTGCCCCCGCGGTTTGAAATGCTGTTGTGAACAATTGAGTTTTTGTCATCTTCCTGAATATAGCCTTTTATTATCGTGAGAGATGAGCAGATCTGGGGAGCACAAAGGCAGCACAGAATGCAGAGATGATCCACATCATTGTATCAATGGGCCGAATGTGTTAATTCCTCAAAACTCCAGCTGAGGCTTTTCAGCTCTACATCATGAACATAACCGGTAATAAACATCGTATCTAGATGTTTGTTAATGAGAGTGAAGCAAAGATGGAAATGCAGTCTGACTGTGAAGCGTTATTCCCGGTACCTTTCCTCTGCTGTGTCTGGAGTCCTCGCAGACAGGAATATCCGATATTGTAGATTGATAAAGTGATCGCTGCGATAATATAACAACTTTTTTTTTTTTTTTTTTTTAAATAAACGGTTTCTCTGAGCAGCTCAAAAACACACACACACAGATCCCGTTTCTTATCCTTTGAGCGTGTCTGATCACCGAACTGGATTCGAACCCCGGGAACCAGACCAACGTCCACTGCACCCGCTGCTAAATCAGCACATTTATTTTAATCTAAAATGATGCATTGATTAATTGATATTAGAATAAATATTAATAAATATTAATGAATATATCCAGAGAATATTTGTCCCATCATGTTATAAAACGGGAGATTTTGATTCTTTTTAATGTCTTTTGTTGATATATGTGCCTAGATCCTGTCTATCAGTGCCAGTGTGCGCGCACACACACACACACACGCACACGCACACACACACGCACAGACACACACACACACGCACACACACACACACACCAGCTCGTTTGTGCGACGACCTCTCCCTGACTCAATTATTTCTCCGCCTGTAGCAATAAGGATTAGAACGTTCTCCCCGCTACGAAAAAAAGAAACCAATTCATTTGCTCGAAATACGACAATAACAAAAAAAAAAAAAATGAAATTGGTTTTCTTTGGCTGAGGAGATAGAAAAATAAGAGAATAATATTCAGCGGCAAGATTGGTTTTTCTTTTTTTTAATATTGTGTGTATTTTTTAATATTGTGTGTATTTTTTATTGGGGAGGGGCCGTTGGGCTTGAAGCGCTTTGTAGTTTTTATTTTTGAGGGACTATCACTTCACATGAAGAACCAGGAGATTACAGAAGGGCTGCGCCGGCGCCACGCTCCACATATCGGGGTCACAGGACCTCATTGCACAGCTAGTAAATAATCAAACAGCCGCTGTTGGGTGCCGGGAAGACGGAGACGATATAGTTTCAACAGCAGAGTCCCCGTGGCCGAGTGACGGCTCTGAGGATACAAAGCGCGGTCGTGGAAACGCCGGAGGTCAGGGGGGTCGCGGCCGCTTCCGTGTTTGATTTTAACCGACCTCTCCGAAACTTCGCACTTCCCTTCTCCTAATCACACAGGACGTAAAAATCAACGATGACTGAAGCCGGGAATATGCCCGCAGGGGGAACGGGGATGCTGTCACTCCCCCGCCGAGCAGGGAAACGGCTCGGCTGGATCTCACGGGGGACGGAAAACAAGCAATATGCAAAGACTGCTGCAGAGGAGACGGGGCAAGGTTTAGATTCTAGAGGCGGCGTGTGCCTGTAGTGTTTTAACTTCATTTGAATTTTATCAGGGAATGTTTTTCTTCAACGTTGACTTTTAATATAAAAAATAGTGGAAAAACCCACTTGGCGATCAACTCCTCTGTGTTTCTTCTTTCCGCTCATCAGTTTCTCAAACCAGCTTATTTTACCAACAGGGTCAACACAGGGAAAACACAGCTTTTACCTTAAACACGGTTTTTACATTCAACACAATGTTAGAGCAGTGAGCTCAGGTTGGCGTGTTGGATCTTCATGGTAGATAAGGAAGGCCTCGGTGGTTTGTCTGCTTCACAGGACCAGGACGGGTGAATAGCCTGGGCTCTAAGAGGTTTACGCAACTCAAAGACATAAAGCACATTTCATATCAAACTGCGAAAAGTAACAGCCGACGATCAGAGGTCGATTGGGATCGGAATCAGGATAAAATAAAAAATAACAAATAATAGAAATAAAATATAAAAAATGGTAACGATCAAAATAAATGCATAGAAATAAAGTTAACGGTATGTAAAAAGTATATGTAACGTATATACATGTGTATTTTCATGCACATGTATGTGATTAGCAGCATTATTTATTTTAGTATTGATGTGTTTAAGTCAGGGTTATTGCATAGGAACTGGTCATTGCACCGAAGAAGACAATGGAATTATTGCACATACAGAGATATCCATGCTTTTGTCTCCAGGTGCACAAGAGTGGTTATTTTATTTTTTGTACATTTTCTGATACTTTTGTTACTCTTTTGATTTATAATATTCATTACGTAACTACTTCTACTGCGGTTAAAGGCACATTCTATTCTATTCTGGAAGCTGTAGAACCTCTGTGAGATGGAGGCTGACGTTCCCTCGATTTTTGCACGGAACAGACTGGAAACAACGTGAAACTGTGGCAAACAGTGAATTCTATCCAATGTCACACATCAACCCAACTATCAATGCACGCCAAAAAATATCAATAAAAAATAAAATACTGAAGCTACGATCTCGATCAGGCGATGCAAATATGCAGTATGTCGATAAGCACAGGATGCAACGGCGCTGCTGTTTATTTGTATCCAACACGGACATGGAAATAATGGATTTTCAAAATCAGCTGTCATCAGCAATTTTGAAAGGGAAAACATTTCCGCTTCACATCTGTGACACCTCATTATGCCAATTAACAATATTGACCCGAGGACACTTAGCACAGCGCACTGGATAAACACTTCTTTTAGAGCGAAAAGGCTCGAGAGGGAACTGACTTATGAATTACACATCTCAGATCATCCGCACAGAGCGGGCAGAATGCGCGATGAGTCCCCTCTTTCTTTTTCAAGTGCCGCACATGAACGCAAAATGCATAGCTCATCGATTGCAACAAGCACCGAAAACAGAAACATCCTCAACAAAACCAGCCAGGAAGCCTGACTCGGCACAAACAGCACTTTTGGGGGAAGGAAGGAGAGCAGTCAACATGACTGTTACCAAATACAACAACAACATCTGCGTCTCTCTGCTGAAATGTGTAAGCCTGGCGTCCCGGAAAGAACGCCAGCGCGTGTTTTTCGACCACGTTGTCCTTCAACATGTGTGTTCTGGAAAAAAAAAACCAAAAAACCCCGGTGGTCATTTAACCGCCGAGACGCCGCAGACGCTGCAGAAGGTGTCGGAAGGAAAAGGTTGAAGATCTATTGAATTTCTCATAGGAGCAGGTGAAGACAGCATGACGTGTGACCCCTTCACCGTAGCTCCAGAAAGATTCTCATCCCTTTTGATTGCTCGTGCAAAGAAATATCTCAGGACTTATAAAAAAGATCTATTTTATATCAGTGACGTGCGGTGAGGTTCACGCCTGGCGAGGCACTGACTTCATCACAATCAGGATCAGAGGCTCAACAGTCCGCGACCTCACCGCGCGTCTCTTCTCTGGATCTGAGCAGAAAATGTGAGAATCCAGTGGTTTTGAATCTAAAAAGAATCATTAAAAGTTAAATGAAAAATATCTTTGTTGTGTAAATCAGTGATTAATATAACCATCTAATGACATTTTTTTCTTTCCAAGATGTGCAAGTGAGGCGAGGCCTCTCCTGCCTCCCCCGACTGCACGTCACTGTATCATATATATGTATTTTAATATATTATATATCATTATATTTACTTCACTTTAGGTATTTTCCGGTCACAGGTGACGAGCTCCTCTTCTGTGGAACCTTCTTCCAATCTCCGTCCAGGGGGTGGACATCCCCTTTTCTTTTTGAGAATAGGCTTAAAACTTTTCTTTTTGAGAAAGCTTATCGCTCGCGCCAAGCTAGCAGGTAGTTATGCTGCCATAGGCGGACTCTGCTGAGGAATATCCCATGATGCACCTCTCTTCTTCCTGACTGTCTTGCTATCCTGTCTGCACTCATGTCCCTCCATCCATGCATGAGAGCAACCTCATCTCTTCTCCAAAGCCCTCAAGCCGTCTCATTTTGCAGGTTCTCAGGAGGTGTGGCTCGATACATCGATACTTCATTGTTTGCTGGGCTTCCGCCATTACATCTTTTATGAATTATGAAGCTATCGATGTATCATTTCGGCTATTAGCATGCAACTGTTAGCCCTGCTGTTATTATTAGTGAGAGATGATTTGTAACCTTCATCCATCCTCTGCCTTCCCTCTCTTTCTCTTCCAACCGGTTGAGGCAGAAGGCCGCCCACATGGAGCTGGGATCCTGCACCGCTAAAATGCGGTGTGTCCGCGCCGCGGTCGCCGACTGCTAACCCCCGGGGGGACGTTGGTTCTCTCTAGACCATCTTAAAGAGAGCGGTCCAGACCTGCTCTGCAGAGAAAAGCGTCATCGTGCAACTGGGTTGTGATTTGGCGGGCCTATAAATAAAATCGTACTTTTACTAAGCACATGAAATCTGACAGGCTCCTGGTTCGATGTATCAACTGTTTATCTTACAGACTCCCCAGCAGCTCATTTCAAGTTCAAGTAAAGTTGTCAGCTTCTTGGGTCTCCAGCGCCCATCACCAGCATTTCTTTATTTTTAATAAATGCATGGGAAAGTGTGTCATTGTGTTACGCCCCGGGGGCAAAGGATCGCGCCGCTTTATCTGTTCTCGCTTTTTCTTGACACCAGCTAGTATTGTACCAGTCTTTGGGTAACAAAAAAAAAAAAAAAAAGGAACTCGTTCGTCGAGCCACGGAAGCCAGAGGTGGAAGCCTCCACGATATCCAGGCACTGTGACAGATCCTGCAGAGAACAGGGCGGCCGCTGGGTAATGATCTACACGGGCGTCCCGAGGGGGTCGTCACTTTGCATGCTCCTTTGAGATGCGGCGCAATCATGGTTTGCTTTGTCATCCATTCAGCACATTAAGACAAGAGGGCAGAACGAGTATGCAACACACACACACACACACACACACACTCTATAACTATCCCTTCACTCATTCATTCTGTGCGACTACAAACCGGGCTGATATCAGATGAGAGGCAGGGATCACCGCGTACGACCGGTCACGTGGCGGCGTTTCGAAGTCAGCTAATAACGTATCTCGCGTGCTTTGGGTCAACATGGGAGATCCTGCAGCCGAAGCGCGTTTAATCTCCGTGCAGGAAGGCCTCGGCCCAGCTCCAGGTCGGAGCGCCCGTGGATTAAATACAGATGAATTACCGGAGAAAAGGTAGGTGAAGGAGAACGACAAAGACGGGAGATTAACCGAATTAAACAAGAGTGCAGGTTAATGGCTTAAGGTCTCTTACAGCTCCGTACTGACAACTACAGGTGTGGCTCCTGAAATGATTGCGGCTCACGCTTTCCCGACAGGGATTTCCCGGGGAAAAATGAATACCTGGAAAAATGCAATAATTCATACTAATCCATAATAAGGGAAAATTTGGTTGCCCACCCCCCCAGAAAAAAAAGAAGCATAGAAAATATGCCGGCCCGGACAGTCAAGCAGAATTAGAGAGGTGGCAATAGAGAGAGGAAGATAAAGACGAAGGTCGAGGACAGTAAATGAGAGACAGAGCCTGTCTTTAAGTCGGCGAGCTGCTTAATAACCCTTGGCTGCTGATCACGCTGTTTCAGGGCGCCAACACTAAATCTCCTGTTCAGTCGTCCTCGGTTCCGTAATCCTCTTATCCGAGGTGATTCCAGCACCGCGAGCTCACGAGTCACTGTTTGCCGCAAAACCGCCTGTCCGCGGCAAATCCGTCGATGGTCATCTGTGTTTTTAACCCCGGGGTTCAAAAGCCAGAGGAGCGCGAGAGGCCACGGCAGAACAAGAGGAGACACGGCGGTTCCCTCGCGAGGGTTGGAGAAGCCTCGCTAGGCCACCTCCCGTGTCCGGCGCGCCGCCTCCGAGCCGGCTAAGCTTTGCCGCCGAGGGTCTTCCGAGATCAGACCTGCGGTTGATCGTCGAACAGAAGGGGAAAGTCCGAAGAGCGGTCGGAGCGGGGGTTTGTTGTTACAGCCCGGTGCCGCGGCGTCGCTTCAGAAAACAGTGACAGCCTCACAGAGCTGTGCCATTTCTGCAGGATTAGCTTTTCCATTCTTTCCTGGCCGAGGGCTGCGTGTTTTGGAACATTTTCGGAAACGGACAAAGAAAAGTAAAAGTCCATATTTCGGCTGTCATCAAAGAGAGACCGGGAGTCTTTTCCCAACAATGGGGCTTTCGGTCGGACCAGTGCTCCAATTACAAGGATAATGGAGGCGAACACGTCCAACACCAGTGACAGCTTAATAGTTTGGTTTTCTTCACACATTTGGGTTTCAGAACATTGGACGAGCCACTCTGGAATATTTAATTGCAGCGGCCCCTTAAGATAGGAATCACTTTATATTTGAATTTTTTAAGATACGAAGCGTGAGTCGAGTAAATTTTATCCCTGAAATACGAAAAAATGTTCATGATACGAATACAAGAGCGAGGAAATCAAAATTGGAAATTTGCGCGTCGAGCGTCGAGCGTCGAGCGAGCTCCAACAACTAGACTACGCTTCGTGACGCCGCAGCATCTTCTAAATTTGCGCCGCTCGCTGCTCTCACCTTGAAGAACGTCTCGCAGCTTCTGTTATTTTAAATGGTGGAAAAAGGATACGGAAAAATCGGCACACAAACCCACTTCTGGAACGCATTAAATTTGTATCTTAAGGGACCACTGGTTCTAGATCTATATCTCTCTATCCAGGCATTGTGCATCAGGGGGCCAATCATTCATTTAAGCATGTTAAACAGTTGACGGGGCCACATGCGGAGACATCCACTCACACGTCCACGGGTCACGTAGAGACGTACAACCGTTCACCCTTTAGGGCCATTTAGGGTCTCCTGTGAACCTCCAGCGTGTTTTGGGTTTGTGGGAGGAACTCTGAGGAACCAGGCGCAGTCACGGTGGGATGATGAAGACCCCACGCAGATCCAACCAGGGACCCTCTTGCTGTCGGGTGGAAACGCTAACCGCTACCGCATGAATAAGTCAATACTTCACAAGGCTTTGACCTTAAAGTGGTGAAATGATCATGCATTGTTTCAAACGGAGACGTCTGAATATCTCTCCCCCCTGGTTATCTCCTATAATTGCAGGGATCCTCCACATCTATTCACTTCATAAAACTTTTGACAGGCTGAATGCAGACATCATTATCCCCCCTCGAATGTACACACTGCTACCATAATCACTTTCTCCGTCTCGTATTTAATTAGACGGAGCTCATCTCACTCCTTTCATTCTGAATGATGACCGGGCCCAGATAAGAGGCCAGATAGCACGCCAGATACCATGTAATTAAGTCCGCGGTGAGATAGGAACCCACGAATTGATAGCTCCGGTATTACATCAGCGAAGTTTTCATATTTCAGCGGCGGAGAAAGAACCGAGAACGTTCTCCCCCCCGATGGATTGAGCGATCGATCTCCGCGCTCCTGGTCAATGAGATGATTCCATTTGCATTTACGTTTTCAATTCACGCGTCTCCCGCAGCTGTACTGTGGAAAGTGTATTTCGGCGGTCGATGGAGTGAACGCCGTCCCCGCCTTCGACCAGCCTGTCAACTACGAGACTGTTTGGAAAAAATACCGGGATGGGGCGAAAAAGGATAAAGGGAAGCGGTGTTGCTGCGAGAAAGACAAAGATAAATGAATAAACTGTTTGTGTGAGTCATCTTTCGAGGTCGTTCAGAAATTCTCATTTGACTTCAAACAGCCGGTTCACAAAGGACACCCTCTAGTTGCCTATTTTCTCCATTCATTCAAAGCCTGCGTCTGTATCAACGCATCCCAGGGATCCGGTGTCGATCACAGTTTACATTTTAAACCTTTCGGTGAGGCGTAGCTATCGTTTCTGTAAACGAGGAAACATAAACAAGACGCTTTTGCACAACGCAAAAAACAAAACAAAACAAAACAAAAAAGCAGATGCTCTAATGACTTATTTCAAAAATTCATTCATTATTTATTCCACTTTCTGCTGCAGCCGGTGCCAGCTGTCGTTGGGCGAGAGGCAGGATTCACCCTGGACGGGTCACCAATCGATCACAGGACCACATATAGAGACATACAAGCATTCACCATCTCATTTGTATTTGTATATCTCCACAATCAAGGGTGAGGTTCCAATGAACCTCCTGGAGGAACAGGAGAACCCTCTGCCAGGAATACTGCAAATGATAATCATGAATCATTATTATTATTTTTGTTATTTTCATTTATCCTTACTATTTGTTTAATTTACTATTTTGTTTTTATTTATTATTATTATTATTGTTATTATAATTATTATTATTATTATTATTACTAGTATTACTAGTATTATTATTATTAATTAGCATTATTATTAATAATAATTATTAGCATTATTATTATTAAGTGTTTGGATAAAAAAATATTATCATTATTATTATTATTATTATCATCATTATTATTAATAATGATGATAATAATAATGATTATTATTATTATTATTAATTATTATTATTATTATTATTAAGTGTTTGGGTCAAAAATAAATAAAAATCAATATATTATTATTATTATTATTATTATTATTATTATTATTATGTGTTTGGATAAAAATAAATAAAAATCATCATCATCATCATCATTATTATTATTATTATTATTATTATTATTATTATTATTATTATTATTAAGTATTAGGATAAAAAAATAAATACAAATAGTAAGATGAATAATACTATTACAAATAGTAATAATAATAACAACAACACACAGTCTACTGCCTTGTGTTGCGGAGTGATGTCCCGGCCCATCCGACACACCGTCCTGCTTCAAGCGTGTTTCCTGCCTGAGTGACACACACACACTGACGTGTGCACAGAGATCACACGCCGCCCGGCCAAGGCAAGGAGTGTCGCTTTCATTCAAAGTCACCCGGGTCTTTTGTGATCAAAATACCGTCAAAGAGACGTTGATCGAAAAGAGATACGATGAAACCGAGTGAAAAACGTCTGCCGCTACGCGGTAAACTCATTACCCGTCGACCTGCTGTTCGGTGATTTTGATTTCCCCGGATGGACGGATTAAGGCGTGCAGTCTGCTAATTGAAATTGTTCCAAACTAGCGTGCTCCGCGCCCTCGCCTACAGGAATGAATAGCCGCGCCGAAAAAAGAACACAAGCGCAGCGTTGTCACAGTGGTTTGTGTCGGATTCCCCCTGTAGGTTGGGTTTCATACTGTTACGGACACCTGTTTTTGCTTTCCGCCCTTCAGTTTGTTTATTAGTTCAAACACACGCTGTTTGCGCCATTACACCCGAATGTACAAAGAGCATATCTATTATTTCCCGATCGTCAACATGCGTTACGGCTAACGTTTGACAATCTTCTTTTTAACAGACGGAAGAAATGTCATCAGTAAACTAGCTTAGCATTTCGTCCGCGTTCACGTGCCCTGCTTTGGGTCCATACCAAAATAGCAGCCGGCCTGTTCTCCAGAACGCTGTGCAGCACACGGCGCGCTTTAAGCAAAGCGCTGTGCCTTATTGAAAAGTGAATTAGGTGATCTCCATGCACGACGCTAAGCCGGCGGCAGCAGCGAGGCCCGACGTATGGGATCACGCTCCGCTGGCTTCCACATAACGCCGCATCTCACGCGAACACTGAAACACACCCGCTAACACGCACACGTGCACGCGAGCGCGATGAATTACGTGCCTGCGTGCCCTCGAGTAATAAAGTTTGCTCCTTGTGAAACTTCCGTAATCTCCTTCCCTTCCAATTTTGTCTCCATATTGAGTGTCTTGCCTCCTTTTCTTTTTTTTTCCCAGCTGTAAGAGCAGGCTCGGCCTGAGAGACTGTCTTGGTCTGCGGACGCAGTCGCACTCTTGCAGTCGCTCGCCAGTTGCATAGAATAAAAAACCATACATTCAGTGCAAATGGCTGTTTGACCTTGTGACAGAGATCTGGTTTTCAGACAAGATAATACTTTATTGACGCCCATAGGGGAAATTCATTGTCACAGCAGCAGCAAGGCAACAATCACAATAAATATGAATGTGAATATAAATATAAACAGACAATTAAAAGGACAGAGACAACAGTGTCGGGACGCCCCGCCTGGCCGGACTGTTGGGGCTCCTTTCAGAGATCCTCTCGTCGGCTCTTGAGCTCCGTGATATCGAATGGTTGTGCTCAGCCGCTCAGAAAGCTGCTCTGCGTTATCACAACGGGGAGGAAGCGTCGGAGCTGCACTCCCCACAGCATGTGCTGGGGGCTAATCTTTACCAAGATGCAAAACACAACTGAGACGACCGGAAGAGCTCCCTGGTAGCTGTGGGTGCGGGCTTTTTTTTTTTTTTTTTCAATTTTAGCCCTGATATTCATGTGTTTATCTTATATTACCACAGTAATGGGAAATACCTACTTACAGTGAGTTTCAGATTCCGAGATAATTGGCGGCACAGAGACGATTGGTGGCGTGAATCAAGTGAATCCGCCGGGATTTAAATGCGTTTGGCCCGGGATAAGATATTCGGCGCGATTGGGATGTGATCAAATCTCGCTGGAAATGCACATGTCGAGAGGAAACTGCCCGTGACTTCTGCACGAATCGGCGTCCGCCAACTCATTCGGCGCTAACCCCCTGCCTGCATGTGATCCCGAATCCATTCGGTAAATCCAAACCAGCGGAGGCGAAAAACCTCCTGCGCCACATTATTCATTCGGAGAGCATTTCCCCGTTCCCCGATCGGAGCTTGTAAGAGCACGATATTAAATTTGTAAAAGACTCTGAAACATATGCAAATAAGGGACGGTGGTAAAGTGTGTTACATATATATTGTGATTGATGCCGTGTGATTTGAATATGTTTACTGTGCCACCGACTCCGAGGTCATTTTCATATGCCAGCCTTTAATGGCGCGTTGACAGCGACCCACTGAAGAACAGAAAATACCCGTTAAATATTTATCAGCACTGAGGGGCAAAACAGCTGGGGCCGGGTGAGCGAACAGTCCGCACACATACGTACGTCTGCTCGCACAATCGGCGGCATTAATAACCGGGGAGCCCGGCGAGAGCGCGCACACACACATCACACACGACCGGTGTCGAGGGCGCGGTTGTTTTTGTAAGAGCGCGTCCGCTGAAGTCGAAATGAAAATTGAGGCGAGACATAATTAAACACCAGACAAAACAGCCAATTTCACAGCACTTGAATTTCTTAATACCATTATTCTGTTTCAGTTTACAAACACAGACCGGGTTAATATATGGCTATAATTCACTCGTCCGGAATCACATTAAAAATGATTGATTCCATCAAATATGAGCAATCCTCCAGATGTTTGTCTTTTTCATAAACCCGGGGCTTCTGGTTTTGAAAAGCCAGAGCTGCTCAGGATTGGCTGAAGGGCAAACACCGACGCAGAGGCTTGAATGAACATCAGCGGAGGTGGAGCTCGGGTTGCAAAAGTGGGCCGGTCGGCTCACGCTTTCCCGTAGAGCAGAACTTGTGTTCATGTTTGTTTTGATTAAACAACTGCGGGTGTTCATCCTGGACTGGGCCACATCTAAAACACACAAGAGTTCACCCTCTCTTGACATGCCATATATTTATACTTATGTCATATCTGTCGCGTGAGTGTACATGGATAATTGTCGGTGTATGTATCTACCATGTACTTGTACATAATACTTGTCATAATATGTTGTTATGCATGATAATATGAACTTGTTTAAATGAAATGTTTCTCTTTCATCTACGAGTCTGATATCTTACTTCTTGGATTTGATTTTGACTTGTCAACCTGTGGATGTAAAATGTTCGATTTATTTTGTTGGCCACTGACCGAAGAAATAATCAACTATTATAGATCCTGTAACCGTGGCATTGAACGAAAGACAGGAGGCAGAGATGGAGGTGGCAGAGATGAAGATGTGGAGGTTCTCTTTGGGAGTGACCAGGATGGAGAGGATCAGGAATGAGTCCATCAGTGGGAAAGCACAAGTTAGATGTTTTGGAGAGAAGGTCGAAGAAGCCAGACTGAGATGGTTGGGTCATGAACAGAGGAGGGATAGTGAATATATTGGTAGACGGATGCTGGAATGGGAGATGCCAGGCAGGAGGTCTAGAGGAAGACCGAAGAGAAGATTTATGGAGGTAGTGAGAGAAGATATGAAGGTAGCTGGTGTGAGAGAGGAGGATCCAGAGAACAGGGTTAGATGGAGGAGGTTGATTGGCTGAGGAGACCCTGAAAGGGAAAAGCCGGAGAAGGAAAAGAAGAAGATCCAGTGACCAGTCACCCTCTCATTCAGGGCCTCCACCGAACCTCCTGCATGCGTTTGGACTGTGGGAGGAACCCGGAGAAACCTCACGCAGACACGAGGAGAACATGTTCTCCACGCAGACGTGTGGGAATCCAACCGCGCACCTTCTTGCTGCGAGGCCGAAGCGCTAACTGCCGCCGCTTCCACGCTCATTATTTCACGATAATAAAAGATTAATGTCGGCGGGGCCAACAGCTCAATACAGCCACTGAAAATAAAGTGCCCACACCTAAAACAGTGCGAGAAAAGTTTTAGCTGTGAGTCTAAAGTTTTATGTTAATAATGAGGGGTTTTATGCCCGGCCTCCCGCTCCTGTGGGCACTGAGAGTGAATTCATGACTCAAACGTGGGAGCAAGTCTTTACCTGCGGTCTGGCGTGGAATTCACTCCCTAAACTAAAACGAAAAAAAGCAAACGCGAAACATGAAAACCTGCCGCCGCCTCTGCTGGTCCCGGATGATGAATTCTTACTACCATGCAGGGTCTTTGACTTAATAGTGATGTGATCTTCCCTCTCAGCAAACCCTTTGTTCCACCCACAGGAACAGAGAGCCACCGAGGAGCTGCTCGGGAAGGAGTTCTTGGAGGGATTTCTCCTCCTCGCCGCCGCTCTCGCGGTGTCTCTCGCTCTGCGCCTTCTCTCGTTTTCCCCTCCGCTCACGGTTTTTCTCAGAGTTCACGAACCCGGCGAGTGACTGATTTTCCTGGCGGTGGATCTCTACCCGCCGTGGCGGGGGGGGGGGGGGGGGGGGGGAGCTGCCTCTAATACTTGCATGT
>CAAKHD010014631.1:10101-27311 GCA_901007705.1 Fistularia tabacaria
CGCCTGCAAGAGGTGGTTTGTTTTTTACGGGACAGAGAGGAAGAGAGCAAGAGAGAGGCGGCTCCTCGTAATGAGAAAGTGGTAAAAAATAAGCTTGGCAGCGTTGCCGGATCTGAATGTTTTTGTCCCACCTTTCACCTCCGAGGTTATCTACCCGTCTTTCACTCGCTTCATTATCAAGAGAGAGAGAAGTGAAAAACAAAAACAAAATAATCTGAATAGCACAGCAGCACAGTGGTTAGCGCTTCCGCCTCACAGCATGACGGTCCCTGGCTGGATTCCGACTCGGACCCTTTCTATGTGGAGTCTCCATGTTCTCCCCTGTATCTGCTCGGGGCTCCTCCGGGTTCTCCGGTTTCCTCCCACAGTCCAAAACATGCAGCAAGTTAATTGGAAAATTGGGGAAAAAACTGCCCCGTGAGTGAGTGAATTGTTGTTTGTCTGTATATGTGGCCCTGCGATTGAATGGCACCCTGTCCAGGGTAAACCCCGCCTCTCACCCGATGACAGCTGGGATAGGCTCCAGCATCCCCCACGACCCTGAGTGCAGGATAAGAGGCAGAAAATGGATGGATGGATGGATGGATGGACGAGAGGGCGAATTGTATATTTCTCTATCTAACGTGTGAACGAGAGTGAACAGTTTTATGCCTCTATGTGGTGTGTGAATGAATGATTGAATGGCTGCATATGACGTGTGAGTGGTTGTATTTACTTAATGTGAATGAACGAGGGATCGTTCGTCTCTTCATGAAATGTGAATGAGAGGGTGAATGCTTGTATGTACTTATACAGTATGACGTAACGCGAATGTGTAAATGATGCTTTCTCTATATAATATGCGAATGAGAGTGTAAATGGTTTTCTGTCTCTGATGTGTGAATGAATGTGTGACTGATTATCGTTTATTTAATGACGTATGAATGAGAGAGTGAATGTTTTTTGTCTCTATGATGTGTGAATGAATAAGTGAACGATTGTAGGTCCTTTTATGATGTGTGAATGAGAGAGTGAATATTTTTTTGTCTCTGTGAACTGTTAATGAGAGGGTAAATGGGAGAGTGGAGTGGAGAAGGGAGAGAGAGGGTGAGAGAGATCTGGTTGGTTTCACATTAGTGGGTTTTCTGGGGTCTGTGTGGCGCCTGCAAGAGGTGGTTTGTTTTTTTATGGGACAGAGAGGAAGAGAGCAAGAGAGAGGCGGCTCCTCGTAATGAGAAAGTGGTAAAAAATAAGCTTGGCAGCGTTGCCGGATCTGAATATTTTTTCCCCACCTTTCACCTTTGAATTTATCTACCCGTCTTTCACTTGCTTCATTATCAAGAGCGAGAGAAGCTAAAGAGAAATCAAAAACAAAATATTCAGAATAGCACGGCGGCACAGTGGTTAGCGCTTCCGCCTCACAGCATGATGGTCCCTGGCTGGATTCCGGCTCGGAGCCTTTCTGCGTGGAGTCTCCCATGTTCTCCCCTGTATCTGCTCGGGGCTCCTCCGGGTTCTCCGGTTTCCTCCCACAGTCCAAAAACATGCAGCAGGTTAATTGGAAAATTGGGGGGAAAAAACTGCCCCGTGAGCGAGTGAATGGCTGTTTGTCCGTGTATGTGGTCCTGCGATCGACTGGCGCCCGGTCCAGAGTGAACCCCGCCTCTCACCCAATGACAGCTGAGATCGGCCTGAGTGCAGTATAAGCGGCGTGGATGAAGAACGAACGAATATTCTGAATGGGGCGAATGGGGCGAAGGTAGAAACTATTCACATACAGGCAGACAGGCATGTAGACAGAAAGATGGATTTCTTGCTTCATCTCTAAAACTACTACACATCCGCCATCTTTATCACTCTGTTGTTCACTCTTGTAAGGAGGGGGAAAAAAAAAAAGTTCCTCAAGAGGAAATTCACTTAGATGAGAGTTTATGGCTTTCGAATCCTTTGATCCTTGGAAGTTGTAATGCAGTAATCATTTGTGATTGGAGGATGAAGGGGACGCAACCTGAGTCCACAGCAAGAGCGATAAAGAAGATGGAGTGTGCGAGGAAAGAGGCGTTATTGATGGAGCAGGATAAGTGGAAGGAGCTTGCATCTAGCAAGGGGTGGATGGCTTCTGAACTTTCACCATCAATTTCATATAATTTTTCCTCAACTAGAGCAACCCCGGCGACCCCCAGACATCCAGCCGTTGCCAATAATAGACTCTGTAGTAGAGTGGTTCGGAAGAAAACAGGATGAAATGAAGTGGAAGGAAGAAGGAGTTTGAGGTGTAGAAGTGGGGGTTGGAGGCGTCTGATTGCTTTATTACTCGCTTGAAAGTTCAGTTCTGTGGATCCTTGGCCGTGGCAGTGAATCATCACGCGGTAGACCGGTGTGTCTGAGTTAACATTTCGACAAGTTTTCGATTCTTTGATCGTTCCTCCCGCTCAGCCTCGGGCAGGGTGGTCCTTGTTTGCTCTCGGCATCGTTATGCATTCGTAAATTAAAAAAAAAAAAAAAAACTGGAAGCAAAGCAAATTATTTTCTCCCTATTTTTGGGATGGAGGGAAATCCCAACAGATTCAGGTGCAGAGGCCCCGAACGATAGCCGCTTTCACACTGAAAGATTCTGAACAAATCTGATCACTGACCTCTTTTTGGGGGCGTGGGGGGGACTTTTAGTTTTGAATTTTCACAGGGAGTGAGGGACCTGGGTAGGGACCTGTGTGTGACGCAAGCGTCTGCAATGTAGCTTGAACATCTCACTCAAAAACAAACCGCCACGAGGAAGCGGGACGACACGTGGAGAGTAAAACTATCACAGCATTCATGTTCAGCATGGCGGGAATAATAACCGTGGACTCTAAAATGGGTTGAAATGTTTATATTTTTTCCCTGCGTTGCTTAGCTGTGTAAGAAACCCTGCCGTTAGCTAACCCTGTACTTGTATCGGCCGAAATGTTTATGTTCCACAGCAAGCCCTGGAAACCCCTGTGCAGTGAAGCAGGCCAGAAGAGTTTGGGCCTCCTCATCGGTCCATTTCTCGATGGTTCTGTCCATTTTCAATTCGCAAGAAAACTACTGACCAGTGACAGCCTTTTTTTTTTTTTAAATGGCGCAACGCAAGAAGTATCTGGTAATGGCCCTGGCTTATATCATAAAAAGATCCCTGAAAATAGGAGCTAAAATGGTTCTATGAACTGAAGTCCACGCTACCTGATCGCTTTGCTGTCCAAATGCACAAAGAAACACCCCAGTTTCTTTGTGCGACACTGAATGAAAAACGTACTCTTACAATGAACTTAACATTACAATAAATGTATGATGATTATTACATTGAAATTACAATACAATAAGGGATGCTGGAAGCTGCGAGGTGTTCGTCAAGGTGAGAGCAGCGAGCAGGGCCGATTCAGAAGATGCGGCGGCGTCATGAAGCATATTCGAGTTGAAGGAGCTTGCTTGGCGCGTACAGTGCGAATTTAGAATTTTGATTTCTCGCTCTCTTATTCGTATCATGAAATTTTATTGTCGTATTTCAAGGATAAAACTTAATCAAATTGTGCTTCGTATCTTAAAAGAATCGTATATAAAGTGATTCTTATCTTAAGTGGCCTCTGTACATCTCTGTTAAAATATAAGAGTGGCTGCAATTGCACAAGTATGCGTCGCCATAAGTACTTGCTCATCTGAATTTGCTCAAGGTCAATCTTGACACATTCAGGGTCTCACAAAAGAATGAACGAACTAGAAATGTTAAAAAATCATATTTTTAAAATGTGCATCAGGTGTTACACTGTGGCTCGGCCATTTGTAGCTAAGGTCAAAAGTGTTAAAGCATTTGACATATTTGGCCTTAAGGGTAAATAAAGTGGTATGCTTCGCAAGAGCTCTCTCCTCCTGTCTATGTTTTGCAAGGTAGTTGATCTAGGAAAACTCAAAGAACCTTTGCTCCGCGCCTACTGTAAGCAGGAGAGGTGAAGTTGGAGAATGAAGTAGTTCCACCATGTGAAAAACAGACAACCTTGAGTCTGAGTACAACCTTTGGAGGCCCATCTCATGCATAAAGAAGAGCAACGGGATACGGCCCGTGACACCATCCTCATCCATATGCATGAGTGACCAACCGAGGTGACTGACGTCATTCGACATGGAGGTCAGAGTTAACGCTACCTAAGCCAACATTTCATTTAACAATAGGTTTTTCTGAAAAATGTAAATGCGGTACCTTTCTTCAGCTTATACTTTATCGAGCAAAAGGACAGTGGTTGGAGTCTGCTTGTGTTTCAGAAATAACAAGTGACCTAGATTTAAAGACGCTATTGGAGACCGTGTTCAAGTATGAATGGATAAAACTCTTAAATGGAGGGAAACGATGGAGCGCTGTGGATGGGAGTTGTTGTGTCCTTTCCTTCCCCCGACACAACAGCCTGCAGCATCATTAAAAAATGTCTCCCAGAGAAAGGATTTGCGAAGTAAGCTGCTGCGCTATCAGGAACTAGCAGCTAGAGATGGACTTCAAATGAAGCAATGCTTGATGGGATCCCCCTCGAGAATAGTTTGCCATGATAAGAACATGGCTTCCCCTCTCAAGCAGGGGTTTTATGTTCATGAGCAGCCGATATGAGCCGGTGGAATGAGCTGATGGCATGAGATTCTGACACTCTGGTTTGAGCAGTAAAAACATAATGGTGCCATGAAACATTGTACAGGTAGTAGGTGGAGAAAAAAAAAAAAAGGATAAGTTATGAAAAAGCGCAACCAGCTAGCTGCCTTGGTTCGGATTAATGCTTTCGAATAAAACTCACAAAATGTGAGCACTGGCACATTTTCAAAGTGATTGTCGCTGTTGTGAGCACGGTGGCGCGCTTGCATGGAACACCTCGGCTACTCTTTGTACATGAATCTACTTACGCGGAAGATTGTGCTTTATGGGCATCTTGGAAAAAAAACTGTTTGCGGCACAGTCGAGTCATTTTTCATTTATATGTCGCCCAATCACAGCGCAGCTGTCAGATAACAATTACAGGAAACACTGCCTTTTATCGGCGCAGAACCCCCAGACACATCCCAGCGCAACATCGGCAGCATTCTGCCTCGACTGATCTGGGTAAGAGTGTGATGGAGACAGGCTCGAATCAGCTCTTACTTATCATAATAGCTACATGCTAATAGCGGACATGATGCCGCGATAGTTTTAATATCCACGTACCAAATAACAACGGTGGACGTCTTGCAGTGCCGTTGCCGTAGATCATGCCACGCCCGCTGGGAACCTGCGACGTGAGAGAGCCCAGGGACTCGGGAGAAGATATAAGGGTTCTATCACGCATTTGATGATGGGACGGGAGCGCAGATAGGATAGGAAGAGTTTTCTTTTCTTAAACAAAGAGAGAGTGTCCACCCCCCCCGGATGGAGATTGGAAGATCGTTCCGCAGAAGAGGAGCTCGGTAACTGGATGCTCCGGAGCGTAGAGCTCTGACCGTGCGGGTTCTGAGAGTTCTCTGAGATAAGATGGCGCCTGGTTTTTTAGGGTTTCCCAGGCGAGGAGAAGCGAAGTTATGCATTATGTTCTAAACTTTGGAGAAGCTAAACAAAACAGCACAAAAAAGATATTTTAAGAGGCATCTTCAAGAGCCGCGTCGCTCAGTGTGCGGTAGACTGGTGTATGGTTTCAAGGTGCCCACTGATCTGGAACACACCCAAAACCATATGAACACATGCATGCACAGACTTAAAGAACACACACACGCACACACACAAACTATCCAACAGCAAACTGGATCTGACTCGCTGGCATTTCTCTGCAGTGAAGCACTTCCTTTAATGGCCCCGGCCTCATCTCCTGTCTCCCCTGGAGTGCTCCTGTCTTACCCTGGGCGCCTCAGGAGCCTGACAGGAGAGCGGGAGAGAGAGAGAGAGGCAGAGGGGAATAGAGACAGACAGGAGGAGACAGGGAAAGAGAGGAAGAGCTCTCGATAAACCTGCACAAACTGAGACAAGTAAACAGATTTTTTTTCCCCTCTCTTTTATGCTTTTTTTTCCCCCCACCACCACTCCTCTCAAGCAGAGCATAATATGAGTTGTCCGAGACAGTTCTCCTCTCTCCTTTGGCTGTCTCGAGGCACCGGGGAGTCCGCCGTACTCCCATGTTGTTCTTTCGAAGACTCGACCTCGGCTTCTGGTGTTAAAATCCTTGATAGGGCACAGACAGCATGCTAGCATGATGTTCTGAATCCCGCCGTGAAAGAGACTTGTCAGAAAGCGGTCCGATTGGCTTGAGGGAAAAAAAAAACAATCATCACATAGATAATTGTGATCCGAATCGCTGGTTTTGCATTTCTAAAATCAACGAGTAATTTTACTCTTGTTTATGAATTAATTCTCTAATAACTTAATTCACTTTTCATTTGTCCCTGTTACTTTAAAGGCTAATTGTTTTACTTTTTAAAATTCATTACAATTCTATTAATATGCTTTTAAAATTCATTCGGTTTTTAATTTTTGCACCGATACATATGTGACTGCAACTTTTGGTCTTTCAATTGATAAACCTACCTCCCAAACACCAAAAATATAAAAAGGTCAGATAAATATTATGATGAAAATGAGGAGTAGTATTTTAACAATATGTTTTGATAAATGAGGAGACGTCCTCTCTGCTTCCCTCTGCCACTGCTGTGCCACAATGCTGTCTTTTCCATCAAACTAAAAGTGACATAACAGCCAATTTGTCTGTCTCTTGTTACCCTTGTGCATTTAATATTTCACTAATCCTCCACATCCGGAAGGTTATGGTGTGCTTGCAAAACATCCCAATTCAGCGGAAAAACAAATTCCAACGACACATTTTTGCATTATAAAGCCTTTACTTTCGCTATTTTGAAGCACATCATGTATAAGATGGAAAAAAAAAAAAAAGAGAACACTCCAAAGACCAGGTAGCTGAAGGGTACCAGCGGTTGTCTTGAATTATAAATTCAATGCTCAAATATCAACAGAAAGTGAGCTGCGTTTCCCCTCCTCACTTTCTACCCATCTGTTTTTATATTAACATCTCTTCTTTGTAATATATCACTGTGCACCTGTTTTTTTTCTTTTTTTTTTTCTTTTTTTTTTTTTAATACATATTTCAGATATTTATATGTAAACGTTATTCTCGGTGGCTAGCTCTGCCGGATGTGAGGAATACAAATAGGCTGAGTGCTTCTGGGAACAGAGCAGCAGGGGTAAAGGTTGAGGGCTGGCTCCACAATAACCATTATTCAGCTGAGATGGCTATCCAGAGAGGGCTATCGTTGATGGGGCTGCAGACACTGATTAGATTTCCCTCGTGTTAAAATTCTTTTCTGTCCCCAGGTTCTTTTTTCTTTTGGGTGTGTGTCACTATTTCGTTTTTATCCCTTTGCACATTTCTCAAGTAATTCGGCGTGGATCTGATCGATCAAAGCAGCCAGGAAATGCCATGAAAAAACGCATTACAGAATAAGAAAGTACAAACACTTCTCCAAAGGACACGCTGAAGTATATTTACAGATTGTCAGGAGCAGATGGGACGACTGCAAATTGAAATAAGCAATTGGAGAAAAAAAAAACTGGAAGCTGGTCACACAAAATATATCAAACAACATATAAGGCATTCTGAGTTTGGTGGACCGTTTTTTTCAGCTGTAAATACTACTAGGCCAGTTGAATGGGAACAAATTTTAATGACATATTTGGCCAACATTGACCTTGCCCGCCACAAAACGGGGTGATTGACAAACTTTTTAATGACACCGGCTTTGAAAATAGGGCAGTTTCATTGTCAGTAAGAAATAACAAATATGTATAATCCCTGCGATTAGGAAGTAATTGAGTCCTCAAACTTGATTGATTGTTCAATGCAAAAAGTTCTGACTGCAATTTTAGGACGCAGACTTCTGGTCTCCATCCCTATTTTAATCGGGTATACTATGACATCCAATATAGGACATACAGTAGTCCCTCGTTAATCGCAGAGGTGGCATTCCAGAACCAGCCGTGATAACCAAAAATCAGCAAAGTAGCGACTATATTTTTATTTTATTATTTATATGTATTTTAAAGTTTTATGACCTACCCCACACTCTTATTAACCTTTCCCACACTTTCTCATACTCTTATGAACACTTCCTATACTCTTAAACGTGTATGGATTTCACGTCGATGTGAAATGGACAGGGCGGGATGCTGAATGCCTGCTACGTGCAGGAGATGCGGAGAATGATCCTATAGTTGCTTAGCCAATCAGAGCCCAGGATACGGAACACCTGCTCTGGTTGGTCGCTACCACATAAATTGCTTATTTTACCATAAAGAGAAATTGAACAATAAGTATAGAAATACTGAAAACTAAATTCATAATGCAAAAAGCCACAGTATGGCGACAAAATCAACAATATTTTTTGCAATTTTATATCGCAGATTTTTAAACCGCGAAAGGTAAACAGGGATGTGGCGAGGGACTACTGTACAATCAACAGTTGGAAACAGTGGGGGACAAATATTGAAGACCGGCGACAATATGGAAAATTCTTTACGAATTTTAACAGTCATGGTCAATGCTCATTTGATCGAATTGATGCCAGTGCCTTTTTTTGAGAGGTTCCGGATGTTTATCCAGAGGTTTATTCAGATTACCCATTCTCCATCTATCACCCACACCCCCTCTCTGTGATATCCCTACACAGATCTGCTTAAAGTTTGTGTTTCTGCAGCGGTGCCGGGATATCGGCGATAACCTGGTTAAACTTCTGATGGAATTAAATCATTTCAGTAAATGAAAATAATAATGTGAGTAATTGGCGCCGAGGTGATGGAGCACTCCATGGCATTAGCTGGCCACACCAGCCAGTCAGGCCTCACCCTCCCTCTCTTAACCTTCACTAGCTCTCACCACTCCGTGAGTTAATTGGTGGCTCAGAGCAAAGCAACGTTAAGGTCGCAGCGCCGCCGATTTTGACACCGGATAAAAATGGGCGACGCGTTAAGTAAGAGAATACTTATTTAGTTTAACATTCAGACCTGTGGTCAGAACCAACCAAATTTCAAAATAAGTGGTTAGGTTCCTTGAAACGCCCTCCGCATGGTACGACAGTTAAGTGTTTGGTAAATGTGAGAGTGTGCACCGTGCAATGGTTCAATATGATCAAGAGAGCTGTAGAGCTTTGGTCATTGCAGCCTTATATTAGCAAAAAGAGATGACTCTAAATCAAGCCGAATGGGATTAGTCAGAAAAGTTAAATGAGTCTAAAGGCCAGACCTTTTAAGAGGGCCACACTCAGGATAGAAAGCAGAATGCAACAGCAGGCATGAGTCGGCAGATTAACTGCTGGGCTGTGGCTCAGCAAGCCCCAGGCTGATTAAAGGCTTTGCACCTGTCACTTTGGTAATGATATTAAATTGTAAAGCGAAATAAAAAAAACAATTACATATAATTATGGCACTCAAGCCAACAAAATTTTAAAAAGCCAAAAAGAAAAGCAAAAGTAAAATTGAATCTGGTCGGAGGCTTAAAGCCCATCGGAGACATTCTGATAAAATCAGATGTAGAATGCAGTAGAATCAGATGTCGGATATATCTCGTCCTCCAAGTAACAATATGCATTATGAATGTTCACTATAATCAGAAAAAGAAAAACTATTCCACAGTTCATAAGCTCATCACAAGTAACTTGATTGTCGTATCACGAAACATTGATACTTTGCGAATGACAAAGGGGCTTTTCTTTCATTGTTTAGCAGTCAGTTACATGTCTTTCCACGCTTTAGGGGGACACAACTGGGTTTTCTCATGTGACTATGATCCGCAGCAGCATCGAGCAGAGAAAACCATCTGGATAGTAAAATTACAACAGTTTTGATGTAAATCCACATTTAGATAGTATATATCACATATTTCTGCCCAGCTCTTTGCAGTATACACACACACACACACACACACACACACACACACACACACACACATATATATATATATATATATACACAGTATATTCTTTCATTCAGTTCATTCATTCATTGTCACATAGAATGTTAAGTAAGAATTACATAGAATTATAGAATTACTGAATGATCCAGGCCACTATTCTGCCAAATGGGGGAGAAAAAAAAAGAAAAATAACAAAAATATACATATCTATATTATATTCATATTATTTTACCATTTTAAACATATGTATAAAAATATGTTGTTGTTGTTTTTTGTTTTTTTTTTTTACTTTTATCTTTATTATTTTTTTAAATTTTCTTTAACCTTGTTAATCAGCTTTAGATAAATTAATTTTACTTTATCGCCCAGTCCATTGTCCCTCAAAATAGACCTGGTATTTTACAGACAAAGAGACTAATCGAAACAGTTGAAGACAGCCTACTTCTCATAACCTGGATTTGTTTTAATAATCTTTTTTTTTTTTGTCACTAACACACAAAGTGCGGAGCATTTGGGAACATTAAGATTCTCTTGAGACACTCCCAACGTGCTGACTGAAAATATGCATGTAAAAGATGAAGACTTCTTTTTCTGTTGGAAAAGCTACGAGGCAAGGTTTGCGTTCTTAAAGGAAGTGATTATGTTAATCAGTCACATCATTGATTGTCAACCAGCTCTCTTTGGTCCTATTTTAGCATGTTGAATTTGTCTTAACAAAGACCCTGCCTCCCACAATTCAGTATTTAAGTGTAGCATACTGCCTGATAGCTCTGTAGCATGGCGATTATTGGACTTAGTGACAAAGCCCACTTCAGGCAAAATAAACAGTGACATTGTCATTGAAGAATAGCGCGTTCCCATTAATTCTACTTGGCCCGTGAAGATCTGTCGCCCAACAGAAGAGGCAGTGCACATCAGAGTAATGCAATCGCTACACTAATATGGGGAACGCCCTTTGGGAATTCCAGGACACCATCAGCCCATGTCATTGGTTCTCTACTTCGCTTCACAGACAGTATCAGCAACCCTGAAGTAACACTCCCTTGATGAGTGATCTATTCATCTTTGCATGGACGCCTTTATTGACAGAGCCTGTAAGCTTCCGGCGGAAAAGATGGTATCGGACTATACTCCTAAAAATGTAAGAAACAGTCACACATGCCTTTTATTCCAGAAGGTCTGGCTGTGCAGCATCATGTTAAAGCAGTTGCTATGCTAGCTCTGCTGCTGGTCTTCTTGCTGTTTCTATTGAACTGAATCGTCACCCACTTTTTTTTTTGCCCTGCCTTGCTAATCTGCCAAATTCCGATCGGCTCAAATCCGCTAAGTCGTTGTTTTAGCTTGAATACAGGAGTCTGTACGCCGGCTGTTTCCATCCCATGAAGGCAGGTTTAACATAATGCGAACTAGAAGTAGGCGTCAGAAACATCAAATGCAACATATGTTGCATCCGTAGAGAAGACCAGACCAATGAAATAATCTTTCAATAGACAGCAATAGCTGGAGGGGTATGAGACAGCACCGCCTTTTATAACATGTTTTACATAGATCATTGATGACATACAGAAGAGGGACTTTGTGAGAACATTTCTCTCTCCTGTCCTGATGTTTCTTAAGTGAAGTGCTGGCTTGCCGTTGCTTTTCTAAGCTTCAGGGGAACTTGATATAAAAAGATTATACTGGGGTGATCATCAATAATAGATGGGGAGGATACAGCACAGTGCCTAAAACACTGTAAATGCCTGTGCTTCTTTGAACCCAGCATTGAAATATTCATCCTTCTCTGCTGATGCCAACCTTAGTTAGAGGTAACTTGTCTGGGCTGAGTTTCCCCGCTCTTTCTTCATTGTCTGGAGTGTCTTTTGAATTTGAGGTTTCCCTGTCTGACCATGCAAATGTGTCATTACAGTTTTGCGTTTGTTTAACGTAATATGCGATTACATTTTAGTACATCTTGGGTATTAGCATTACCATGTGACTGAAAAGTGAAAAAGAGGTGGTGTGCTCTCCAGGTGTGCAGTGTACTCTCCGCTGTCACTGGCCAAGCATCTAATGCTACTCATACATCTGAAGACTTTAAAAAGATTTGGAAAATACGTGTGGAAAACTATCATCTGACACCTGCTCACATCTAAAGACATGTTTTTAGAGTGTTTAGTCACAGCCTGGTCTCAGACTGAGATTTTACAAAGACTGTGAATCTTAGAGGGTCGCTATTTACAAGACCATAACTAGATTATTTAAGCATTTTTTTTCCCACCATGCAATGTTTTCACAGGGTATTTGCAGAGCCTTTGCTATTTAAGTCCATCGTTTTTCCTCCTCGGCTCGGTCGGTATACACATGAGAGTTTACATCGCTCAAGCCAGGCTGTTCTGCCCACAGCGCCACCATCCGCTCCCCTTTCTGGACAGTCCATATTGATCGGGACGTTCTTCATTGTTCCTGTTCATCAGTACCCCAAATAAATGCCGTCTCTGCTCTGGTGATGGTTTGTCTACCATGTTTCCTGTTTCTGGTTTTGCTGGAGCTCATCTATTACTTGTTGATTGTATTACGCCACTGTAAAGACTGACAGACTAGCGATAATATCAAACACATTGTTATCGTAAAGCCAAGGCTAGGAAAAGACTGGTCTAAATTTGCTCAGATTACATTTGTATATTTAAAGATCGTGATGATGCACTGCGACTCCAGTAAAACTCCTAAAATTTTTCTTCTGACTTTCAGTTTTTAGTCTGCCTTTGTGATAATCTTTTGGTGTAAACCCAGCATTAGTCCGTCGGCCTTTGTTGAGCTACAATGTGTCACTAGGTTCTGATGCACACTGCAGCTCCTGGTAGTGGACGCTCAGGTCTCATCGAGTGAAAATGAGTCAGTGCTTCAACTCCATTCAGATTAAGGGTCAGGCATTTTGACCCGTGGGACTCATTCCCCAAGAAAGCAGGGACATAGAATAAGAGGAACAATGACCATTGAGTTTTCTTCACTGACACGTAATGTATTAACAGTGAAGAAATCACTCAATCATGTGTGATTATCAGCTGAGAGGGCAATATAATGGTCATCGAAAACGAATACTATTTCGAGCTGGGAATAGTGATAGCAATTAAGGTTGGCCCTTAAACACAAGCCGTGCATCTTCAGAGCCCAAATGAAATTGGAGCCACCATGCTCGAGTTATATACAATGGTGTATGTCAGATGTTTCAGATGTTTCATTTTGTTTCAGCCATTCATCATTTATTCTTTATTCATGTGAAAATAATAAAACTATAACTATATTATAACTATAATGGTATAACTATATATATGTACATACATATATACGTATGTGTGTGTGTGTGTGTGTGTGTGTGTGTGTGTGTGTGTGTGTGTGTGTGTGTGTGTATATATATATATATATATAAAACCATCTAAATTGTACTTTGTCTAATTAGATACATTCCAGAATATACTATCTCACGTCATTACCGAAAGGGTAGCAAACAACAGTTATTTTGTATTCTAGTTGATGGATCCCTCGGAGTTAACAAGCAGTGGTGTACTTGATGAGTGGTACGGCCATTGTATTTCCAGCCGGTTATTGCCTAATATTTAAGTATATCGAACCACAAAGAGTAACTTTTATGAGATATCCTCGAGTTGAATACAAGAACTGCTTTTGCTATTCACATGGGCCAAATAACTCTCAACTTGTCTTTATTTTCTACTTTCCACAGAGGACTTACTTCCATCTGGCTTTCCTAACATTGATATGGGGCCCCAGCTCAAAGTGGTGGAGCGTACTCGAACAGCCACAATGCTGTGCGCCGCCAGCGGCAACCCAGACCCAGAAATCACCTGGTATAAAGACTTCCTGCCCATCGACCCCAGTGCAAGTAACGGGAGAATCAAACAGCTACGTTCAGGTAAGGAAGCTTAGGCATACACAGATGTCATTTTTCCTTCTGTTAACGTAAAGGTTAACGGTTTCTTTTTTGTGAAACAGCATTTTTCACTCTTGTATTTTTTTTTACCCAAAAAACTGTTATGAGAGGTTCAAGCAAGGTCGCTCTGGGAGATGTTTCTTCCATTCGTATCACCAGCACGGGAGTGCAGATTTGCTTTCCTAAAACAAAAAGTAACTTTTTTTTTTTTTTTTTTTTTTTTTCAATATATGATATACTGCAATCCTCACTCAAGCATTATATCAGTCTCAGGTGAAGCCTCTCTACACCGCAAAGTTCATTCCTGCTGCTGGCTTTGCACGGGCTGTATTGAAAAATAGATATTAGTAAATTGGGTAAAAAGTGTGTCTTGGTGGAAAATGCATGCTTATATCCACGACCTGCTCGCACAACTCATTGTTAGAGATATGTTGTCTTGTTGCAATTGATTACAGCCCAGTGAGACGCCCGGTGGAGCAAAGTCTAATTATATAGCTAATTAAGTGCAGGCTCCAAAGTGGCCTCGGGCAATAAGGGGTAGATATTTTAGGTCGATTTGTCATTTGATTTGTTACTGCAAAAGTAAATCAGGGTGGACACCACTAAATAGTGCGCCGCCATTGAATTCTTGCCCCAGTTCTTACCTCCGTGAGCTTTACACCCCCAAAAATCAATTTGTCATCTCGTTATTTTATTTTTTCCTTGCAGTACCTCCAGTCCTTTTTTTTTTTTTTTTTTTTTTAATTTTTTAACACCGATCTAATTTTGGATGTGTCTCATCTACCCCGACTGCTATTCTGCGATGAGACGATCGACTTTCAATTTTCATCCAAAACTATCAAAATGTGTGTTTACTGTACTTAGATAGTGTAACTAATTGAGACGCCATCATTTATTTTGGCTCAAGCGGATGTGATTTTTGGGAGTGGAGTTCTGGAAAAGCTCAACATCTGAATATGTTCTGCTTTAGTTTGAAGATAGAAATCTTGCTTTCGACCTCATGATGGTTTTTAAATACTCTCAGCCTTTTTTTCTCAATATTATATCAGAATACAAATGAATAAATACAAAAAGAGTGATTTGCTCTTTTTCAATTGGCTTCCTATGAAATGTACAAAGAGAAAGATTTACATCCATGTTGACATGCTAGCGTGTTAACTATCAACTGCTTCTGTCAAGTAACTTCATGAACAAAGTGTTTTACTGAGAATACGTTAAAGCTTGGAATGAGAAATAGATTTTAAGTTCATATTTCAGTTTCATGTTTCATATTTCAATTAAAATATGCAAAATATTGAGAGATTTGGCCTTTTCAGGGCCCGTCATTACCTCCGGCCACCAGAGCATTAAGCAAAAATTAGCTTACTCGGAAATGTTTTCGTCATGTTTCATTTTTTTTTACTGAAATACATGAAAGGTCAGTCCCTGCCTGTTTTTCTATCTCGTGCATCATTGTCCTTTACTTTTCATTGTTCTTTTTGCCTCTTTCCAAAAGAATCAATGTCTCTGTGTCACTCTTTATGTGTTGTCTGTATTTGTCTGAAGCTCAGATGTGCCTCGGTGCACATTGCAGTCGTCAACATTTTCCATGTGGTTGTGAAAATAAAACATCTTTAAAAAAAAAAAAAATTAAAAGAAGCTTAAATCGGCTATATTTTGATTTCAAATTAGATTTGACAGAATGTTACAAAGGTTTACTTCAAAAAAACGTAAATCTTATTTATCATAAGGGAAAGGTTCACGTTTTGTCTTGAACAATCCTGCAGTATTGCCTCTTAGGATTACTAAGGTGGCACGAAATAGACGGTTTTAAAAACGGTTTTAAATTGTTGGCAGCAGTCACTTAAAACCTCAACCTGAAATGAACTGTTCTGTTCTTCCTCTGTCCTCTATTTACTTTCATCTTGCTTTGTGATTTTCAGAAACCTTTGGTAAGTGTATTTCAAAGCCAAGCAGCCCTCCCACTCTCCTTGAAGCAGATCGTATATTTGAACTACTTTCCAAAATGCATGCATCCCTCGCTATCCCTTCAGCCTCCTGTCCATCTGCCTCTTGTCCCCATTGTTCGTTACTATTTTATTCTTACCTTTTAGTTTGTTCTTGGTTTTTTTTCCCGTGCTCCTTATTTATGCCTGTTTAATCAACTTTCACGTCAGATACCAAAGGTTATAACTTGAAGGAAGATTACAGCAGCGAAAAGATGGGAAGCAGTCAGGCATCCACCTTTGAATTCACCATAGTCTATCTCTAGACTTGCTGAGCGTGTCTTTGAAGGCGACTTCCAGTGAAGTACTCAAGACTCAGAAAATAGTTCAGCCTTTATTTTCATTTAATACACATATTTATAGACATACGTATGATAGAGGCAGCTGTGGCTTATTTAGTTTCACTGAACATACCATCCAGATTTAACAGTGGGGATGTTCTTGTGCGACAGGTCAGAAGTCTTTTGATTAAAAAGTAGAATCTATTTGAATCCAGCTTCTACGCATGCAGTATTTCGGTCCTCTTTAGAGGCAAACAAAAATTTTATCTCATCTTTACATATGGTTGACTGTCTTTTGCAGCGCAGTACGAACAGTGGGACATAAGGATTTCTTCAATGCAGTTTTCTTTGACAAAATCACCTTTGAAACGTAGAGCGAATGCCAAAGGGCTGGAAGTTCTTTCCAGGGTCGGGCCAGAACGCTGCACGAATAAACCCCAGATCCCCTATCACGCACTTGAGCTGGATCTAAGCCCTATTCCAGGCAAAAAAAAAGTTATCTCAGGAGAGCATTTTCCTGTCCTCTCCAACTGGCTCACATCCTCTCTGGCTTACATATCTCCACTTAAGCCCCAATGGCCCATATTGGAAGTTGAAGGCTTAAGCTACCTGGAGATGGACCCATTTGACTTAAAGTTCAAATTATACGTGCATGTAGGAGTACAGAAAATGAAATTACTTTCCCATTCAGCAGTACCAAATGTCTTGTAAAACACTGTTCACTTTTGTGGGCAGAATTTCTTTGCCGTAGCCCTTTTTCTGGAGAGCTCATTCAGGAATCGGGGGCAGGATTTACACTGATGAGAAAAAAGCCTGCACTCTTGAGCTCCCGATGCTGCCATTTTCAAATGTCCTCAGCACTTCGGGTAGCCATCTTGGGTGTTCGGGTTTAAGTATTTGCTCAGGATATTTGGCCACGCTAAGTACATTTCAACAATAGCAAGTTGCTACTGCAGATTCCAGAAGGGCTTTTTTTTATCTCCAGTTTCAATGCTGATCATGCTCCTGTTGACATTTCACAGGAATGTTGGGGGGGGGGGGGGGGGGGGGGGGGGCTGGGTTGTGTTCTTTGTCCTAGCCCCCTCTTTTTATGTCCTGG
>CAAKHD010014635.1:7970-42349 GCA_901007705.1 Fistularia tabacaria
CTGGGTTATGAGGTTCTCCCTTAATTCCTCATTCTCCACTTCTCTTCTCTCTCTCTCTCTCTCTCTCTCTCTCTCTCTCTCTCTCTCTCTCTCTCTCTCTCTCTCTCTCTCCCTCCCCTCTCTCTAACTCTCCCTTTCTCCCAATCTCTCTCTCTTGTCTGGATTTCTACACCCTGCTGATCCAGTCGACCGTAGTTTCTCCTGCAACAAACAAACATATAGCTCTTCTCTATGCATTTTCTAGGCACACACCTTGTATCTATATATCTATATATATACTTATTTTGTGTTACCTGGGACTGCGATGTGACGATGTGCCCCCCATCACATTTTGTCACATTAGCTGAGGAAAACAAAGTTGACACAGCATTGAAGCAGGTTACCCTCCCTCTGTCCCCCCTCCAAACCTCCCCCCTTCTCTCTTCTCTGCCTCTGTCACTCTTTGCTCCTCTTTTCCTTTTTGTCCTCTCCTTTCTTAGATACTCTATCCTTTATCTTCTTGTACTTCTCTTTTCCTCTCCAATCGTCTTTTGTCTGGGCATGCTAGCGACCCTTCAGTTATATTCCTCTATGCATTTTATCTCAATTTTATATCTGATTTTGTTATCATTTACTTCTTGATTTACCTCGGTCTATTTATGCATGCTGTCTGTGAAACTGATAGCTGCATCTATCAATGGAACCGTGTCAGATCTTAATAAGGCTTTGTCCAGTGGATCTACCCTCAACCACAAAAATCTGATTAAAGTTTCTCATCTTTACAATTGGTAGGTTCAAGAGAAAGGTATTAGCGCAAATACACCCTAGACTGTGATGGAGGACTCGAAGAGATGGTCAATAGTGCAGTAACCCTACACTTCCTGTGCTGCGGGAGAAGCCTGTAACGGCCTGCTCCCGGTTTGGCATGAGCGCCTTGGAAGGACAGGAAGTTCCAGGTTGCCATGTTGGCCTCACGCGAAAGCATTCTCACAGGGGTTGTGTTTTCCACACTGTCTCCTAGTTTGTGATCAGGTTATGCTGTAGTTGGACACAACTCAGCAGTTCAGTTCCAAAGATGAGAAACTCGTAATAGATTTTTGTGTCTTTAATTGTGCTGTGATGGGTCAAATATTGGTCAATGGAACCTTGTTGCTATGAATCGTTGCTTTATTGTTAATCTATATTGTTGTTGAAGCAGTTCTGTTAGTTAAGTTCCTTCTCATTATTTGTATATTTTTTATGTTTAAAGTAGTCTATTTTCAATTTTTGTTTCAGTTTACATTTACCATGTTGAACCTTTTGTGTTAAGTATTTCCCTCAGAAGGGTCCATTTTCATCGGCCTCTCTTGTTACCTCTCTTTCTCTTTTTTTTTGACTCCCTTGCCCTCTTTTGTCATCCTCTCCCCCTCCTCATGCCTTCTCCCAGTCCGACGGGTGCCTCCTCGCTTCTCGATTCCACCAACGAGCCAGGAAATTATGCCTGGCGGCAGTGTGAACATAACGTGTGTGGCAGTTGGGTCCCCCATGCCTTATGTTAAGTGGATGCTGAATTCAGAAGACTTGACACCTGAAGATGAGATGCCAGTGGGTAGGAACGTTCTTGAACTGAGCAGCGTCCGTGAGTCAGCCAACTACACCTGTGTGGCCATGAGCAGCCTTGGCATTATTGAGGCTGTGGCACAGATCACTGTCAAATGTAAGAGATATCCGCTATTCAATTGGTGGTCAGTTAATACATATTATACTCACAATCTACATTGTTTTATAGGTTTGCTTTCTGAGTTGCTTAATCATTCACTGAGGATGACCGACCGATTATTAAAAGAGCCTCTTCTTTCCAACCTGTCTTGTCACCGTAACAGCTCTTCCCAAGCCACCAGGCACCCCCGTGGTCACTGAAACCACTGCCACCAGTGTGACCATCACCTGGGACTCAGGCAACCCAGACCCAGTGACCTACTATATCATCCAGTATCGGGCTAAGTCCCCAGATAGCAAGTATGAGACGGTGGATGACATCACCACCACACGTTACAGCATCGGTGGCCTGTACCCCAACACCGAGTACGAAATCCGAGTGTCGGCGGTCAACACAATTGGCCAGGGTCCCCCAAGTGACCCGGTAGAAACACGAACCGGAGAGCAAGCCCCCGCCAGTCCACCTCGTAATATTCAGGCCCAGATTATTTCCCAAAACACCATGATGGTGCGCTGGGAAGAGCCAGAAGAGCCCAATGGGCAGATTAAGGGTTATCGAGTTTATTACACTATGGACGACTCTCAGGTCATGAGTCAGTGGCAGATCCATAATGTCCAAGACAGCATTATCACCACTATCCAGGGTCTGATTCCTCAAGAAACATACACCATCAAAGTCCTCGCATTCACCTCTGTAGGGGACGGGCCCTTTTCCGAGCCGATCCATGTAAAAGTGCTGCAAGGAGGTGAGGATACAAAAAATCCCTACGTGTGCCGAAACTGTTCGATAACTTGAATTGTTGAATGATATGTTCTGCGGGGAGACAATCAGGAAAATCGCATATTGTGCTTTGTAAGGTCCTGCTTCAAGTCAGCACTGAACTAGTGTTAAACCATCATGGTTATCAGTTTTTTGTGCATGAGCCAAAAACCTTATGAAACTTTAAACAAACTTTGCATTGTTGTGAAATAGGTAAGTTTTCTCTCCCTGTGTGCAATTTCAGGCCTGGAAGAATTCGTTAAATAACCACTTCCCACTTCAGAGCCCTCCTAAAAAATAAACAGAAATTGAGTATGTTTTGGATTGAAAATTTGGCTCTTGGTTGTTTTGACTGGCTTTAGAATTAGTTTCTCTCCTTTTCAATGGCTCTTCATTTTATGTTGCTAGGTCAGTAGATTAACATGTGCATTTTTCCCAATTTTATTTTGCTCTTTATTTTAATTTTCAGTTCCTGGTCAGCCATCAAAGTTTCAGGTTGGTGACGTGTCAGACACCAGCATTGAACTGACGTGGGAACCCGCCTATGATAAGGAAGGAATTATAAATTACGAACTTCGCTACATGGAGGGCAGTTTTGGCACTCCGGTAAGAATTCCTTGTGTTTGCTCCATTTCTTGCCACTCGATCGACACATTAAAAAAAAGAAGGAGAAGAAGACACGATATCACATGTCTCCACGAGTAAACATACGGTACATGAAGAAAATGTTTTTTTGTCGCTCTTTCGGGTCTTTTTGTTCCTGCAAACTTTGCTCAGTGATTCGTGCAATCTGTTAAGCTGTTCTTGGAAATGAGTGTGAATGCAGGAAAAGTTTGCAGACAATTTTTAAAACATCAGTCATTTATAATTAATCCTTAGTCTATGCTTTTCCGCGGCTGTGTTTTCCAAGCAGAACCCCTAAAGAATTTTAATGCATCCCCGTGTTGTACAGCTGTCTTTGTATACGCTAATACTGCCAATCAAAACCATGCGGCTTTGTCCCTTTTTTCAAGTATTTTAAACTCACATCAATGTGTCAAAGATGGCATTAAAAATTGAATTCTGCATTGATTGGTAAATAATCTGTTTTAAAGTGGACTTTAATTTTTTTTCATTGACAGATGAAGAAAATGTTCGGACCCACGTCCTCGTACATCGTGGAAGGTCTGCGCCCAAACACAGAATACCACTTCTCCCTGGCAGCTATCTCAAATAAAGGCATAGGAGCATTCACCAATGACATATCACAGAAGACCTTACAAGCCAGTATGTAGCCCTTTAATTATTCCTATCTCCTCTTTGCGGGTTGGCTAACAAAGAGATATCCTACAGTCAAGCAGTTAAGTTATCTTGTGATGTTTTTATTTCTTATTTTTTTCTACCTTGATTGAATTTAACTCAGTTCGGGTCGTGCGCATTTTTTTGTTGTGTTTTTTTTTTTTTTTATCGAGATTGCAAGCTTTCATTTGTTATGATGTGAATTTCATTGTTATCAAACAATGACTGTTTTTTTTTCCCCGGGTACAGTCAGGGTTTAAAACTAATAACTTTAAAAGGATGGTAAATCATTTAACCCCATCAAAAACTGATTCAGTTGTTCTTGGTCGAAACCGTCAGCTCATACATTTTGGTTATAGTTGGATTACTATTTACGAGCTTTTTTCCTCAACTTATCTTTGTATGAAATTTTCTATCCTGTCCAAAGTGGTATTTACGCTATGATTTAATTTTTTTTTTTTGGTTTGGTCTAAATTAGTCTTAAAAGAGCAGCGGTCACCTCCCATCACTTGGCTCGAGTACGAAATGTGTAAGAGCCCACCTAGCACTGTCAAACAACTCAAGCCTATGTAGTCTAACCGTTGTGGCAGCTCCTTAATTGCCCTTTCACTTTCGCTCCTATTTGATTTTTCCTTTGTAAACAGCAAGCGCACTTTATTCCATGTGACAGAGACACAAAAAATGTTAGTTCTCCCTTAAATACACCAAGGCTCTCTTATGAACTAGACGAAGATTGGGAATGAGGGAGTTTATTAATCAGGAAAACTGACATGAAATTCTGGATAATTCTGGCTTCTTGACTTTGCTCCTTCGCACTAGCACCCTATAATATTTTGGTTTAAATCGACGTGGAAGTTGATTTATTTCAACAAGATCCCTAAAAGGTTTGTAGCAAGTAGGTTTGTGGAGAAAAGAGATAATTCACACTCTATAGCCTGTCTAGTGAAATAATATAAAAAGCACTTTTTGGATATCAAATATAATGCTCAAATCTTGGGTCAACAGAGACACACTCTGCAAGCCTGGAAATGTGGTTTATGGATTGGGTAATAGGTCTGCAGTTGCCTTATTTGGTTTGGGGGTGAAACTGTTTTGATATCACGATGAAGAACTTATATATGAACTGTCAATTTACGATTGTTAATAAACCCTCTGTGCATTGACAGCTTTTGCAAGTTTTGAACTGGAGATCTTTTGCTGGCACATAGGAGAGCCATGGTGTGGGAGTGAACTTCCTTTAACACATTTTCTGTTTCTACCAGTGCAACTTGTTGGCTGTAACACTCGCATCTGGGCTGTGAAACTTTTGAAACGACCACTTCACGATTCTTTTGTTGTTGTTGTTGTTGTTGTTGTTGTTGTTGTTGTTATTGTTATTTCTGGGCAGCAGAGCTACACAGACAGTGCAGTGTCACTGTGGAAAGTGCAAGTTGCATGCAACACATGCTCCCGCCCGCGGGGGGCGGGGGGTGCTTTACAGAACCTGTCACTGCATCTGTGGTCTTTGTCTGTGGTCAGTCCAGGCATGATAATGTCTCACGTACTTCCGGCTCCATTTCCCATTTGTCGTCTCAAGTGTCTGTATGCATCTTCATCTCTCGGCGTCTCTTACCATTTCCTTACTCGTTTGTTTGGATTTGAAATCGAACGGTGAACCACAAGCAAGATTGGATTGGATAAGCTTGTGTCGTCATCTTCCACCCCCCCACCCCCCACTCCAGCTCCGTTTCTGTCTTTGCCACTTGTTCCCCTGTGCGATGGAACAAAAAGCTCTCCTTGGAATGGCTTGACATCACCCCACTCACAATGTTTCCTCTTCCTTTTTTATTAAGTTTTTCTTTTTTTCTTTTAGAGTTTTGAGCCAGACATTTTATTTATTTATTGCTTTGTAATACTTTCTGGGTTATCTGAAAGAATATTGGTTTGACATTGCTCCGAACAGTAGCTTGCTGCTATCTTTGTCTTTTCGTTGGGTCCTCTCACGAACCCAAGTCCGCCACAGCCATGGCAGGTAGAGCAGCACGTACAGGCAGCATTGTCATGAACCCATCCATCAATCCAATATCGACAACACTAACAAAGACTTTTCTCAAGTCTTCGTTCAGAACATGGGACGACTCTTCCTTTCAGCCGCATCACCCATCCAATTTTAATGAATAGAAAGGGAAATGCTTGTTGATCATGGTATCTTTCTGCCAACCGAAGTATACTGAAATTACCGGGGAACCGTGTGTCCAATTGATTGATTCAAAAAAAAAAAAAAAAAAAGAAAAAGACACATTGCAAAATTAAAAAACAAGACAAAAATGAAACAGTCGCACCCAACACACGTGCATTTTTGCTAACTCTTGGGTGGTCATTTGATGTTAATAACAACAATGTCCTTTTCCTTTCTTCTTTAGTTCTGCCCTTGGTCTTATTATACCTATCTCACTCTGTGTTCATTGGGAGCAGTGAGGCAGCTGTGAAAGATACCCATTGCTATTTCACTGCCATAGTCAGAGAAATCTCAGTCTTAAGTCAGACAAAATAAGAGAAAAAAATTAAAAATACCCATCTGCACATCACAATATATAACATGAGCTATTGGATGCCTGAAGGTAAGTAGTTAATTGTGTGGTTTTGGGGATTCAGTCTGCCCTAATCTTTCAAAAGGACTTGGAAGGACCAGTCTTTCATCGACTTTAATGATATATATATTTTTTTTTCCTCAATTTACAATCTTTTTTCCTCCTTTGCACACAAAAATAGAATCCGTAGGTTTAGATGCGCAGTCCTTATACATTACACGGTCTCATATTGAATTGACACGTCGGCATAGTGCCCTGTCACACAGGTCAGGAATAGCAGCATCCCCTTTGCATCCAGGCTCGTAAAAGACCCTGTGATATATTTATCTGGTGTTAGTAATAAAAAATGCATTTAGCAATGCATTTTTACATTGACAATTGCATACACTGCCTTTAGGTCAAATACAGGTAGCCCCACTGTTAACAGCCTAAACATGAATAGAATCAATCTAAACAAAAATCCTCCCTACTTGCCTGCTGCAGGTGCATGGATACCCAATGTGATGTTTATTGTACATATTCTTTCAGACTGAGATAGAATGTCCACCTTTACAGGCTCTAAATAGGCCAATAGTAATCGTGCTACCTCACTTGTGACTTAGTGAAAGCAGCTGTGCACTTTCAGGTATGGTAAAACATCAGCATAGGCAAAAAAAATGTGTTACCAAATAAACATCGACATAATCCCTTTCCATTAATGCCTGGCAGACTGAAACCCTTTGCCACCGAGTAAACAGACAGACAAAATTATATCCCTGTTTGCTTTGTTTGTACAGAATTATTGCATATTGTTGAAGTTTGTGCTCAGTCCCAGCAGCATTACCAGGGGCTTTTGTCATGGGGACCACTGTCAAGATCATGTGAAAAGCCGTTAAAACTCTGAATTTGTCTACTGGAGTTTTTTTTTAAAAGCTCTCAAATCAGATAGCATCCTAGTAAATTCCCTGTTTGTTTGTTGCTGTTTTTTTATTGCATTCATCTTACAATAAATACTCTGGAGATAAATGGCAGTGGCCCTCATTCAGAAGCAAGGCCTCTCGGGGGTATGCTGCCGTAGTCTGATCAGGTTGAGAGACTGTTTATTGTGAAACTGTTCAGACGAGGACGGGGTGTGTCCACAGCCAGAGAACTAGGAGAGCTCCCAGCATCCCTCTAGCTGTACCCAGTTGCAAGGCATGGTAGCAGGACACGAGACGGACCCTGGGAGTAGGTGTTAGGGACTGCCGACGCCCAGAGTGACAGATAAGAATCCCATTTCATAGCTTTGAAATTGATTTCATGCTCTGCGATGAGCTATGAGCCATTTCCTTGAATTGTTCGGCTTTGTTACACATTTAGATTATACCTCGAACTTGCCAGTAGCCAGTCAAGTGCTATCTCTCAAATTAAAGTGGCATGTTCTAAATCCTTTGTATTTAGCCAAAACAAGCCGTTTAGGCCTCCCACTTACTGTAATTGCAAGAGATTTTTAGATATATTAGAGTAGTTGTGTTGTACACAACATGGCCATTTGGCATCAAGGAGGGATTAATTCTGTAATGATCTACAAATATGAACATCCTGTCATTTGAGAGCACAGTTCAGATGCAGACACATGCTTATACCCCCATTGCAAACGCAGTATTAATCTGGGCCATTAGAATGGGCTCTGGTGGTATTCCCGTGTGGGCCTAATTTAAATACACCAAAGACGTCACCTTGATGCAAAAATGCTGCCGTGATGACAGGCACGCCACGGCGTACGACGTTATGAATACACGCATCCTGACGGAGTCCAAAGTCAAATACAAGCGTTCGAATGCAGACATAACTAATTATTTGTCAAATAGAATTTCGGGAACTCTTTCAGCGGAAGTTCAAAAGAATCTCGAACGAAGCAAAAAAGGACTTTCTTCTTTTGTGGTGGTACAGTTCTCGTATCCGTAATCCGGCTATTGGTCTTCACGGGATATGCACTTTATTAGAGCTGTGGCCCCGGCCAGTCTTAAAACCGTTATCTGGTACGAGGATGCCTGTGCACTGCGATAGCCCAGCTCCTGTCAGATCCCCAACCCCCATCTCCCCACCCCCCACCCTCCAAGATCAAGAACTGAGCAATCACTCTTGACGTGGGGACTTTGCGAATACAAAATGGAGGGAAGAAGCTGAAAAGCTCAAATCCAGTAAGACCCTAAGTATATAAGCGCATTGGACACAGAGAAAGGTTTGGGGTACCGCGGGTAAGGTCTAGTCCTATTTGTTGTTTGCTGGAAAATTCTAACATCTGAGGGGGCGGGGCCCTTTTTTGGGGGGGCCAAATCACCTGTTTCTCTCCACCGTAATCGACAGTGCCGTCAGAACAATATCGTTAAATGTTAACGAATCAGCAGATGCGAGCGATCTTGTTTCCTCTTGTTTCCTCTATTACCGTATCTGTGCATTTGCAAAACGGCAGCGAGCCTTGCCCCTATATGTAGGCGCAGGGCTATGAAATGGGATTTATTCCAGCAAATTGAGAACAAGTAAGGATATTTACGTCTGTGGCCGAGTGCAGGAGAACATAACATTGTTGAGCGTGTTGTCCCCTCCTCTGAGTCTTGTGGACTCTCCGGACCCCAAAAGATACATGAGCAATGGAACAGCCCTGACTACAGCACAGAACCAACTCTGTGCCTCCCAGTAACCGTACAGCGGCTCCAAAAATGGTTAAATGAATAGGTGGTAATCTGGCTGAAATGGTGACCCTCGAAATGACGTGCGAGGGAAAGTCTGGTGGTTCGAAGACTACAGAGTGAGCATGTTCTGTAGTCAGGGGCTGGTGGTAAGAAAGTCTTTAAGATTTAATAATATTGGGAGCCAGGTACGTATGATGCAGTGTTTGTGATTTCTTTTTCTTCCTTTTTTTTTCTTTCGAGGTCAAATGTTATTTTCCTCTGCCGAGTGTCCTTTTTTTTTTCATGTTTTCTCCATAGTTGTTATTTTTAACATTTAACTGACGCTGTAGTTCTTTCTTTCTTTGGAATCACGTGGGTTACAGAGAAATTCATTTCCCAGTGCCCTCCTTCAGTTCATGATTAATTTTGTCTACCTTTGTTTTGGAATGAGAACACACCGCTTGTTTCCATGGGATTCATTTAAGTTGGTCTCCTCAGTTGCTATGCATGGAACGTGTTATTTAATTCAATTATTTAATTTATTATTTATTTTGTTTTTTTTTATACATGTAGTTTTTTACCTTACATGACAGAGGATTGAATAATGCGGCATTTTTTTTTTTCACCGCGATCGAGAAAATATATTCTCATGCAGAAAACTTTATCAAGTGAAACGTGTTATTTAGATCAGTGAGAGGCGCTGGATTTTTATATTAAAACAAAAACGTTTTAGTGCGTTTCGGAAGAACGCCTTAGACACAAATAACAGCCCTTATTATTTTTTAATTATTTGTATGGCTGCAAATCCAAAAGTCTGTTTTGTCCCTTGTTTTGGCTTGTAACCTCCCCTCAAAAAAAAAAAAAAAATTCAATCCCCCCTTTGTAATTTAAAAATGCATGTTGCTTGCCACTCGTGCTTCCCCTCCTTAAAAAACAGACATCTCTGCAAATTGCCGTGAGTCTTTCCACATTAACTTTTACGTAAGCCTTCCAGTCATTTCTGCACTTTTTCTGGAATCATCGCCGCAAGAATTGCAGAGACACTTGAGCGCAAAATCAGCCCGTTCGATAAATGCCATATTTGCATGTGTTTTGTTTTTAATTCTGTTTTAATAAAGTAGTTTAAAAAGTTAAAATAGTTCTTAGATAGGAAGTTCTTAGATATTTGAAATTAAATAGTGTCAGACCCCCCGGCTGTTGTTGTGTAGTGCCGGACATCATTGAGCTCTTTGGAAAAGTGTTACATCACACTCCCCTCGGTATGAATAGGTCTTTCAGTATTTTGAACAATCACGTAAGTTTTTAAGCTTTTGATTTACTTTTAGATTATTACGGTCCAATACTGTTTCGGGTTATGTCATGAAGGTGGCGGTCTAATCCCTATTACGCAAGCTTGTACCATCGTCCTTTTGGGAATTTTTGTTGTCATTTGCTTGATGATTTTATTTCAACATATTTAAGCGTCACCTTTTCTTTTTTAGCGAAATTTATGTTTGAAAGAATCAGAGCGTTTTTTTATTTCAGTTTCTATTTTTTCCTTTTATCATTTTCTTTATCTCTCCCATCTTTTTATTTTTGTTTTTTTTTTTTGTTTGTTTTCCACCCCCCCCCTTCCTCCCTCCCCCCGTCCTCCTCGTCCTCGAACCCTTTCCTTTCTGTCCTCTCCACCTCACCAGAGCCCTCAGCCCCTCCACAAGACATTAAGTGCAGCAGCACCAGCTCCACCACCCTGCTGGTAAGTTGGCACCCCCCGCCGTTGAAGAGTCAGAACGGTGTCCTGGCGGGGTATAGGGTGCGCTACCAGGTGGCGGGCTCGTCAGAGGGGGGCAGTGACGACATGGAGGTAATGGAGGAGCCGAGCGTGCCTGCCACCGCCGAGCAGGTACTGCTGCAGCGTTTGGAAAAGTGGACCCAGTATCGCATCACCGTATCCGCCTTCACTGTGATTGGGCCCGGCCCAGAGAGCGAGGCCTTAATCTGCCGGACCGATGAAGACGGTACTCAACTTCATTTTGTTTAGAAGCTCAACTTACTGTCCAGATTAAGGCACTTTATTGCCTATTAGCTCAAGAATGTTGATGCTCTCTGTGTGAACTTGCATAACGGGTTGACGAGGTTCATATTCACACTAAAGGCTCACTTAAGTTGAAGCGTACGATCATTTTATTCCTTAACTAATGACTTCACATAGTTGTGAAATAAACAATTGTGTCATCAGTAAGCAAATGCATCCGATATGAGGCTTCCTCATAATGATGGGCCTTTTAACAGTCATGCGGCTTAAAAGCCATGAACAATTTAGAAGTGCCCTCCAGTGTGAGACAGAGTCTTCTCCGTATTGGAAGGAGTCAACAGTAGGATGAAGGATAATGCAGTAGGTGTATGTGCAACGATGTTGCATCTCAGAACCCTCGATGTAAAAGATTTGATATCCATCATTTCCCCGATAACTATTGTTGTGCGTGTTGTTGTTGTTTTTTTTGTTTGTTTGTTTTTTAGTTTCACCCGCTTTTGATGCAGCGCGTTGAAAAAGTATACAAATTACAACGGAAGAAATTGATAAAAGACAGATGCATGTGAAAACTTTCAACGAACACGTAAACATAGGTCTTCGTTGAATGGCGGCAAGCAAATGACAGCCTAGCGCAGCAATGGCCCTGCAATAGGACGAAATGACAGACGGCTGACAATGCCCGGCCCCTCCGATCCATTTGGCTTCCATTACAGCAGCGTTTTGTGAGGTTGTATTCAGAGTTAACGCTCCACTTTTGTGCCACACGTGGTTTAAAAAGAATCAATGCCGACAATGCAACAAATTGTCTGCCGTCATTTCAAAAGTGACACTTGACAGAGAGCTGCTCCGTGAAGAAATCATAATAATCATAACAAAATGTGCCACTAAAAGGAAGGGAAGAGTTTAGTAAAAGAAAAAGAAAGAAAAATAGATGGACAAATAGATATAATTAAAATAAGGCTGGTCATGAGCCGAAGGAAAATGACAGGAATGTTAGTTGAGGGGAAAAATAGGAAAATCGATATGTTTTGCGGGAAGAAAATGGAAGCAGTTTGAAAGCGTACCGCATTAGGTTTTCTCCGTGTTAACTTCGACAGATTATGATATTTATGAAATGAAGAATAGCTCAGGAAAATACCCATATTGATTTTCATAACTTGCATTTTATTTCCTCACACCCAGTTCCTAGCGGTGCTCCGCGCCGAGTGGAGGTGGAGGTCCTTAATTCCACCGCGTTAAAAGTCATGTGGCGTTCCCTGATGCCGGGGAAGCAACACGGTCAGATCCGTGGCTACCAGGTTCACTATGTCCGCGTGGAGAACGGAGAGTCGCGGGGCCTGCCTCTTATCAAAGATGTCATGCTGGCCGACGCCCAGGTATGAGTTCATTTCAATTCATTTCCAAAGCACGCTCTTAGCGCTGTATGTCGGTGAAAATGTAGCTCCCGTGGAATATGCAGATTTCCAAACCTCAGTTTAATAAGACAATTTCCCAATTCAGCACTTTAGACTGACTCAGTTACACCGGCGCAATGTCAAGAGGCAAATGGATACTTCAAAGAAACTTCGGGCCAAGTTTTGTCACGCGCAGAATTCAAATTGCGTATTTCATCCTCGCTGCAGTGGCTGTGCAAATATTGTGGGTGTACGGGAAGTGATATGGCTGCACTTTGCTCTTGGATTTCATTTCCTATTGCAGCAATATTCCTTCCCCCCTCTGCCCACAACAAGAACTGTAATCAAGGCTTCACTCGTCTTTTCCTTCCTCTTTTGCCTCTATGGCTTTTTTTTCCCCTGCAATGTCTAGACCCTTTCTTCACGGCAGCATCTGCCATAACATTTCTGATGGTGTCCTTGCATCCAATGAAAGAATTCAAAGGACGCTGATATTACTGTTGGATGACACGGGGAGGAACTTTGGCATGAAAACATATCCCTGAAAAACAACTGCCACTGACAGCTGGAATATTATTATCAGTATTATTATTATGATTATTATCATGCAAACAATAAGTATTATTATTAATTGGAATGATAATGACAATAATGATGGTCATGTTTATTATTATAATTGTAATTATTATTATTGTAACTATTATTAATATTGATTAATATTTGATATTTGCCAAAGACACTGTGTAGAGATGTTTCCTTATAGAAGGTATTGAACTTGAGTAATTGGCTTAAAAAGAAACTTCAAAAATGCATTGAAGAGTATGTAGAATATATTTTGATTTAATTAATCAGAATCTTTTTTTTTAATGCAATAATCATGGAAACCCACCTATCCAGAAGTAGATATAAAAAAATTAAAAAAAGAGTAGCACTGCATCACTGTCAGTACTGGAATGTCTTTTGCTATTCAGTGTTTGTCGGTATGTTTAGGGGGCACCATGAAGCTGTTGAATGCTACCCTTCGATGCCACATCTGGCTTTGACTTTACCTTCATATTTACACACTCAACCGTTGCCATACTCCGCAGCCGCCTGTCAGAGCAAGAGATTCACGTAGCCTCTCTCTTCCCTGACCACGCCAAAGCAGTGACCTATTTCTGATACCAAAACTTCTGCACAAAAAAAAAATCTGCAATGCCCGCCGTCTCTCACAATCCTATTTCTTCCCTTTCTCTCTCTCTTCCTTTTTAAAAAAAAAAAAAAAAAAAAATTATTTATTGCCTTCTCTCCCGCACTCTCCTCTGTGGCGGGGGGGTGGGTGTGTTAGTGGGAAACGGACGATACAGCTGAATATGTGAGTACGAAGTTTTGTCTGAGTGCTTTCTAAAGCTGGAATTTTTTTTCATTTATTTATTTTTTTTCTTTAAAAAGTGGGTATTGCATCAACCGAGTTGGACTCAGTTTATACGCCTTCAATCCTCATTCGGTGGCTTTGGATAAAAGCTGCTCAGAGGTTGAGGGTGGGGGCTCTTCTTTGTACATCATCGAGGACTGAAGAAGGACAAACTTGTCCAATAGCAAACAAAGCAATGGCGGCTGATGTAATATCCACTGTCTACTGCTGTGCCTGGAATGCCGATTTGCACCGAATGTCTTGCTGTGTTTTGTTTTAGCGTGTTCGTCGTGGTGTGCTGTGGTGCCGTATCCCGTTTCCTTCGTTGTGATTGTGATTTTTAGAAACTTATTGTTCAATGTTTGGTGCTTTCAGATTGCAGTCCACCCATTGTCTCTATCTCTTTTCTATAGGAAATACCTAAAACTGTAGTCCATTCGTAGAAAGTCAATATTGTATCTCTGGCTATTTTTAATTCCACATTTTTACTGTACGACACCCATCCTTAATTTAAAACTATACCTTAATCCCCAGTTTAACTTCATTATGTGAATACTGTTTTGAAGTACAAGACAGTTGTAGCTCATTTATTCTTATTGACCTATCCCATCAGTCTGCCATCCAGTCTGTTTAAAAAAAAAAAAAAAAGAGAAAAAAAACACACATTCTGCATTTGGTTGAAACCTGCTCTGTTGAAAAATTCATAAGAATTGATCAGTGCCCTCTCTTTGAAGAGTGCTAAAGGAAGCCTAATGGTGGAGGTAAAAACTGCCAGTGGATGGTCAGGATATATTCAGTATCCATTCGTCAGTGACTTAAGTTGTTGATTGGAGGTCTGCCAAAGGAAGGCGGGGGACGGGGCTTTCCACTGACACGGCTGAGGTCCCTTCGCCTAACAAGGAAAATGGCCAAATATTTACTTGATGGAATTTGCCATCACCCGGAGGAAAAAGTAACTGTAATGCATGACTTTTCTGGAACGTTGTAATGGATAGGAGGCTCTTTTCTGAGGTTAAGCAGCCTAAAGGTGGGGACGAGGAATCTGAGGCACGGTTTTTAATTTTTCAAAATGTTATTTTCCCCCTTCCTCGCCTTTTCTAGGAAATGGTCATTGGAGGACTCAGGCCGGACACCACTTACTCCATCACGGTCGCGGCGTACACCACCAAGGGGGACGGAGCAAGGAGCAAACCAAAACTGGTGGTGACCAAAGGCGCAGGTATATCCATAAGACGACAACAGGCCGGTAGAGTCATTCTCATGCTGCTCTCTTCCATCGATACATTTAAATCACCTCATAGATAAAATCCCTGTTTTGTTTTACCCGTTTTTTTTAAAGCACTTGCTGGAATTCAAGATACCTGCCCATTGAATCGTGGACTGTGGCTCCTTATGTGCAGTGTAAACAGACTCCCAGCGGCAACAAATGCACCTCTTTAGCGATTATGGGGCTAAATGTGGCGGCCAGCCACTTGCAAAAGTCTTCGGAAAACGTTTTTAAAATCCAACTTTCCAACGGTTCCCGGAAGTGTCTGTGGTGATTGATACTCGGAAGCGGTGTCATTGTTTGAAGTGAAAATATTTGCTTTCTCAATTTTTGTTTTGTTTTTCCGCGTGTTAGCTTCAGCAGGCTCACCAGTGTAACCGGAAATCTCTCATGAGCATGATTTAAACCTAAGAAGCCAGACTGTGAAAACCTTTTGAAATATTGAAGGGGTCAAGCTATAGGTTCCTCCTTCTAGTATGAGCACCTGAGGTGGAAGCTTCAGTGAGCCGTTCTGAATACAACATATACATGGACGTGGACTCACTTTTCACTTCCTGACTGTCAGCCTCTCCCAAGTACACTCTTACAGTTGTACTTGAAACAGTACTGCGGCAATGAGGCATGAACTTTTCCTGTGTTTTGTAAAAACAAAAAAAAAAACGATAGATGAAATACATACATTTTAAACATTTTAAGCGAACAAGAAAGTGTCCCGGTTCCCGATAAACGTCTGTTATATCTGCACTGCCCAACCAAAAAAGCTCTTCAAAGAGATATATCTTTTTTTGATCATAAAACTGCAAATAACATTTTACAACAGAGCAAGGTAAATAAATAAGAAAATATGTGAGCGGGGCTGGGGAGATGAGGCACATCACTGCCTTTTTAACATCGGGTGTGCTGATTGGTCTTATAATGGCCTTTTGGAAGTAAGTCATCATTGGATTTTTGCAGCAGTATGTCACTTCCACAAGGCGCCGCTTAGCAGGGTCTAGAATTCTTTATGGAAAGATTCTATGGTTTCAGCAACCTCAGATTAGTCAAACACAATGTAGCACAAACCACTTTAGTCTCAGTTGGTCCACGGTCCAACTCAGTTTTAATCAAAGTTTCAGCCCATTCAAGCCAATAAATAGATAAATCAATGCAATTACATTTTGATAAAATAGTAAACTAAAGTAAGTAAGCAAATAGTAAACACATTTACACATTTTGCTGATATGCTGTAGTTTGTCTGATCTTCACAGATTGTGGAGGTTCTCAGTCATCCAGGTAATTGTGAATTCTTGTCGAAATTGAAGTGAGTTCTTGTAGAATTGGTCTTGAATTGCTTCACTTGACTGTTCAAGTGAAGAAATTCAAGTCCAGTTGCCACGACGAGAACATTTCGACCACAATCTTTACAGATTATCATTTCATAATCCCACACGCCTTCCGCTCACACAAATCCCAGCTCATGTATGTCAGAGAAGAGATACGCAACTGTCCCTTTAACTTGCATCTGTGAACTTCATGTCATAAAACACCAGCTGGTGCCTTGCATGTAGCATGATGAGCCTGGGAGGTATTGTACGTCAAACACCCTCTTATGGGTATCGGTGTCAGATGGATGTCAGCATGAACGTTGCCAATTTGGGCCATTGTTCAGGAAACGTTAGCTTCTTTGTAAGGTCAACAAGACTTTATTGGATATCTGCTGGGATATGAAACTTGAGCCTGTCTGACTTCCGTACTATTGTCTGCTACAGATTGCTCTGTTCCTTGGGTTTTTGCAGTAGCCAGTGGCCTTGTCGGGCTTCAAAGCTGGGTTTGTCTTGCCTCCGCTGACCCTATTAGGCAGCTCTTTTCTCAGCCAGGCGTTCATGTCACCAATTTCCCCTTAATACCATCCAGTTCCCCCACACACACGCCCCCACACCCCACTCCCAGCTCAGAAACTGATCCAGGTAGAGAGAACTCTGCTCAAAGGAATCTCTGTAAAGCAACACTTTTCCTGTTCGGTTCCTCAGATTCATCTCTCTGCCCTGGGAAAATTAGTAACAGCCAGTTGGTATGGCTGTACTTAGCGAACCCACCTCAGATCTTTGGTGTGCTCAGTCACCTGTAAAGCAACTCGCTGATCTTGAGCCTCAAAGCCCTCCAAGATGGGCATTGAGATTTTGTATATCAACAGCGGCCAGAGACATCCCAGCAGGATTTGATCCCGAGCCATAATGTTCCTGGCGGTCTAACATACATCTGCTGTTGCAGTGGGAGTCGAAAACCAACTGTAAATGCCCAGATGAGACGTTGACACAAGCCAGATAATGATGGCAGGGCCCGCATACCGCATTGAAGTCTGATATCATGATGACGAAGCGAGCAACTGTTTCTCCCCCTCCAAAAAAAAAAAAAAAATGTACGCCCTGCCTTACCTAAATACCAGGGATTCTGGATAAGTTCATTTCGTTTTGGTCTCTCCTAAACACATTTGGATTTTTTAAAAATACAGAGTTGAACGGCATACTGGAAAGCCTCCGAAAGAGTGTAGCTCTGGAGTTTTTTAGGTTATCCGAAGCTAAAGTGAACACCTATTTTCAAGTCGCAGACAAACCATCTATTCAGCGACTGGAACTGCCTTTGTTTGTCGAATAATAGCCAGTTGATGATTCATACTTCCCAAAGTTTTTCCTTTGTAGTAAAACCTTGGCCAAGGTGAAGTTTTGAAGGGAGCAAAAGTAGCTTTATTGACAAAATAGTCATTTATTAGGCCGTCCTCTCTGCATATTCAGTATTTGAGAAACATGGACACTCTGTCTTGTCGTCTTTGTCAAGTTCCCCGGTATTTTATTTCAGGGTTTTATTTCAAGCAAAGCAATATAAAACTAAGTCAAGCAGCATCTTCAAAGGGCACAATGCTTTATTGGACTGTGGACCCTTTCTTCGCCGCAACGCTACATCCGTTGTCTTTTAACAAGGACTGGGATGGTTCAAACGTCTCAGTGACAAAGTGGTCATTTCACATCACACGTCATTTTACCTTTTAATTGTACTGTATTCAAAAAAAAAAAAAAAATGACCACAGTGCTCTTTTGAAGCTCAAGCCAGAAGAAGCTATAAACGTTTTACAGTTTTCAAACATCCATTTTGCGGCCTCTAAATGAGTACTCTATATATGTATAACGGTCTCGTAAAACAAAGAGAATGTGGGTACTCTAATGCTGTCTGCACGAAGCTGAAGGGAGATCAACTCTGTTAATGTTTAATGGGGCGGTGGAAAAAAAAAAAAAGCAAAATGTAGAATTTTTACCACTTCTCTATTTATATATATTTGCATTCTATAGGTTTCGGATGGGTCGTGATTGTAACTCGGCGGCGGGTGTGACTGGAGATGGCCCTGCTCCAATGTGCAATGAAGGCACGGTAGAAAAAAAACGAAACAAATAGGAAGCCAAGAAAAAATAGAAAACAGTGAAAACCAATTAATTTTTGATTTTTAACAGAACATGTGAATTAACTTAAACAAAAAAATGTCATTAAAGTTAGATGCTTTACCTCTTGCTTATATACAAGTACATATATTTTTTAAGTATATATTTTATTCTAATCATGATTATTTTGGAAATATATCATGTATATTTTATAACATCCCATAATTGTTCAAGAATGCTGGCGTTGCACACCTCATGTGCATGAACCCCATCTAAATTCACTGATGCAGGTACCAGTCTAAATATAAAGCAGACTTAAATAAGATACAGGGACTATGACTTCCTCCTGACCTTGGAAATCCTCATATCTGCCTTCGTCTCTTAGGTCTTTACTGCAATGCTTATGTATTTGTCCCTTTTTCTTGTTTTTTCGACCAATGAGCTTTACCTTTTAGATGAGTAGATTGCACAGAATCACCTATATGTTTACCTTTCTTTGGAGTAAAAACGCAAAAGGCGATGGAATGGAAATCTGAGTGTGCATGTTCGGCACGCCCTCGAGTGAAAGGAAATGAGAGAGAAAGCTGATCGCCATTTCCTCCATCAGTCTAAGTGAGTGTCAACAATAGGCCGTTCATTCTGTGGCCTGATGGGAAACGTGCCAGGGGGCCGGCGAGAAGGGATTGAAACGGGGATAGACCCTGAAATGGATGCAGGAAGGGGGATGGGAGAGGTGGAAAAAAAAAAAAAAAAAAAAAATTGCTGGGCAGTGCAAAGAAAAAAGAAGACGGGGCGAAATGGCAGGACAATCCAGAAGCCCTCAGGGGCCCGGAATCACGGATAGAAACACGGACACGCAGACACACGCGTTCAGAAAAAAAGGGAAAAAAATCCTGCCTCCTCATGTCCCTGTTGTACCCTCTTCAGAGCTGATTGCTCCTTGTCCCCAGTCACCTTCATCGTTCCTCATTCACATATTTCTCACCCCCTTAACGTGCCCTTGTTTTATCTCTTCACCTTGTCGTAATAAAACTGTTCCAGAGCTTCAGATTGCTGCGGCTACAACTGATACGCCGGCAAACCTACGAGTGACCAATTTGCATGCATCAAAGCAAACAGGGTGCTATAAGAGGCATATAAACACAGTGGCGTCCCAGCGTTACCCTCTTTGATTTCATTTTTTTCCGATTAGCAGCGAGCATGACCGCGATGCGGATTTCTAAATGGCATCAAGCTGAGCTATAGTTTGTGGCTGAGGAGTATTAGGATCATTTATCTTGCTGACTCTCCACACCCCCGCCTCTTCATTTCTGGCAGAGGCTCAGCTGACCTGCCATGATCATCCACCCCAAGGTTTCTGCGGCAACGGGCTTCAGAATGAAGACCATTAGCGAACAGAAATGAATTTGAAAAGGGGAACCGCGTGTGTGCGTGTGCACAACAGGATATATTAATTTTGATTTAGAGACACCTCTTAACCGGACCCACCTGTATATAAACTGAAGTCATATTATCCGCCATGTGTTTTAATCCAGACATTGTTGGAATACAGAATAACCAGGTCATGATTTAGTGCGCTCTCCTGCCTGCGTGACTGTAACCGCGCTCGTATTTGGCAGTCGTCTGTCTTGCATTTCTCGAAAATGGAGAGACATTGATGACTGAGAAAAGATAAACTCCATGCGTGTAAAGATGGGGCCCGGGTATGAATCAGCCACTCTCAATCTCTCACAGAGATTTGACAGCGACTTGAGAACTAAAGGCTTCCCCATAACTGCTGCAGCCTCTATCATACTATCATACTGATAGGGCTTTAAAAGAGAGGTTATGGCAAGACGCGTGTCATCCATAACGGCGGCAGAACTGGGCCACTCTGGAGAATGCCGCCTTGACTCCGAGCGGAGGTCCTCCACTTTACAATGAGCGATGTCCTGCCTCAAGGAGACGCCGTTCTGTCGAAAACTGCGCTGATGTTTTGCAGAACACTAAGGAACTTTTCGATGGTGATGCTCGCCAGCTCTAGCTCTGAAAGGTCTTCGAAATGATGCGTTCATACCTGGGAAATGCAGCCAGGGTATAAATCTCTCTATGACCGAGACTAAATGATTTCACTAAAAATCATAAACGCGTCATTCATTCCTTCATTCATTATTCGCACTGCTTATCCCGCATTCAAGGTCATTCACACGTCACAGATATAGAATAGAATAGTAGCTTATTGCCACTGTACAGTCATACAGCGATCATTTATTCACCCACGCAGTCACGGGGAGAACATAGAAAAATGTTCTCAAGTTAAATTTATTGTAAAATATCAGAATCAGAATACTTTATTGGTCCCCAAGGGGGAAATTGCTTTTTGTTGAAAGCAGCTCCTGCTCACAGAATAAATAATTATTTAGAATAAATATATATATATGTATTATATTAATATATATTATATAATATTAATGATATTATATTATTAATATATTATTATTCATAATATTTTTTTATAAAAATAAAGAATAAAATAGTGAATGATAAAAAATTAAAAATACGAATGAAAATAAAAGAAAAGAAAGGTAAGGATAAAAAAATATACATATTGAGTTAAGTAGTTTTGAGGTAAACACATTCTCATATTCCTCTAATTTTATATTCCATCTTTTGTGGGAAACAAATTTAAGTATGTTTTTTTTTTTCAGCTGTAGAATTTCCAGCAGTATGTGAGGTTTTGAAAATTAATGGAGATTTTCTTTGACTACCTTTTTGTTTCTGTAGTTCCTGGTCCACCTTATCTCTCCGTGGCTCAGGATTCTGAGACATCTGCCGTGGTTCGCTGGGATCCTCCCGACCTGACCAGTGGCATGGAGCTGCAAGGATACAGGCTGCAGTTCGGTCGAAAAGACGTCTCCCCCTTGGCCACGCTGGAATTCGCTCCCCAAGAACGACAGTACTCTGTTGGCAGCATTCACCGGGGTGCCGCCTACCTCTTTAAAATCTCAGCCAAAAGCAGGGGGGGCTTTGGGGAGGAGGCCGTCGTGGAAATCGCTGTGCCAGAGAACACGCCGGGGGGATACCCCCAAATTACCGAAGGCTCCAATGTGACATGCTGTTCAGTGCAGCTCTCCTGGTCTCCACCAGTGCTGGCGGAGAGGAACGGTGTAATCACAGAGTACACCTTGGCCTATAAGGAAGCTGGTACCGGAGGAGCACCACGGGAGCTCCGCTTGTCCCCCAGCCTGTCCAGCTATGTTCTCAACAGCCTCAGACCGAACTCGGCGTATGACGTGAAAATACGCGCGCACACCAGTGTAGGTCCCGGGCCCTACAGCCCCCCTATCCAGTATCGGACAGTGGCCTTTGACCCAACAGGTAGGGCTTGCCTGTTTCTCTCCCGACCCAGTTGGCAGGGGGATGGAAATTGGCTTAAAAAAAAAAAAAAAAAAAAAAAAAAGTTTGCAACCAAATCTTTTCTAACTGCCACCCCCCCCTCCCCCTCCTCCTTCAACTACTTCTCTCCAAGAACAAAGATTCATTTTACATGTTTTGCCGTGGGAAACTCACTTCACTAATCGAAACAAGGTAAAAGCCAAATCAGTAAGTTATAGTCAGTCATATTTGAGAGAGACGAGAGCAGCCTAGAATGACGAGGTAAGTGCTGTTTGGTCGGACACTCCTCTCAGCCATCCTTGCAGCCCTTTCGCCAAGCGCACTCACAGCTAATGCCATTTCACATCCCCAGTTTTCGAGCAAGGTAGGGCTGTAGTCAAACCCAGTCACGACATTTTGACTATTTTAAAATGACAGAAAGCTGATTTTGGTTCTTTATTTTGTTTTATTATTGGGGGTGGGGGGTTGTTTTGGTTCCTTCCACCCTTAACCCACTTTGGTTTCTTCTCCTATCCTAATTTCTTCTACCCCTCCCCCCCTTTGTCCCTTTCCCTGTCCCTTAACGGGGCAGCTTTGTGGCATGGCATCCCCACAGATGCACTGCTCAGGACTGTTGGCATGCTGTGTTTTCAGTCTACGTCTACCTGCCTGGCAGCGTGTTAGCAGTTCCAACCCAGACTCAGAAAAAACCTTCAAGAAGCGTTGGCAGCAGGACCACGTGTATCAGTTGTTTTTTTTAAACGTTTTTGTTTTGTTTTTTGTAACTGATCGCTGAATTCAACTTGAGATGGGTTGGCACTGCTGATGACGGCTATCCGGCGGGCGCACCCTCGTGCTCCATGGGTTTGTCATCCATGAGTCTTCCGTGCTGTGTGTCTTAACCAATGGCGTTGCCCTTCTCACAGCCAATAACAGTTCACCGTTACACGCACTCTCCAACCAGAGGAACGTTGCAGGGGAACAACAGCTTTCTTTTTCTTTTCTTTTTTTTAAAAACCACAGGTTTCTCTACCTCTCTTTCCTCAGCATTTCAACATATTCAGTTAAACTAAGGTGACTTTTATTTTTCCCCTTTGCGTTTGCCATTTAAACAGATGTTCCAAAGAATTTCACTGTCAAGTGGGCTACCAAGTCCACGGTGGTCCTTGTGTGGAAGTTTACCGAAACCAGATCTCCATATAAATGTATGGTGAGTGCCATGCAAGGTAGAAAAATATGCATCCTTTTTTTTTTTCCTCCTTTTCTCCAAGTATTTAAATGTTAAATTTCCAGGGTGCGTTGGCCACACTCTCAACCAATCAGATTAAAAGGAAACACCATAGCTTACTGCTACAAAGCACATCCCAGATATCAATAAATCAGTATTCACATCACAGCAGATTCATTTGGTTGCAAGGTTACTCTTAGCTCCTATTTCATTAGGATTTTCAATCTCAAAACATTCATAAAATTGCTATTTGAAATTTGGAACTAATTATGACGGAATTAATATATGTGCTATATGCACTTTATTTCAAAACCTTTCTGATTTCCATTTAGGAAATTTGCATATCTCAGTGCATTAGCACAACTAAGCATTTTAATTTCCAACAGACCAGATATAATTAAAATGCCTTTTTTCTTACGCGCATCCACTTCCATACTAATCGGTTTCCGTCTGGACAAAAACATGCGGAGCTACTCGTACACTCAGTCGTCTTTTAAATCCCAGATTGAATACAACCGTCAAAAGATGGATGTGGACGCGAGACAGATGAGGGCCCTCATATCTGGGCTGAGGCACAACACCAGCTATGAATTCAGAGTGACCTGCCAAGACAGCATGGACGGCGGCGCCAAACACCGTGTAGTGGCCAGAACCGCGCCGCTCCTGCTGGTCAAGAAACCTAAGCTGGACATCTATGCTGAGCCGGAAAACATGCTCACCATGTCCTTCCCGCCAGTAGACAGCAAGGATGTCAAGTGAGTATCGCATGTTAAGACATTTCAGTTGTCCTTGAGGACACGAGTTATTAAGTCTTGGAATTGGAGGTGACGTGGATATTTATCTAATTTAATTTAGGAAGGGTGTGCAAGATGGTGGTGACACTGTCCATTTTGTCCGGTGTAGAGACACTGAGGAAAAAAGAACAGGTAGCAGAGATGAAGATGTAGCGCAGGGGTGCTCACACTTTTTCAGCATGCGAGCTACTTATAAAGTGACCAAGTCAAAATGATCCACCGGGTAGATCAAAAAAGCGAGGGCTTTTTGGAGGTAACTCGCTGATTGGCTTGTTAGTTTAGCTGCACTTAGCGCCGTTGTTTGCGCATGCGCGGTGACCTAACTGTCGGGAAAAATTCAGTCGTCATCTGACTGGCTGCCCTGTATGTCAATCAAGTGATGGGCTGGATGATAGTCTGACGTCTATTCTTTTAATGTCTTGCGATCTACCAATACTACCTTTGCGATCGACTGGTAGATCGCGATCGACGTATTGAGCAGGATGAAGGATGTTGATTTAAGAATGTCCCACAGGTGTCGATTTGAAAGTTTCAGGTAAAGGATTTCTCTGATATGGTCGTCATTAACAGTCTTTTTTTTTTTTTTTCTTTGTATCGTTTAATATCTCTGCTTCTAGGATTTTCTTTGTGGTTGTGGTGCCGCTGAAAAGAACATCGGGGAGTGTCAAAAACCTGAAGAACCCCGATGACATGGACATGGAGGAGGTAGGATCTTGCACGGGTGTCCATTGATATTGCCTCATCTAAAATCGGCAGAGAACAGATGTGTCTTAAAGATAATGAATAATGCACAAAGAAAAAAACGCAAACTTAAAAGAGCTTCCTCAACACATAATTCATCTTCGGCGCGTTTCCTTTCTCCGATAGATAAACGGACACTTTTTTACCATTGTGTTCCCCCGGGCTGCCCCGCACGGGGCGCCTTTCGTTATGCACGTCATCTTCAAGATGTGGATAGCGCAAACATAAGCGCATCTCAGCTATGCTAATTTCTTCCCCTACAAGCATAAAGAAGAGAGAATTACACAGTCTTGTCTACTTCACTCGAGCTCGGGGTCACCTTGAGTGCCAGATCAGCAGCAGCCATCCCGAGTGGATTTAGGATTACGTGTTGAGTGCCCGTCTCTGTCGGCAGTTAAAGAAAAAGAAAAAGAAATGAGAGTTGGACTCTGTTTTTGCAGAGGTTTTGTGCATTTCTATCCATCCAACATTTGTTTTTTGTCATTTTTGATTCATTCCACAAAATTTTCAACATATGTTATCACGGGATTAACATAATATAATATGTATAATAAGCAGAGAAACTGACAATAAAGCTGACTTTGACTTTGATGGGATTTTTTTTTGAAAGCTGAAATGTTCTCAAACAACAGATATTTTATGATTATGGACCAGGAATGCATCAGACTTCTTTAGAAAGGTCTTTGCAGGAGTAAAAAATAAATACTTCCTTTGGATTGTTCATGAAAGGTTTAGAGCTTGACGCACTTAACGCACTTTTATTTCAAGGAAATGTTATGAAGGGCTCAAAATTGCACACAAAATATCAATCCTCCGTTTGTGTCCGTCAGTTGTTGCGGGAGGTGAGTCCGAAGCGGCGATCGCGCCGGCAGCTGGCCCAGCTGGACCAGAGGAAGCCCTACATCACCGCCTGCTTCAGACAGCTCCCCTCCAGCTTCACAGTGGGCTCCGACCACCGCTACAGCACCTGTGAGAACAAGGCCCTCGAACCCGGGCAGGAGTACGTCTTCTTCCTTCTGGCCGAGCTCAATGCCACCACAGGGGTGAGCTACCATCTCAGTAACTCCATTTATTCAAACGTAACTACATATCGTACCAGGTCCATCGGAAAGTAAGAAATGACAGACCTTCAAAGTGGCGCCCAATCCCAACCCAGTAGTCTGAAGATACTTTCCGTGCACAGCAGGTCTGGACCTCTCTGCTTAAAATGAGTGTGAGACAGTGACGTATGAGCGTTGGAAGGGACAGGCACAGTAAATTACATCCCAATAATGACTGCATTCTGGTTGAGTTTAAGTAATTCGGTTTTAATTTAACGCGCTGATTTCAGGTGGATTGCTTCAGAAACAGTCACTGCTGGACGCCCGTTTTGTTTTTTTCAGAAAATGTTTGCGACCAGCCCTTACACGGACACGGTGATGACTCCAGAGCTGGTATCAAAACCTTTGCCGGTGGAGACTGGCGGCGACGGACTCATCTGGGTGGTGGGCCCGGTCCTCGCCGTGGTTTTCATCATCTGCATCGTCATAGCCATCCTCCTGTACAAAAAGTGAGTCCGCCACAATTTTATCTCTTTATTTCAGTTATTTGTTCCGGCCGTTACATTTGTATTGTGATATTTCCCGGAGGCTACGATTCGCTTTGCTATATACTATATGTTAAAGCTGGAACTGGTCCACCTGGTCGTGTGGAATTTAACCTTTTATCCAAACGATCAAACAGTTCTACTTTTTGTTTACCGTGTGCTTCTGCCGCAACAAAAATAAAAAAATCTTATAAGTCATTTAGTTGCAATTATTAGAGGTATATACATAGACATAGCAGTGGAGCAATGCATTGTGTTGAGCTGAAATGCATTTATGGATTAGGCCAATATATCTTGGACTGAAATAATATCAATTGACATTTTTATCCATTTTCTTATCTGCTCCAAGCGAGCTGTGTGACTGTGTGATCTGTTTTCAGTGTATTTTTGTTCATGCATGGGGAATTCAATTTTTCTAGGTTAAGCAATGCACATACATACATGCTATGTACACATTTTTTCTCGTTTTTCATTTAATTCCTTTGTTTTGGCACGTATCGACACAAGGCCCGTGCACTGTACTGTCCACTGCTGCATGCTGTTGACAACGTAATAACTGATTCGAAAAATCGTTTTGAGTAACGTGAGGGGAGTGGAGAAAGGGGAGAAGAGGAGATTCTTATAAATTTCACAGACCACTTTTTTGGAAAGTAACACTTGACGGATACTATTTTTTTTAAGATTCCTTCTTGTTTCCGGCAACATTTTCTAAAATTCAATTTTTTTTTGAAAGCACGGTCATTTTGTTCTGGCAATGGGCATCGAAGTGCTTTTATGTGTAATGAACCTCTCAGGAAGTAAGTTTGATGTATTTACAATCCCTCAGCATCCTGAGCGTTCGGTACTTTTTCAGTGTTTTCAGGGTTTGTTTGTTTTTTGTTATTTTTCTTATTTTTAGCCTTTGTTTTTGGAAGCCCTGACAGCGGTGTAACAAATTTTCCCCGCACAGCAAGGCAAAACACGGAATTATCGTGAAGGCGGCCCAAGTGAGCAATACAAGTACAGCTTGCTACTGTCAGATGATCCCTGACTGCCGTCATGACCTTGCCTCACCTCAATCTCGATGGTTAGGGAGAGTAACATCTCTCCTTGAATCTCTGTCTTTTTTTCTCTCTTCTCTCTCTCCACATCACTCACCCATCTCCCCCCGTCCATTTGTCCCTGGTGAATAGTGTTTCCCGGGTCTGCCCTTGGCCCTGACTTTACCTTTTCCCATTTTATCTACACTGACACAAACACACACACACACACACACACACACACACACACACACACACACACACACACACACAGTATAACCTCCAAAATATACATAGATTCACATGCAAAAGCTCACGAATATACATGTTCACATGCAAAATTCATTAAACACTCACCCGAGAGGCACAAGCCGTGCAAGCACACGCCCATGCACACACGTCCTGCAAATGCCGATGAGCCTTATCTCGCATTTTTCTGCGAGCCCAGCAGCGACCCCTGTGAATATTAAACTGCTCTTTATTGATCTATCTCTCTTCTTGCCTCTCCCCTCTCCCCTTTTTTTTCCTTGTGTGTTTTCACCATTTTATATATTTATTCGACTCCTATTGCTTTCTATGGGAACAGCAAACCTGACAGGTAAGGCTCAGCTGTACTCTATTGCTTTTGACAGGGGAGGGAGAAATATCCTGCAACAGCAAAAAATACGTGACCTAATTAGCGGGGGTGAAGGAGAAATTTGAGTGTTTGATGCAAAACTCTCAGCTTCCAATAATCTCACTTCGGTTTCAACCTTTTGGAGCTACTGAGCTTCCTGTCAAGTGGAGTTATTGAGCTGTTCTTGGTACTTCATTAGGGTCCAGCTATTAAGGTATTCTTCTTTTTCTGTCAGTTCATCTGTTTGTTTGTTTATCACGTTTCCCGTGCCCCCACCCCCTTCTCTCTTACACCCCAGCCGCAAAAGAAAGGAGTCCGAGCCACGCACAAAGTGTCTCCTGAACAACGCGGACATCACGCCGCACCACCCGACAGACCCCGTGGAAATGAGACGCATCAACTTCCAAACTCCAGGTAAGGCCATCCAAAAGGGTTTCACACCGAAGATGTTTAAACTATAGAATAGTGGAATAACTATGTGGAAATGTTATCTCCATAACCTCATAAGAAAGAGATGCGGGATGTTTTTCTGCAACAGCTCACAATGAACAACTATTGCAGAGGTCATTTTCAGGGTCTTACTCCAGCGTCAAGCACAAGCTATAGATGGATTCTTGTCAAAGACAAAAAGCAAAGTACATCAGTTTGTGTGTCTGCATTTCTTTGTCTGGAATCAAAGTATCATGTCAACATTCGTTTCATTTGAAAGCTTGATTTTTGAGTTAACAAAGGTCCCGTTGGTGATTATGAGGGTTCCTGGCCGCTCTGCTCTGGGTCAATCTGTGTCTAATCTTGTTGCGACAAGTGGATTGTGCCTATGTATGCTGATGACTGGCATCTCAGAATATGCCAACGGCTGCAAGGTTAGATTTTATCGGTGGTGCTCCATTCCTTCCGGGCCTGATGCCTTGCTCTAAATATCTCTGGGTTATATCCAGAAACCCGTCATAGAGCAACTGGCAACTGGACTTCCGGGAGGCTTCTTCCATAGGGGACGATCCAGTATGTAACTGGCTTTGGGCATTGGACCAAGTTTAGAGGGTTTGTTATGTTAATAAGTGTGTTGTTTTGCACTAAATTCAATGGGGTAGTTGTGCTAATGTTTGTGTCCATTAGAGAACAAAAGGTTCCAGGGACTCACCTGGAATCTGAACAGGAAATCATACGACCAATGTTTAGATTGCATTAAACAAAAAGAAACCCGATAACTTCGGGCCGAAGCTCAGGCGGTAGTCGCCAACGCCATGTCCTTACAAAGCTGTGCTCAGATCTGTCCCAAGACGCATCATCACATGCATACCAGATCCACCTGGACGCTGCAGACCCCCCGCAGGGATCCACAACCAAACCCAGGCCCCGGCGACGGCCGCTCGAGCCTTTTGTTTTTCTTGTTTTATGCTCTCTGAACGTTTGCCTTTGATAGGACCAAGGGCCAAACCCAGCAGTTATATTCCAAAAACTCCCCGTGGTTTATTAGAACCGAAGAAGCCCCCCGGGATGAGAGGTGAATAATCTTCAAGAAAAAAAACTAAATCCAGTTGCCGCGACAAGATTTGACAGCGATTAAAGGTCTTTTTAAAGTTCATCTTCCAAGTTGATATTTATAATTAAATATTCTGTGGTGAAATGCTCCTAACCTCTGCAGTCATATTTTTTTTAAAAGAGCAAAAAAATCAAAGGCCGCTCACCCCACGGACACAAAAAGGAATGGCCAAGGCTGTAATAGAGGCCATTATTTCAGAAGTAGATATAAAATTGTATTTCAGAAAAGGCTTTCATCCGTCAAAAAAAAAAACCTTTGGCAGAAATCGTAAAATAGAGTTGGATTTGAAAAGGGCTCATACCGGCCCTCAAAGGCCCATCAATGCCAAACCTTCTATTACATCACCGCGAGCAGACACCTTTTGTGTTGCGTGTCACAGCAACGGGATTATCTACATGTTCAGTGACGGCGTTTGTTAGATCAGCACGCGCATCTCACGTATCTATGAGCTATATTGTCCATGGCTTTGCCTTCGTCACTGCCTGCCAGTCACATGTATGCGGTTCCCCCCACATGTTGTAATTTGCTTTCCGAGAAGCAAACACACGGGCAAATGTGACATTAAATGGTTCAAATTTCCTTTTTTCTTCAACAGTAGATGGACATGCCTTTATGAAATCTGCCAAACTTTCTACCCGCTGACTTCCGTTCCAGTGTTCATCTAGGATAAAGCCTGTTATTAACAACAGAGCACTCTCAATCCCACCCTCATTCTCGTAGGCTTTTCCCCTAAAGCTTGTCTGACATCCTCCACCTTCATCCTTTTCGGACGCATTATCTCAGTCTCGCTTTTATTGAGTCCCCTGTGTTTATGGGGGAACGATGAAATCTGCAGCTTTATGAACTACCCTGTTTTAATGGGTTATTTTATTTGGTCCAGTTGTTGTTGTTTTTTTAGCAAATTACAATACTTTCCGAGGATTTTACCAAAGTCACATGGCTGCGCACCTGGTCGGTGGAATTCATCTTTGAATTTGAATTCAAAACACAACATCTTTACGTTTGGCCCTAGGAGATTAACAATGCAAATTGAATTAATTAAACAGGAGTCTCTAAGTATCTATTTGTCAAATTTGTAACCATCACTATTAGGCAAAGTGGATCAAACTAGCTGAGAATGGCTTTTGAGGAGGAGAAAAAAAAATGTTAGGCATTTCTTTTATCCACATGATATCCTGGCTCAGGCTTACACCAGCATTTGTGTCTTCATTGTTTTTAGTTGAAATTGCCCAATTAAGATGTAAAAAAATAAAGAAATAAGGGGAGCATAGTTGATAGAAAAAAGCTGAAACTGCATCATGCTTATGTATGCAGATGACTGGCATCTTTGATATTCAGAAGACATCAGTCGTTGCAAGGTTACATTTTAGCCGCGATGCGCCATCCCTTCCCGTCCTGATACCGCACTCTTAACATCTCTGGGTTATAAACAGAAAACCGTCGTAGAGATTTAATGCAGATAAAAACAAACAAAAAAAAAACATCGGAGACAAAATGAAAAAAACACCCACTAATATCAAATGACCAGCAGTTGGGAAAAGTGGACTCCGTATTCGTTCCGGAAATGAAATGAGTGACTGGAAAGCACGCTGCGGCGCGGCAGAGGGGGAGTTAGGATGCCAAGGCCGAGATGAATGAAATATTTGTGATATTGTTGAAGCTCAGAAAGAGGAGCCCGAGCAATAGAAGTCAGAAGCCAAACAGTCTCAGGCTGTAGTTAGATTTTAGACAGAAATATCACATCAAAGAAGTCATCAAATTGAAAAGGAACGACAGGGCCACGTGATGAAATTAGGTAAGACGCAGTTTAAATAAAAAATTTGTCTTGACCAAGGGCTCATTTATGCTCAACATTAAATACCATCTGTTCCTTTTTACTGGCTTCTTTTTTTGTATCTCTTTCTGTCGGCTGAAACGGAATTGGAACGTGGACTCCGAACTTCGCACTGCCCCCTCGCGGATGAATTGCTTCACAGCCATGGCGACGCAAAGCAAGGAAGTGTTAATTTGCGGTGACGTTTGACGACGTTTGAAACACAAGTATCTATTTTCATACGTGACGTGAGCACGGATGAGCATTAAGACCGCGTCAATAGCTGCACGCAGTGCGGGCGGTTTCATTTCTCTCGTTTTTTTCGCCAGGGTTCATATCTTGGTCAAGTAGATTTAAAATGATTTAGTTCACACTTTCAGAAGTTTTTCGTTAACGAAGACTTCTCAAGTAAGTTCCCCCCTTATGTTTATAACTATCCTTGTATTTTTTTGCAGATTTAGCTACTCCAAATTGCGCCAACTCTTGTGAAATAGTTTATTTGATTAAACAATAACCTTCATCTTTTAAGGGCCTTTTGCTGAAGTTCAAAAAGCCTTCATGTGAACTTGTCTCACCACGAACAACAGATGTATGAATTCCCCGGAGGTTGAATAAAAACGCCCACACTCTTTTCACTTCTTTTCTTTGCTTTCCTTCTCGCCTCCTACCTCTCTGTCTCCTCGCCGAGTTGTTTGTCAGCCATCCATCTGTCATCCATGGCCAGTCTTTGCCTCATCAAAAGGCGTTGGATTTTAAAATAGACCGTTTCTCCTCGGCTTCCTTAAGGGTACAGGCGGGCTCTGCTGAGTGTCTGTCCTTGTAGTCGGAGGACTTGTTGAAATCACAATCGTGGAACATGGATACAAAGAATAATCACCGGTACGGTTGTATGGGATTTCAATTTGCTGTCCTTTGCTTTTCTCATTATAGTATTGAAAGCTCAATTAAAGGGATCATCTGACATGATGACAATGCCAGAACGGCCACTTGTCACCACCCCGTTGTCCCATTCTGCCCCCCCTCCCTCCCTCCCCAGCCCCATGCATAATTCACACTGGATGCAGAGACATCCTTTTAGATATTAAAAGCCTTCTTGTTTGACAACCCCTGCCACCGCTCCGCAAAATCGAGCGATGGGGTTCGCTCTGCACCCGGGGAATTTAATTTAAATGGACATTTTAGCCCAATTAAGTGGCCCGGTGAGCATTTATGAACATCCCCATCAGCTAATAGCGACCATTGTTCAAATGAGCATATTCCCAGTGCTTATTCACGGCCCCTCCAATCCAGTAGAGCATATGCTGTGTGGGCAATTTGTGCTCAGTGACCTCTGGTGCCGGGGAACCAAAATGTTTTTGATTAGCCTCCTCATAAGCAAAGCTTCATTAGTGTGTGTTTGAATGGGGGGCTACAGCCTTTGGGTCATGTGACAGCCTTCATAAAGACATCCCATAATTCCTCGGGGCCACGGAATGGCTCGTTTTGTCATTATCATCTTTAGTTCCTGGGGTTTAATTGGCAAATGGAGCCAAACTAATGAAGCTGGATATCTGCTGTCTGTCTCCCAAGCTGCCTCCTCTTCCTCTCCACTCCAATGCACCATCTTTCTCTCCGTCTTCGGCGTCCTGTTTTTTTTTTTTTTTTTTTAAATATGCTTTTTTATTAAATAAAACTGTATGGCATCGCGTACGTCGGCTAATCACGACATGAATCGGAAACCCACTTGTTTATCCAGATAACAGCGGCAACTGTTCCAACCCTCCTCCTCCTCCTCCTCCTCCTCCTCCTCACCACACACTCTCTGGTAAACCTAATCAGACATGGCTTTCCCTCCCCTCCCGCCTGCTGCGGTGAATGACGTTTGCAGACAATGGATCTGAGTGCCCCCCGCAAGGTTTAATTAGTCATTTTCACAAATCAATTAGAGGGAGGGGCAGTGGCGGCGGGGGTGGGAGGCTCAATGACTTCATCTCTCCGGGTTCATATCGCACTTTTTTTTTTTTTTTTGTCTCTCGGAATCAGCGGAAGGGAAAAATCACAAAACTTGAGATTTCAACCGCGTCTGCACCCCAGAAGCAGCTGGTGTTAATCCCGATCACATTTTGATTGGGGTTTTTTTTTTCTTTTTAATTTTGGTTTGTTTTTTGTTTTTGCGTGCGGTGAAATTGCGAGTTCCCGTATTTTGGCGCCGCATTAGGTTGGATTTTCAATGCTGGCGAGAGAGATCATTCACTTTTAAGGGTACCGTCCCTGCTTTATTACATCTGGTATATCTCACGGGTGCACCCAGGAAGGGCTGTTACATTCCTCGTGCAAAAGCCGATCAGATTACAATCACTTCTGCCCGAGACGTCGCCCCAAAATGTGAATATTTTCTTCTAAGTACCCCTTCAGCCGCAGACAGGAAGTATCGACAAGAGGCAATAAGATGTTTTCGACTGATTTCCGTGACTCCTCAAAGTTCAGGGATAGGAAAACAATTATCTTACATCTTTATGACTTTGGATATGGGACTTTGCAGTAGTTTGGTTTTTTTTTTTCCTCTCTCTCTCTGCAGACAGTTATGGCAAAGCAGCCCCCCCCCCACCCCCCGGTCCCCTCCCCCGACTGTAGCCGGCTCAGTAGTAGATTTTATCCTGATCTTCTTTGATTTGTCATTTAGATATTCTTTTTGAATTGCCTTTTTTTTCCCCTCTCTCTGTTTCATTGCTGTCTTTCTGAAATCATTTCCCACATGTTTGCTCTTTTTTTTTTTCCAGATTCTGGTCTAAACAGTCCTCAGAGTGAAGCTGATTTTGAATATGAAAGTTAGTCTCTACGCTTTTAGACTATCCGCACCAGCACTGCTTGCCACTATTTACAAGCACACGATTTGCATTTGTTTGTTTTTTCACGTGACGCAGCAGAATTTTCCGCACTAATTACTTTCATGTTGGTTTGTAACGATACACTGGGCTTTCTTTTAAATGTGGACGCCAGTCGCGGTCTTCAGTCTGGCTTCCAGCTGTCTATTAATCCACCTTGTATTTATAACCCTGACAATCATGTCTGCCTACACAGAGATGGTTTGATGTTTATTTGCTGTTTTTTTTATATACAGAGACGTCTGCTCTCCCACTTTTTCCTTCCTTCCCATCGTCGGCTTCCTCGTGTCGTCTTCCCATCCACCCAGCAATCCCACCCCCCCCCCCCCCCCCCCCCCCCCCTCCATATTTATATGGCCCTTTCCATTTTAACATTATGTGGGGTTTTCTGTGCTTGGGAAAAAAAAAAGAAATTATTTAAATGGG
>CAAKHD010014635.1:50842-121838 GCA_901007705.1 Fistularia tabacaria
GTTTTATTTTTTTTTTTTTTTTTTTCTCCGGGTGGTGTCTCCGCCGCGCCCCCTTGCCATTCTTTTCCTCCCTTTCATTTAAATCCCGCCCCCCCCCCCGTTAAAAATTATCTCAGCGACTCATTGTTCGCCGCTCTGTTGAGACGACATCGGTCCCACAGAAGTGCTTCTCAGACGCAGACGCAGCGTCTTCGGTCTGCTTGAAGTCGGATTAATGGAGCGTCAGATGCTCTCCTCTAGAAGAACTCCCATTCCATTATCTTGTTTACATTTATTTGGTTTCATCTCAGACCTTGACCGTCCGGAACATTTTACTCACCCATCATTTTGCAGTTCGTGGACGACTTTCTTCTTCTCCGTTTCCTTTTGGCACCAGCCAATCATCCGCCTCCATTTAACACTCTCCTCTCTCTCTGACGACCCCCCCTCTGTCGTCTTTCCCCTCCGCCCGCTGCTCGTCAGTCTTCCTCCAGGCGGCAGTTCCAGCGTCCGCATCCATCACTGTCCCTCCTCTGTCCATGTCCGAACCATCTCAGACCGGCTTTATCTCCAGAACGTGTAACAGGTGTCATCGCTCTGATGCACTCCTTCCCGATGATGCCATCCTCTGTCCCCTCCACCGTTCCTTTCCTTCCACACCGCACCCGACGCTTTCTTGGTCGCCCTCCCTCTGCCCTTTACCACTGGACTTACTTCATCTGTAATTCCTCAATTGTGAGTGTCACTCGACAAATGGCTCGAGATGAAGCCTTGCTCCTGCCAAAGAGCGAATTATAACAGAGTATTATGTAATAACTCAGCAAATGATGGTTTAATTTAACCAGGTTGCAATGTGTCATACTAATATTCTGAGTTTTTAATGAATAGCAAAATACAAAACCTCTCCTGTCTCTTTTCCCGAGACCCCCTGCAGGAAGGCTGCTGCTGTATCCGACCCTCCTCGAAAATATATGACTCACCGGCTGGTATTTGTCGTGAAATTGCGGGATTCACGCCATAACCGTTTTAGTAATTGGGAGGTTTATTTTAGCTTAGCTACCAAGATGGGGTTTTGGCTTTGCTTTTTGTTTTTTAATATTTATCAGCTAATTAAATTGCAATAAGCCAACGTATCAGAAATTTAGATCAAATAAATCAACACTTTCTAGTCATAACCCCAATATATAACGTGCATTCTTTCAAAGTTCTAGTGTGTTCAGGCTGCTAGTTAAAAATTGGTTAAAAAGAAAAGAAGGAAGACACTTCGGCATGCAGACAGGAGGAGTCGGGAATCGAACCACCAACTTTCAATCGGATGGACGTCGACTCGACCAACTGACCCACAGCTGCCATAATGCCTTGCTAGGGGTTCAGAGCCCAATATGGAACGGTCCCTCAGGCCTTGTGTTATGTGTCCTTGCTCTTGCGACGCCTGTGCACTACGACGTGCTTCACATGCACGGATCAAACTTTAAGAATCTTTGTTTCGTGGTCGTGTGACTTTCTATCCCTCGCTTCGCCAGCGCTCGGAATGAGACCTCGGTAGCAAGCTGCGTGTTTGAGTTTGAAAGTGTTGTGTTTCTGCTGTAGACACATAAAAGGAGTACTCTGATGATTACATGCTGTTGGTGGAAGCAGAATTTTCAGATCGCACTCATTTTAAAGCATGAAGCTCTCCGCGCGCTCATGTCGGGGTTAAAATGTTCCCATCTTACGTTTTGGTGAACACGGGCCTCTGGTGTACGACACAGAGTTGAGGCACGGAAGTAAAGAGGGCTCATAAGGTTTCATAAGATTTGAACCGGTTCCAATCGCTTCCTTGTAAAGCCGATCGTGACTCCGAAGACGTTTCTCCCAAAAAATTAAAAGTGGACGAGGCCAATTTTCACCTGTCTCAACAGAAAATGGGTATGAAGTCTCGACACAAGAGGCACCGACATTCTAATTTACACCTTCCTTTATTTGAAAACGGGGCGTGTGAAAACACTTGTTTTTGTTTGTTATTGTTTTCATCGATTTTTAGAGAACACCAATCAGAAAAATAACTTTTTGGGGGGTGGCGGGGGTCTATATTCAGGCATCACCGGCAGCGATTACATCAACGCCAATTACATCGACGGCTACAGGAAGCAGAATGCTTACATCGCGACCCAGGGTCCATTACCTGAAACCTTCGGGGACTTTTGGCGGATGGTGTGGGAGCAGCGAGCAGCCACTGTGGTGATGATGACCAGGCTAGAGGAGAAGTCACGGGTAAGTCCTCACCACTTACGCTGCTTAGCTCTCAAAGGAAATCAATGACTCAATGACGCATGAATGACAGCAGGATCCAGTTGTCAAAATGCGAATGAATGGTCCGATTACATCATCCGGTACAGTAATACCTTGACTTACGGGTTCAAATTTGTTCCGTGACCGAGCTCATATTTGCTCGTATGTCAAATTCAATTTCCCCATTGAAATGAATTGAAATGCGATTAACCCATGATTCTTTTAAGTGTTTTTAAATAAGAAAAATACACTTTATGAATAACAAAAATTGTATGAAAAGGTATTAATAATAAAAGAGCATGGAAAGAGATAAAATAGTTTTATTAAGTGTTTTACTGCGAAGATCGGACAGAGATACCGGCGCCGGTGGAGGTTGTGGGAGTTTTTCATTTGGCGCTCTATTGCTTAACTTAACTTACTGGCTTCACACTTTAAAAATATATTGCTGAATCTAACTTGCACACTACGTTACGCTTAATTGCTAATTTTGCAATGGCGTGAACGCCGTTCCTCTTTTTTTAATGATCAAAACATCCCCAACTGGCATTGACATTCCCGCCGTCTGCTACCCCATATCCCCATATATGCGTCTTGCCTTCTCACAAATGATGCTCTCGGTCACAGCATCTCACCGACAACAACGTCTCCCTCTCTCTACGGACATGCCCACATCACACACTTACGTTTTTCATAGATTTTTGCTGGGTAACCTAGCGGCTGGCGGCCACGTCGCTCATCCCGCTCGCTCGTAACTCAGATCTCAGCCTGGATCATAAAACGGAAAAGCTCGGAAAACCAGAAAGTCGATGCGCTTGTAAGTCAAGGTTCCACCGTATTATGAAATGTCAGTGGAGTCGATGAGTATAGTCAACCTCACATCATCCTCCCCGGGGTGGACAGGCAGTGGATTTGTCCGGATGTCAAAAAGCCAAATGTAAGGTTTCATCCTGTAAGGCCGAAGCAGCGTTAGCATCGGGCTCAATCCCCGACCCAGGTGTCTACACCTCATTGTCTCTCCTCCTGTCCCCTTTTCTGTTGTTTACCTCACTTCCGTTCTGGGCACGCACGTTCCACTGCTGTCAAATGTGATCAGGAACGGTGGGCAGCAGGACACGGGTGTCAGCCGAAACAGGAAACGGGCAGGGGGGGGGGCGATGCTGCAGCATCTCATCAGATGTCTGCTGGCAAATCACATCATATCCAATGAATCTTAATTAGGAGGAATCACAAGGGGGTGAAGGAGAACTCCTGTATGGGTAGCCAAAGAAATTGATACTAATATTGTATGGGCATGTTGCTTTGTGTCTGTTTGTGTGACTGTTTATCCACGCTAGATAAAGTGTGACCAGTACTGGCCCAGCCGTGGCACGGAAACCTATGGCATGACCCAGGTCACCCTTCTGGACACCATAGAACTTGCCACTTTCTGTGTGCGCACCTTCTCTTTGCACAAGGTAACAACGTTTTCTCGCCGCCTTTTCTTTTATGAATTCACGTCGAAGCACATTTCAGCCGTCCGTGTTATTTAGCTGGTGTTAAATCAGCAAGGATGCGCTCCCCGAGCTGACAAAGCCAAGGCATGTTTAAATCCATTAATAAGCAGATATTATCACGTTTCATAACAAAGAATAAATAAAGCTATTTAATGTGCGGCGTGTAAACAGAAGGTCATTTCATAGACCCTGTAAAGATACAGGGACCAAGTTGTAGGGGCAACAGAAATGACCACATAAAACATTTATCTTCCTGGTGTCAAGGTACATACACATATAACCCATCATCCCCGTTGTCCTTCTTGGTCTGCCTTTCCTCTGCAGCTCTGCTCTCTCTCTCCCCTCAATAGATCATCTGTTTATGTTCATCTGCCAAATTGGAGCACTTAGGTAAAGTGAGCTGAAGAGAAACCCAATATACATAATTGCCGTTCGGCGCTCAGGCTTTTTGCACACACACGCTTGTGCGCGTGTTCGAGGCACGCGCGCTCAGCGTATTTTGTCAGGACGAATAGATGCATTCATAACGTGGGGACATGCTCAGCGGCGTGCACAAACACACCGTACGCCAAAAAGCCTTTGAGGACGAAAGCACGCAGGATTTGATCTTAAAATGGACTTGGTACAGAAACACAAAATGACGTACATGTGTTAATGTAGTGAATGGTCTCCAATTAAGATTCTCCATGTTTGTTTGACAGTGGGCGGAAACCAGAGAACTCGAAGGAAACCCAAACAGAACATGCAAACTCCACACACAAAGGCCCCATGAAATTAACTATTATTAATTTCTTATTCCTCTGCATTGGCATTCGCTACTGACTTTTTTGCACTCCAGCCACTCGCCAAAAAGATGAACTATTGAGTAAACCTTTCACTGTAAAGATACATAAATGTCACTAGCCACATGATTCTCTTTCTCTCCGCGTCCTCCTTCATTCTTAAAATATACAGCCATCACTGGCTTTCCCCGGCCCTTTTCACCCTTTATCTAGGAAACTAAATTATTTTGCTGTATTTTTTATTTGTTTTACACACTTTGCATCTAAAAGACGGCCATCTATACATCTATGGATATCCATGTAGTGAAAAAGATTTGTGTCCGCTGATAAATCCTTGACAATTACAAATTATATCTGAGAGAAATGAGCAGCCAGTAACATATATGCTGGCAACCATAAAGTCAGGGACTGTCCAAAAAAAAACCCCATAAAATAAGAACTAGGTCAGTTAGCTTTTAATTACAGCACTCAATTATTCATTTATTCAGCAAAAAAAAAAAATCCCTCTTTCAGGGAAGCAGAGGCGCTTCATTGAAATGCAAACAGCACCTCCATTAGAGAGAGAGAAGGGGGGGGGGTAAGACAGAAAGAAAGATCTCTTCTGGATCACAACTTCCATCTTTGATGTGTCGAGTTTGAAGCAGGAGCCGACAGACGCGAGCGCAATGTTGGTTTCTGCCGCATGTTGTAAGAAGCAGCAACATTTCAAAATCTGATATAATAGGGGAGCAGTCACAGTTTTAAATACAATCCACACCAGCTGAGACCTGATCACTCGGTTAACCAATGTTTCGTGTAGCTATATTCTTGTGACCTGGCCTGTATTGATGCAAATTTTTTATTGTAATTACTATTTTACATTATTTGTATTGTTATTATTGTTGTCGTTTACTATTAGTTAGGTGTTGTATTTTGTTGATAATTATTTTAATTATTGTGTTTTTTTTTGTTTGTTTTTTCATTATTATTATTTTATTTCTTATTTACAATTATCTTTTTTTATTATTTTTCTTTATTATAAGAGCATTAACTAAGTGTTACATCCATTGTAGTTTATCATGATATAACATCAGCATCTTCTAACACCAGTCTGCACAAAGAATAAACAGTGAACGCCAATCTGATCAATTTCACTGTTTTCTTTTTCTCAGAATGGATCTAGTGAGAAGCGGGAAGTTCGTCAGTTCCAGTTCACAGCATGGCCCGACCACGGCGTGCCAGAGTATCCCACCCCTTTCCTGGCATTCCTCCGCAGGGTGAAGACCTGTAACCCACCCGATGCTGGACCCATCATCGCCCATTGCAGGTTAGCGCCAGTATTAGTAAAGATACTTAATACTTTATTGATCCCTAAAGGGGATTTGACCATAAACTAAGCAGAAAAAGTAGGGATAAAATCCAACAAAATTTTGGTTTCATGAGGTCTGTAGCTGCTTTTGCATTCATCTTATGAACACTGATAGAACAGATTGTCACGTTACACCTTATGGCAGCTTGTTACGTGACAGGAGAATCTACCAACATGTCAGTAAAACCTCGACCTGACTCAAAAACGAGACACACCACTTCCTTGCATCGGTTGGCAGATGAGGCAGATAGTCAGTCCCGTGTCCACGGCAGAACCACATGTGAACTAGCCTCATATGTCAGTCTTTAGACCGAAGGATGCTAATGTGGGCTTTGCCCTTCAAAAGCAACGCTACCGGCTCATGACCCCCGTCAAAGATACTCTCTCCGACTCAGTGGTGTCAGGCTTGGCCAGAAGCCAACGTGTTCTTCATCGCCTGTTTTTGAGCGGGAAATCTCAAGAACCCCTCAAAGAAATTCTTCATATCTGACGCATAAACTTGCTTAGACAGTTAAAGGTAAATGTCAGCGTGACCTCATGAAACATTTCAACCTCAACTCAACAGGATATCACCAGTGTGTCTTTGGTAGTCATATGTCAAGGTTGCCGCGACTACATACATCATCTTTTTTTATTTTTATGGATGCATACAAACGAGAAATTAAAGGGAGGGATTTTACATTTTAAAATAAAAAGTTAAGTTCACTGCGCTGTCATCGTTCTATGCAAAGATTAGCCTCTCCCAGGAAGTACCGTCCTACAGGGGAAATTTTAAGTTTAAGGATTGGTGTCAAGCGTCTGCAACGTGCATCCTTAAGCGCCATTCTCAAAAACAAACTACCGCAAAGAAGACATAGACAACATGGAGAGCGAAGCTGCAACAGCATTCATGTTCTGCATTGCGGGAAAAATAACCATTGACTGTCAGATGGGTTGAAGTGTTTTTTATTTTCTACCCGCACTGCTACACCATGTGTGAAATCCAACCGTTGGCTAACTCTGTACTTATTTTGCCCAAAATGTTAATGTACCGCTGCCCTCGAAGCACATCAGTGGTGTAGCCAGACATGGTCGGTCCATTTCTTGCAGGTTCCGTCCATTATGTCATAAGTTGCAAGACAACAGCCAACAAGTGACCACAATCGGTTTTAAAAATAGCGCAACGTGGGAAGCATCGGTTCGTAGGCGGGGGTCTATGAGTTCGACCAATCACCAAGCACCAACTTCTTGAGTTCCGTTGGAACTGTGAAAAGACCCGGCCTCGGAGTCCAATTTAAAATGGTTCTAGCAACCTAGGTCGGCGGTCGCCGGTTCCTATGCTGTCCGAATGCACATAGAAATGTTGCGGCTCGGTGAAAGGTTGTATGAACTGCAAAAAGTTCCTCCAGTTTGAAGGGGCTATTAAATCTTCAGCATCTAAATAACATTTCAAGTGAGTAATGATTGCTTCCTCTGGGCCAAAAGTTACTCACACACAGGGCCTCTGGAAGCTTGACAGCCGCTGTCAATCACACAAGACATTAATGTGCAACTCTTGCAGCCGAAAATGAAACGTAAGAAACGAAATGAATATGATATCATTGACCAGCACAAAATCATTGACACAAATCCACTGCAGAGATAACTTTCATCTTTATCTCAAACCGCGGGTGATTACATTACCGTTCGACTTTGGGAGAGTTGAAATCTGTGACGTGTTAATCTACTTTACCCCTATAGATTTATTTTTAGGCCCGTGAGCACTTGAGCAAATAGAACGCAAGATCTCCCCATGAATGTGCTGCGTAAATTATATAACGTACATTATACAAACACACGGCATCTTCCTTTCCCAGCAAACATCCTTTCCTCTTTGGTCAAATCATTTCCCTCCGTACAGCTCCCTTTTTTCTCTCCGTTTCCCCTCCTTGTTAAAAAAAAAGCCTCAAAATAATCTCATCCCATTTTTCTCGCGTCTCCCCTTTTTGCTCCGTTGCCCGTCCAACTTTCACAAATTGAACTGAGTATTTTTCAGCGTTTTGATAGAAAAACTCGAATGTGTGCCACACATTAAATCTCAAATAATATAGCTTGCGTCGCCCATGTGTTGATCACTCTATCATTTGAGAATGTAGTACCTTTATTAAACTGCTGTTTAATATGCTAAATATGTCAAGTGCATCCTAAGTGGATATGTCTAGATATTAACTAAATTAACACGTGCCTCTTCACTCCCACTTGTCTTCCCTCGCTTCTGCAGTGCCGGTGTGGGCCGGACAGGCTGCTTCATCGTCATCGATGCCATGCTTGAACGCATCAAGCATGAAAAGACGGTCGACATATACGGTCACGTGACCCTGATGCGCTCGCAGCGGAACTACATGGTGCAGACGGAGGACCAGTACAGTTTCATCCACGACGCGCTGCTGGAGGCCGTGGCCTGCGGTAACACCGAAGTCGCCGCCCGGAGCCTCTACTCGTACATCCAGAAGCTGGCGCAGGTGGAGAGCGGCGAGCACGTCACTGGCATGGAGCTGGAGTTCAAGGTACCGTAAAATCACTTTAGTCGAGGACTTCGAAGGTATACTGCGGGTAAAGGTTTCGGAATAAATTGGAACTTCAACATGTATTAGAAAATCTTTAAATATGTACAAAGAAGCCCATTCATTGGGAAAAGAACATCTTTATACTTTTGTTGTTTTTAAAGGGCCATTAATCGATAGTTTTATATCGGGACGTTTTCAACCAAGAGTTTAAACCTAAAAATCACACATTTGTGATAAGTTTTAGAATTGCTGTTTTATAGCTGGAATTTTAAGAATGAGCTGGCAGAGATGGTAAACTTGGAAAATTGCTAAGCTTGTTAAGGGTAAATTTCCTTTCACAACCTGAAAGGGCTGTCGTTCTTTATCAGCTCAAATAACAGAATTTTCAAGTATATACAGTACTTTGTAAATGGGAAGTTTCTTGATTTTGACACTGTGACACTGTGACAATTCAAGGTCTAAGAACAATGACAGTTTTCCATTGCCTCGATTCAATGGATAGACCATGAGTTAAATATTTTGTTACAACATGCAAATGATCATAACATCAGTTGACAACCCAAGCGAAAAATAGTGTATCATTCAAAGCACCTTATTCAAACTGCTGTACCCCACCTACTCTTCGCTCCTAGCGTTCTCCGCCTTAAATCCCGCATTTAACCCAACTTATTATTCCTGTGCTATTTCTGAGTAAATCAGTAGCACTTTCGTTAGCTGTTCCGTGAACTTAGTAGCCCTTCCCCCTGCCGTAGCGTGTGTCTACATTTGGTAGAAGTCAAATAAGCTTATATTTAATTGAAAATGGTCCTGATTGCAATCTTTTTTTTTTTTTCTGTCAGTAGAAAATAGAAGATATTAACATTGATCTCCAGTATCATCTGCATACACAGTAAAGTGAACATGGTCTCAGCCGTACAGTTACAATCAGCTGATCTTGAATCCAAAGCATCGCCTTTCTAAAATTTTCCATCAATTCACATCACCATGCCTGCCTTTCCCCTCCTTGCCAGGATAGAAAAAAGTTAAACTGGCATGTTTTCAACCTTTTTTCTCTTTTTAACTCAATGGTGCAAAAAGATGAAGGGATCTCCGCCTTCATCTGTAACAGAGATAATGCTGAGCTGGTGATAGAGGTTGCACAGGGATTAATAACATTCAAACTGTTTGAGGAATAAAGTAGAGCGGCGTGTGCAAAAGCAGGGTGGGCCGCTTGGTAATTAACCCTTGATGGTAGTAAATTGATGCCGGGTAAGTGGAGGAGCGGTATTGGGTGAATGACCCAAATGAACAACCACATCTTAGCTTAGCTCCAAGGAAGGGATTTGACTGAATGTGGCTGGTTGACAAGAAAACCATTAATAAGGAAAAGGAAAAACAAATAATTTTCAGACTATTGGGCGCACCTGAATAGAAGCCGCACCAACTAAATTTGAAAAGAAAAAAAATCGTCATATATAAGCTGCACTTGTCCATTTGTAACATGAGCTCTTTACACTGAAAGACTTTTTAATTAATTAAATTAAATATGTACCGTACATGTCTTTTTTTTTTTTCCGAACAGTGTCTGTAACACGTAATAAAATAAAAAGATACAGGAGCTTACCAGGAAAGAGTCACTGCTCGCTATCTTCATCTTTCTCCTTCGCACTAAAACCTCTGAAGTCGTCTTCTTCAGCATCGCAATTAAAATAAAAATTAGCCGCATCAATATTTAAGCTGCAATGTTCAAAGCATGTGAAAAAAGTGGCCCCTAACAGTCCAGAAATTACGGTACGAGAAGGATGAAGGTACAGCAGTTGTAAGTAATAGTCTTACACTATTGTTGTGGTGTGTGCTTATTTATTTATTTATTTATTTATTTATTTATTTATTTATGTATGTATGTATGTATGTATGTATGTATGTATGTATGTATGTATGTATGTATGTATTTTTAACATATACTGCCAACTTTTGTTCACCCCCCCCCCCCATCAAGCCCAATTGCTTCCCCAACAATTATGATTATCTGTGCCGCTCTCCATGTATTGCAGTGGATGACTAGATGTACTAAATAGATGGAACCCCTATATATTGGAGGGAACTGGCATGCACAAGGCACCAAGATGCCTCGCCGCTCTGCTCAGTGACAACTTGCCAGGTTCTAACTCTGATCCGTTCACCCTCTGCGTTGTCAGTGGTGCAGCTGAGGTCCTCTCTTGTCGTGCCAGGCCACCTCAGCCTTTCCAGGTTCTTTTGTGAAACACTGATCAAAGGCAGGACAGTAGTAGGGGACAAGGCGGGCAGGGGGGGTCTGGCGCTGGTAGTGCTATAGGGGGAATTGGGTTGAAAGAGAGACTTTTAATAGAAGAGAAATTGATAGCTAAATCCTTTTTCATACAGCAAACGTTCAAGAAGGACAGGACAATTCTGTTTGGCCAATTAGTAGACGCCGGTCCATCCGACTACCCTGCGTTGGTACGCCTCCTTCTTCACTGTGCCGGTGATAATTCCTGCCTTTCGCGTTTCTTAAGCGATTTCTGCATCTGGATAACATCATCTGGTGTGATGCTCTCATAAAAAAAAAAAGTAAGGTTCTTGCTGGTTTTCGTGTTTAGCCTGTTTTCCCAAACTAGCCCTGCAGGACTGTGTGAACAAACTCCCCTCCCCAAAAAAGGCCAGAAACTCGCTAAATTGCTTCCCCTATCGATACGCTCTTCATGTTGCATTAGCAGCTGTGCTACCATCACGGGTTAAAGATCAGAGGAGACTGGATGTGCTTTTATTACTCCGTGTCATTTATATTCTGTTCTCCCTTTCTGTCACCTGTCCTCCCCATCTCTGTCACTCCCCCTTTTATTGTCATCTCCTGCTCTCCTTTCATTCTGTCCCCTCCTCTCTGTAACTACCACGGCTCATGCTAATTCTTTATCTCCCTCCATCACTGCCATACCGTAATATTCCCTTCATCTTGCCCCCCCCTCCAAGGTTTTATTTCACATTTGCTGCCTTACATATTCCCGTCTGTATGTTTTGTTTTTTTTTAACCTAACTTTTCCCCCTCTCCATCCAACCCCCTCCCATCTTATCCCTCCAGCGTTTAGCCAACTCAAAAGCCCATACATCACGCTTTATCAGTGCCAACCTTCCCTGCAACAAGTTCAAGAATCGACTGGTCAACATCATGCCGTACGAGACCACGCGCGTCTGCCTGCAGCCAATCAGAGGCCTGGAAGGCTCCGACTACATCAATGCCAGCTTCATCGATGGGTACAGGTAGGACGATGCGGCCGCCAGCAGAGTTTTTTAATAGTATTCAATAAGTGTGTACACTGAGTTCAAGATGAGCGCACAATGAACACGGTGAAGACAGTGAATGAAAAATTGAAGCTAAATGCTTTTTTTTCAATAACAAAAAATGAAAATATAGCATTGGGTAAAAGCTGTAATTCAATGCAATATGAAAACAATATTTCAATACAATTGTGGTTCTCATGTGATGTTACTGTTATTTATATAGGCAACAGAAGGCCTACATTGCAACACAGGGCCCTCTGGCAGAGACTACGGAAGACTTTTGGAGAATGCTGTGGGAAAACAATTCAACCATTGTTGTCATGTTGACCAAACTGAGAGAGATGGGAAGGGTATGGCGGTGACAAACATGCACAATCATCCACACTTACCAAAGCTGTTTTGATACTCAGTGTTGTAAATTCAAGTAAAGATGAAAGAGCAAATTGTCAAAATAGTAATCAATTCAATTGAAAATTAATCTTCATTTTTTTATTTATTTTAATTCCCCCAAAAAGGAAAAGTGTCACCAGTATTGGCCAGCAGAACGCTCCGCCAGGTACCAGTACTTTGTGGTGGATCCCATGGCTGAATACAACATGCCTCAGTACATCCTCAGAGAGTTCAAGGTCACAGACGCCAGGGTAAGTCGTACTGAAGAGCATATAAACCACAGTAAGGTTCATTCAAATTTACTGTTCTATTTTCACTTTCGCCGTTATGTGTTGATACTTCTGAATGGTTCTGAATTTTTTAAAAGAATCAGGAAAACAGCGAATGTAAAGGACACTAGGATTTATGGAGGAAGACAATGACTTTAATGAATGCAATGTATAGAGTGGACATTTGCTGACGGTCATCGTAAAACATACTGTCCACCACATGGGCATGTTCAAGTATTTGTATAGTGAGTGTGTGTGCGTGTGCCAACATGCACGTCGCATGTTTTTGCGTGCCTCAAGGCTCGCCATCATGTAACCCAGTCACGTATTTAATCACACAATTTGACACACCGCGCGGGCCCCTAGGGTTGTGCGCTAACAGAATTTTCAAGTACATACAGTACTTTGTAAATGGGAAGTTTCTTGATTTTGACACTGTAACACTGTGACAATTCAAAATCCAAGAACAATGACAGTCTTCCACTGCTTCTATTCAATGGATAGACCATGAGATAGATATGTTGTTACAACATGCAAATGATCATCACATCAGTTGACAACCCAAGTGAAAATAGTGAATCATTCAAAGCACCTTATTCAAACTGCTGTACCCCAACTACTCTTCACTCCTAGCGTTCTCTGCCTTAAATCCCATATTTAACACAACTTATTATTCCTGTGCTATTTCTGAGTGAATCAGTAGACCTTTCGTTAGCTGTTCCGTGAACTTAGTAGCCCTTCTCCCTGCCGTAGCGTGTCTGCATTCGGTAGACGTCAAATAAGCTTATGTTTAATTGAAAATGGTCCTGATTGCAATCTTTTCTGTCTGTAGACAATAGAAGATATTAACATTGATCTCCAGTATCATCTGCATATACTGTAAAGTGAACACGGTCTAAGCTGTACAGTTACAATCAGCTGAGCTTTAAAACTTATTCCTCTCTTCCTCCGGTGCGCTTAGTTTCATTGTGTTGTTGTCTTTGCCCCTCCCCACACCTTTCGTTAAAAACAAAGGCTGTGAAAGAAGGAAAAATGCAGTGTATCATAAAACAGAAAGAGAGACACAGGACAATACAATACAAAGAGAGTTGCGTGTTTAGTGTAACTTGATCAAATCCAAATCAATGTATTTATCAAGCACAGTAAAGGTCAAAGACACATCATGGTGGAAGCATCGCTGATAGACCTCAACAGCTAAGATAGCAACGCTGTCGCTGAAAAAGCAATATGAACATGAATTTCATTGTGACATAGAACCACAGATGAAAGATACTCATGAAATCCACTGAGAAGACCTACAAGGTCAATTAGTAATTTTCTTAATGTTTGTACACTCTCCGCCGTAATAAAAGCCGATGTAAGCTTTTTATTTTTTTATTTTTTTATTTTTTTATGTATTCATTGCTGGCTGCCGAATAAATAACTGCATACCGGAAAAGAAAATTATCTGTTAGCTATCTCAGCCCAGCAGCCAGTGGGAGCAGTCAATAATCATCAATCGCACAATTTGTTCTGCATAATTCAGCACCATCTACTTGATGGTTTCCGGCTACTTTGGGAAATGAAGGTACAGGTAACCTCCAAACATCTGAGCCCGATGCTCTCATCAGAAGATTGCACTGTAATCGTATGTATTGCAAATGTACTGGAGGATATAGGGAAATGGTCCTTGGATGCATCCTGGGTCATGGTCACCACCACAACCCCTCAATAAAATTGACCAACAAACACTTCGGTCAACAATCAATACCTCTAAGAAGTAGATGGCCTTGTCTACCTGGGTAGGACCAAGTGTACCAGCACACACGGTAGAGCTAGACTGTCCAAAGCCAGGAACAGTCTTTCCAAACTCAAGAATATTCGGAAGTCCAAAAAGTACCCAAGGTGAAGATCAACAGTAGCAATGCTAAGAAAGACATTCAGAGTTGCTGCATTTCACAGCAAACTGCCTGAGAAGTATCCGTCAAATCTTTTGGCCAAGCAAGATCATAAATGCGGCGTTGTAAGATCATAAATGCGGCGTTGTACAAAAAGATCAAATGTAACTGCATCAACCCAGACATCAAGAGATGAAGCCTCAAGCCGCGAGGCCACATACATCCAATGAACCTATGATCGCATCCCGTGAATAGCTCTCCATTGGAAATCACAAAGGAAGGACAGACCTGGATGTCCCAAAAAGAATAATTTGGCGTATGACTGTTCCGTCAGAGCCGAAGTAGGGGGCTTATTCATGCACAGGGGTTCAATGAGCTTTAATCAATTTTGGACGCTTCTTTCATTTTGTCCAATGTCCAATGACAGTGGTAATAGCAAGTGTAGAGTCCATCTTAAAACATGAAAAGGACTTGTCTTTGCTCATTCTCTTTGAAAAGTCTTATTCCATTTCAAACACAACAGAAAGAACTTTTCTTGACAAGGACACTGTCAAATCATTTAGCTTGTCCTAGTATAATATAACCTAATTGCAAAAATTCACATACATTTATCTCCTCGCTCGGGACTCAAACGACTTTAGCCCTACTTCTCCAAACACTAAATCAGTATTTTGTCCGACAGACTTGACGAATCATCAGTGATTATTTTTCCATTTTTATCCGGTCCGGCCTCCTGCCGAGATAGTCCTCAATTTGCCCCTCACCTCCCCTCGCTACACTCATCCATCAGGTCGGGCAATCGATCCAATGGCAGGATTATCCTATTCAACACGGTGTCTGGGAGAAGACGCTTCTCATGGCAGATACTCTATTGATTAGCTTTTACTCGGACCTACTTCACATAAGCACGCACACACAAACTCACACACACACACAGAAAACAACGGGATAGAAAACAGACAACCGTCTCGAGGGTGGGGGAGGCACAAGGACAAAGTGTGTGTAATGCTCTGATGTTCTTTGGAATACAGGGAGACGAGAAGGACAGAATAAACAGCACTGACAGCTTGTTTCATTTTAGAAGAATCAATTTAAAAGCTTTGGACAAGATTACATTGAAATGCTGATTAAAAAAAGAGGACTGGTTTGTCCCGGGTATTATCAGTAAGAATTAATGCTAAAACTTTAACCTTAATTGTCTTTGATAAAAATGAAATTGTCATTGTTTTTATTTTCTCATGTGCTCTAATTTGGTACTTCATTCATTCTCCTCATATCTGTATTGGCAGGATGGCCAGTCCAGGACAGTAAGACAGTTCCAGTTTACTGACTGGCCCGAGCAAGGCGTCCCCAAATCCGGGGAGGGATTCATCGATTTTATCGGCCAGGTGCATAAAACCAAGGAGCAATTTGGACAAGATGGACCTATTTCTGTCCACTGCAGGTAAGGACTCCAAGGGTTTTTCTAAATTGATTAAGCTATTTATCCCTGGTGGGAAGGTCCCTGGGTCAATTGTGACTGAGTGGGATTCCTCCAGGTCCCCCCCCACAGTCCAAAACCATGCAGAAGGCTCATTGGAGCCCCTGAATGAGAGCATTGTGTGTCTCCATATGATGTGTGAATAAGAGGGTGAATTGCTTTACGTCTGTCCGTGACCCTGTGATCAACTAGCGACCGGTCCACGGCGATCCCTCCTTTTGCCAAATTACATTGTGGGTATCCCAACTGTCATAGGGCAAAAGACCACCCTAACATACTGTGTGCAGGACAAGTGGTAGAGATAATCTATGAATGAATAAATGTTTATTAAAAGCTTTAGAAAGACATTTATTGTGATTCCGTAACTCATAGCACAGAAAGTGTTTCGATCGCACCGATGTTGAGGTCCTTAGAGCGTCTCCACATATGACGATCTCTCTTTCTGTAGCCCTAGTGCTCTTATAGACCTCTACAAAAGCATCCGATCAATAATTGATCAGGTTGAAAGATGCAGATTTCATGAAAAGAGTTAATGACGCAACCAAGATGCTTTTGTATTATCATGATTGTGGCGTCCAATCTATGGTTTTTAGATGAAAAGAAAAAAAAAAATTAATTTTGTTTTGAAAGACAGACGATTCATTCGCTACTTTGAACGCGACAGTGTCAGCAACCCCTCCATGTCTCATTAACATGTTTTACTTTGGAAAACAACTGCGTGTCGCTTCTTTTTTTCCACATTTCCGTGGCAGGGGTGCCCATTACATCATCAAACATAACGTCACCTTCTTTGTGTTAAAAGCAATGATGTCACAGCCATCAATTGGCGTTCGGGGAGTTGTAAGATGTGTCAGGGAAGCTCCAATAAGTCTGAGTTATTCCTTCATGCGACGAGGCCATTATGGGATGTGGAGGGAAGAGAGAGAGCGAGAGCTGTCTTAAAGAGAAAGGAATCCTTATCGCAAGAGTAATTGCAGAATCAAATTAGAGGCAGACGTTGACAGCCGACAACGGCAGCTGTCGGAGGTTCACGTCGTGATCGGCGACCAAACGCGGCTGAGGAATCCTTGACATGTCGAAGAAAACCTGCAGTATTTTCGTTTTGAAGGAGGACGATCGAAAGAAAACGACTTAAATAAATAGAAATTATGAAATATTATAATCACGGGCAGCACGGTGGCGCAGTGGCAAGCCTGCTGACAGCGGGAAAGGTCTGTGGTTCGAATCCGAAAGGGGCCCTTTCTGTGTGCCGTTTGCACGTTCTTCCCCGTGTCGGCGCAGGTTTCCTCTGCTTTCTCCTGCTTCCTGCCACAGTCCAAAAACATGCAGACTTTAAATTGCCCCGAATGAGAGGGTGAATGAGGGTGTACGTCTCCATATGATATTTGAACAGGAGGGGGAATTGTTGAATGCACTGTTCCCTTTGAGCTGCGCGTATTTGAGCAGTCGTGCACGGCTCCAGCGGTCTCCACGCTCGGCAAATCTACGCACCACATAGAAATAGATAAATAGATAAAATCCAAGCTGAACTGTAAATAAATTAAACACACAACAATTATATGTTTGATTTATTTACAGTGCGAGCGCGGAGAACGTTGGAGCAATGCGCGATTGCGCGAGTGCAGCTTCGAGGGAGCCTTGGTTGTGTGACTATATGAAGTGTGAATGAGGGACTGAAAAGTCCCTGTGATCGACCGGCGACCGGTCCGGGCTGGGGCCTCTCGCCCAATGACACCTGGGATCGGCTCCAGCATCCCCGCGACCCCGCCTGCGTGAATTTTAAATATGTCTACCCATTTTATTTAACAGCTTCTTTGTCTATAGTTAAGCTTCATTTGTAAAGTGTTAACCGGTGACATAAAGGAAACGTAGCTTCGGTTGATTTCACTCCAGCCGTCTCCTCCCTCAGGCTTTGTCGTCCCTCCACCGGAAGCTTATGCCTTCCTTTTCTCTTACTCTCGTCGTTCGTCACTGCCCTTTCCTGTCTGTCATACCTACGTCTATTTCCTAATCCCCTCTTCCTCTCTCTGTTCTCCGCTCTACCCTCTCATTCTCCAGGCCCCTCCTTAATTCCACTCCCGTTCTTTTCTCCACCCCTTCAGCCACTATCTAATAGACCCACATGCTTTTTGTCATTAATTGCCTGATTACTTCCTCTGAATGGGGGACGCCAAATCCTCTCAGTCTGCGGCGGCTAGGCGAGCCTTCAGATTTTTAAGCGTCGATCCTCAGAGAGAGAGAGAGACAGTGAGAGAGTGAGTTAGTGAAAGAGAGAGGGGTTTATAAGTCCGTGTGACAAGCTGTGACTGACTCCGAGGAAGAGGCTTTGGGTGGGCTAAGCGATGGGGGGGTGGGAGCTGCTACTGGGTGGCTGAATGGAGTTTGCATGGGTGTGTGTGTGTGTGTGCGTGTGTGTCTGGGTCAGTCAAAAATGGCTGCGTTTGATATGATTACATTTCTTAAAAAATGATCAAAAAGATATAAGAAGTCTTTTGTCCCAGGCTGTGCTTTTTGTTCCCTGAAACAACCACTCTGAATGAAACACACACACACACACACACACACACACACACACACACACACACACACGCACGCACACACACACTCACCTCAAAGGGGTCTGCCCGCTGCCATAGCTTTCACTCTTCATTCAACAAAATAGCTTTTGGAGGCTGGAAGAAGCCCAAATAAAACTGTTGTCATATCAATTATTGTTCCATTGGTGAAGTGGAAGTCATTTCACAGCAAAGGAGCTTAGAGAGGCAGCTCTCAAGTATTTCAGGATTGCAGTTAAGACCCGGACTATATTTCTGGAGAGCAGAGGCAGCAGCAAGCTGCGATTTATGATGCATGGGTGGGGCTTAATGAGACAAAATGTATTTTTCTTTTCTTGGTTGTTTGCGAGCCTGATTCTGAGACTCTGTGTCCGTGTTGGCTCATTTTATGTTCGACGAGAACGAGGGGGGTGCGTGTCTTAGTGGATTCCCGGCATCCTCACACGCAAATTGCTTGCTTCCTATCATCACCGTTCCATTACCCTTTCATGAGATTCCTGACTGCTGCGGTTTCCAGTTCGCATTTTTGCCGCCATTTGCATCTGTATCGTGTTGCACAACAAACGGGTGTAACTACAACATTCATTTCAAAGGTGAAAAGATTTAGAATTTGGTTTTTGAATTATGCAAGGATAGCGGTTGGTATAAAATGACTTTAGTTCGGCTAGTGCACCAGGACATATGCCAGACTGCATAATTTAGGACACAATGGAAGTATTTATTTAACGCAAGGATTAACTCGCAATTCACTTTGCTCACTCGAAGTAGCAGTCATTTCAGCAAGTACATTATTAACATTGTGTTTTGTTTTCTTGCTCTCCAGCGCTGGTGTGGGTAGGACTGGAGTCTTCATCACACTCAGCATTGTTCTGGAAAGAATGCGCTACGAAGGCGTGGTTGACATCTTCCAGACAGTCAAGATGCTTCGGACGCAGAGGCCAGCCATGGTCCAGACTGAGGTCAGGAGTCACACACACACACACACACACACGCACACACACACACACACATACATGGTTTTGAGCACGACGGACTGTGATGGATGAAGAGATAAAGCTGATGTCACACTAATGGAGTAGATTTTTCTTTTTTTATAGGATTCAGTATTAACAATGACATCACACTTTCTGATCATTCTGCTGAATGAGCCACGCAAACACAGAATTGGTGATTTGACCAAGTGGCTCGATGGAACAGTGGCTTAGAAAGATCCAGAATAGGCGCCTGTTCTGTATCGGCCTTTGTTGGCTTTTAGGTCATTTCTGCTTGGATTGCAAGTTGTTCTTTGATGCAAAACAGCATCTCTTGGATCTGCTTTATCGTCTTGATAAACAACACGGACATCCTGGTTAGAAAGTATTTTGCTTTGTCTTAAGTAAACCCATTTTGTCTTGTTTGTTTGCAGTTTATACATCTCAATTTGCAGACAGCAAAAGCCAGCCCGCACTGTGGAAGTCTAAAGATACTAACAAACATGAACCCATTCAGAATTGTGTACTTTACCATAACCCTAAAAATAAAAGTACAAGTATTGGTTTATAAATGAGGGTACCTAAGAAAAGGAAATCTTGATATTACTTTGCAGATTTCAAGACCACCCAGAAGTTTTTGATGTTAATTAATGTTTCTCTATGGTGCCAAGGTTTGATGAAATGGTGCAATGGAGGCTGAGTTGTTGTTTGTTTGTTTTTAGATGTTTTAGAAGGTTGCTGTGCAAAGAGAACGGCTGAAAGATAAATGGACAAAATGTATTTGTTAGTTCATGAACATGTCGGTTTTTTGTTTGAGAGATTGATAATTGGGATGTGGATCACCAGGCAGTGGTACAGCCTGTTTCCAGAGATGTCAGACAGAGAGGTTTGCCAGCAGTTAGACCATTAAGGAGTTTGTCCAGCAACAGCAAGCTAATTTTGATAAGTAGCTTCAAGTGATTCATGTGCATAATTTTATTTGGCTCTGTGAACCGATAATGTTTTGAGCATTTCAAGCAGAGCCAGCAAAATGCCATTCAGAGATATATATGAATGATCTGAAACTTAAAGATTTATTTGTGGCAGCCAAAGGCAACTGATAATTACGTCCTTCCTCATATTGAATAACAGCATAAGAAATTCTGTGGTTTCTTCACAATGATGAGGAACACCCCTTTGGTAATAGACGGCGTAAACTGTTTTTTTTTTTTGCTTTTCTATTGTTGCTGCTGCAACACCCGAATTTCCCCTATGGGGATCAATAAAGTATTATCTTATCTTACCTTATCTTAAAAGTAGTTGCCATCTCTGCATCGCAAGACTGTCGGGTGTTGACACAAGCCTTCTCCTTCTCGGCAGACATCCCGTGTCCCTACTGTCTAAAACCTGCTCCAATAAAAATTGTGCCGCCGGTCCCACAGAACCGGAAGTCATCGGCCCCTCAGTTTAACCTTTTGTGTTGCCCTCAGTGGTGTTGGGTCAAATTCAGTCCATGTACAAGTGATGCTGCTGCTGATGAAGCAGATGTGAACATTTTTGCTGATTTTGTGTCTCAGGGAAAGAAGAGGTGGCCGGGACTCCTATTACATTGTCTCAGGGTCAGGCTAATCTGTGGTGGTAATTGTCTTTATTGATCGAGTTAAAACTGCTGCTTTAGTAAAGTTAATTGCCACTGGAGGATTTGGAAGTCCTTAAACTCTGGTTTATTTGTTTACATAACTTTATGTTGACTTATTTGTTGCGCTGACCCTTGAGACCTCTCTGTTGTACCCAATTCTGCGTGACGTTGCAAAGACTAAAAATCTGAAGAGGTAACTTGCCGGTGTCAGACCAGGGTATGCTAATTCTGATGCTACTGTCGCTTAACAACGTAGCAGAAGCTAGCAGCATAAGTGTAGTTTATCTATTGGATTTCTCTGTTTTACTGGCCAATGTAATGGAAAGTCTCAATGTCATGTGTGAATGTGATATTTTGCTAGCTATTTCATCTGGCTATCACTATCACTATCAACTCCTAAAGACTTCCCAAGTCTCCTAAATACTACACATATAGGGTTTATTTATATTGATGTCAGGGCATTGATACTTTCTTTTTTTGTTTTTTCTCCAAGATAATCTGTTCCTTCGTCCACGTGTCTTATCTTGGTTCATGCGAAAGTAGATCAGTTAAAACATTAAGTCAGCCGAACTATATTGCAGGTTGTCTCAGAGCCTAAAGACCTCTTCTGGTCTGCTTATCAGCTTGCCAGGGATCATTTTCAGCAGGCTTTGAAGGCTCAGAGTGGTCAGAAGGCTCTTGCAGTTCTGCAGTCAACAGCCTCGGGGATAAGTTCCTTACCGTAATTCTACGACAGACGTATAGACTAGGCGTATTGTTTAGTTGGCCCTATACAATCATGGGGCCAAAAGGTGTGCTGTCAGCATTGCTAAGTGTAGAAAGAAGACCAAATGAACTGTACCGTGTTGATTTGTTGGAGAGACATCAGGGTCATTCACCAGGGCCAGCTTTCCCCTGTGAGGCTACAGAAGCAGGTAATTGAAGAGAACAGTTTGCTTAGCCCGAGGCTGTTTGGTCACTCGAGGAGCAGCTATCGCACTTATCGGCAGGGAGGCAGACTGCATTTAACAGCACATTGAAGAGTTTTGGGGAGAAGATAACATATACGTTGGGTACTTGGCAGATTAAACTGGGTCAAAGTGACGGCAGATCGCTCTTTGGCATACTTTGTGTTGAATAGTTCCCGGAGGAAGATTTGCATCGACCGGAATGGAAGTGAGAGTTAAAGAGATGTCTACATTTGCCGCAGGGGTTGTAGTCCATACCTTTAAACCCAGAGGCCGAAGAATATTTCAGATAGTGACAACCATCAGTCAGTAGGTTTTTATCAATGCTCCTTCCTTTTCCCCCCATTAATTAATGAATGCCATGTGTACAAATTTGAGCTCAGCAGGTCTGTTATTTATGAACATGGTTGTTTATCACTGCCTCGTGAGAAAAACAGCCATGCGCCCCCAACTGCTATTGGGGGGGGGGGGGAGTACAACAGCAAGTCTGCTTCTGAACTCAGTTATGTGTGAATCTGAAAGCATTCAAAGTAATATTCCTGCGATGTTGGTTATGATGGGGCAGAGCCGTGCCTCATGGTGCCACAGCTGAGGTCATCCTCTCTGCCGTCACTGGAAAAAAAGATGGCCTGCACAGACCATAATCCACAAGGTTGAAAACATCAAACCAGATTGTTACGGTTGGCTTTGGTTTTACAGCCATACAGCAGTTTTATAGCACATGGCAGAAAAGGTAATGTAGCAGGTGTTCTGTGCGCCTGTAGGGAAATGAACCTGAACGTCTATATTTGAGGATCGTGGTTGTGTTTGGGCAGCCAAGTAGTTTTCCTACAAGACAGGAGTGTCGATAAAATCATTTAACCCACTCAGCTAAAACATGGAAAATAGGTTTGTTGACTGGGCAGGCAAATCATCATAGACATTGTGTCTCCATTTCGAAAGAAAATATTCCCTTTTTCTGTGCTGATTGTTATTTTATTTTATTTTATTTTATTTTATTTTATTTTATTTTATTTTATTTTATTTTATTTTATTTTATTTTATTTTATTCCAATAACAGTGTGCCAAAAACACATTGTTTTTAGCATAGAAATAATGAGGGTTTATTCATTCCAGTTCTTACATAATGTTGTTGTAGTTGTTGTTGTTTTTTGCTTTTTTATTCCCAACATAATTAAGTGCAAAAGATTATTATATTTTTTACTTTCTTTACTTTAAAGAATGAAAAAGTATCTACATTTGAATTCAGTCTTGTGTAATTCTGCGATTGTGCAGTATATTCAGCCTTGAACTACCCAACAGCAGGGGTTTTAAAAGTGTTTCGAGCTAATTCATTGAAATCAAACCATTTGAATGAGATACTGAAATATGTCGTTTTCAAGTGTTTAAAAAAAAAAAAATAAAAAAAACCTGAGTCGTGAAACCAAAACACAAATCACATTTTTCTTTGTCTCTGATGTATTTTCCTGCATATGTTTGTGTTTTTTTTCCCCCCTATTGCAGGATGAGTACCAATTCTGCTATCATGCAGCTCTGGAGTACTTAGGAAGCTTTGATCACTATGCAACGTAAAAGCCATCTCTTCCCCCCAAGAATCCCTTCATCCCCTCGACAGTCCCCTGAGCCATAGATACTTGAATTTTGAAAATGACGCTATCAGATAACACCACTGTTAATTCAGATGCATCGAACCGGATCCCATTGTAGATTTTTAGACGACGACGACGATGACGACCGCCGAGTTTAGAACAATTCCAATTCGACCGAGAAGCCCCTTCGCGACGAGATGAGGATTATCAGCCCCCTTATTATCAAGAAAAGCAGATCCTCGACCAGGAGAGGAAACAGTTATGGCTCAAGCTGCGAGGCGGGTATCGCTCAAAGTGTCGAACTCTTTTCCTTACCTCAAGTGTTTCAATATGGAGGACGTTGTAAACATTCGTGGACATTTCTCTTTTCAAAAAAATATCTTTGTGACACAACCGTAACAAGCAGCAGATGACGATGATGATGAAGAAGAAAAGACAACGGAAGATATTATGGAGTGGCAGACGGATGTAGCCAAGATGATGGGAACATTCTCGTGTTTTTGACATACCTGGATGTAAAGGTTTTTCGTGGGTTTTACAAAACGACTTTTTCCAAGCGCCGTTCAGGAAAATGGCCGACTTACGGTCGCCTGCGTGACATGGGGGTTGCCTGGTCATCCAAATGAGGGGAGACAAGAAAAGAAATCAGGAGAACCAAGCACTTTTAACCTCCCCTTCATAATTTTCAAAATCTGTCAGTTTCTCTTTTTTTCAAATGCTCAGATTTATGCCGACACCAGTTATGTGGACAAAAGCAATAACACCCATCTTCGGATCAAGTAGTTTGACGAATCGCAACCTCTTTTATCAAGTATTTCAGCAGAGAAATCGGAAACAATCATGTCCCTCAAAAGATGGTGGACACCTGGGTCAGCCAGTCCGTCCCTTTTATGAAATCATGCCGTCGAGGGAGTTCAAGTTCTTAATAGGATGATTCTCCTGATAACATTTCAAATGACATCAACAAGGCTCTGCATTATTATCATGATTATTCATTCATTCATTATCCATACCGCCTATCCTGTAGTCGGGGTCGCGGTGGGGCTCGAGCCTATCCCGGCTGTCATTGGCCGAGAGGCGGTGGTTCGCCCTGGAAATGCAAACTCCGCACAGAAAGCCCCCCCCTGTTGGAATCGAACCTGGGATCTGAGGGGGAGAACCGACAAAGTATTTCTTATTTAAATTTTATTTCTCCTTTCCATCATCTTCAATAATCCTCCGATTTTAATATCAATGTCCAGCATGTGAGCGTTGGGTTGCAGACAATTCATCAGACAAGATGCTTCGGTTGTCCTCCATATTCCAAGTAATGTCTCATTGGGTTTATGAAAACAAAAAGCAGACCAGGCAGCCACGCCATGACGCCGTGAAGGAAGTCTCTGGTACAAATTGCTCACTTGAAAAAGTGAAAGAGAACTTCGAATAAATGAAACCCTACCCCCAGCCACCCAGCCCCGTAAAAAAACAAACAAACTGCAGGTTTGACGCACTAATGTAAATGTGTTGGATAAAAAAAAAAAATCAACATTTTTTCCTTTGAAACACCAGGTTGTTTTTTTTTTCAATTTCGAGATCGGCGCCCCGGCGCGCTCGTGTGTGGAACGGTTGGCGTGCACGACTAAAAAACCCGGAGCAATGGACAGAACTGTGTGTAATCTCTCCGTATTTCCAAAAAAGCCTTATCGCTATTGTAACATTATGGAAACATTAATGTTGTACTATGATGACTTATTTTGCATTACATAGTTGACTTTTTTATTATTTTCATTTTAGTGTAGGTTTTTATTTTCCTTTTTTCTTTTTTTAAACAGAGACGATGTATCGCGTTTTTTTTAATTAGCGGGAAAAAAGAAGTGCTTATTTGTTCATATTATGTTGAAAAAAAACATTCTATTTTTTCACTGTAGAAAATGTTAAGTATAACATGTCTGTGTGTATGTGTGTTTGTATGTGTGTGTGTATATATATATATATATATATATACAAATATATATGTGTGTATACATGCATACTTACACGTCGCATTCACACATTCATATATATTTAAAAGCAGAATATAAATATATTTCCAAACGTAGGATGAATTCAAACGGTCTCCTTTCCTCCTTACCCTCTGTACCAGCCGCTGCTCCCGTCGGTTTCTTTTACTTCCTGTTTATTTTCGTACGCGTGGAAACCCCGTGTGTTCCTAAGCTGAGGCGGCGGCAGGGCCGAGCCGACGTCCCCCTTCCCTCTCTCCCTCCCTCCGTCGTTCATTTTTAACCTCTACCTCTCTGGGTAGGTCCCATACTGAGGATGAGGAGACGCTATCTTCAAACTCTTAAGAGGATGTCCGCGCTGGCATCGACATGTAGGCATTAGTCTTTCTTTTTCTTCTTTTCTCTCTTTTTCGTAGCAGCTGCCGATTACCCAGTCCGCAGAATATCCAAGAAAAACTAATAATCGGAAGGTTGTTTTTTTTTGCTTTCTATATCAGCCCAAGTTGATGTACTGTACCTTTTATGACGTGTACAGACTAACCCTGGTTTTTAAGAAGATATGTAAGTTCTCTCTTTTTTTAACTTTTATTTTTTTTCTTTCTGACATAACGTGGTAATTCATTTTGTTAGATATACACTATGATCTACATGTAAATAAACAAATATATAGATTATATGTATTTGTAAATCATTTGAGCCTCAAGATCTTATACATGAAAGTTGGGACGGAATTACAAGGGTTTCCTCATATCTAAATTCTTGGTGTTTGTAAAGCCTGTTTTCTTCTCCCGAAATTGTTCTCCCTCCGCTCCCCGATCGTGAAATAACTTCATTTTTTTTATATATTTTTCTGCTTTTTTAAATCCCCAGTTAGCTATGAAAACAGGGGAAATTTCCCAGCTTGTTTTGGGGTCGTTTTTCACACCTCGAGGAGGGTACGAAATGAGCGTCAGTCTGCTAGCGATTCCAAAAAATATAAATATCATAAAAAATTGGGAGGTCCGTTCGCTCTTCAAAGAAACTATTCCAGTTTGCCGTCGGCCGTCGTTTCAGCGTCCCGCCACAGTCAGGTGGTCAAAGTGGACCAAAGCATTCCTAATCCAGGTGGCTTGCGAATAGGATGGATGAGATGGACCACTTTCAAGTTGACATTTATTTGATTTGCAGTCTAATTTACTGTAAGATATGTAATTGTAAAGATGTCAGCTCGGGGAGGACCTTCGGCACTGCTCGACCTCTCCACCGTAAAGTCAGTATTTCGGTCAGTTAATCGGCCTATGGGTGTCAATCCAAAATATTTGGCTGATAGTACAACATAGCTATGGTTAATGCCACATAGTTCAATTGCAAAAAAAAGAAAAACGCTTATTTTTTTTAAAGCCTCTCATTGAATCATAATGTTTTGTTTGTGTGGGATGAAAAAACGAATTTCAGAGTCAATGATTTAAAAAAATTGAGCAGTGCGAGGCGAATGAGGAGACCATGACAACCAAAACCTCACTGCAGATCCACCTCTCCAGCACGTCCCCGTGGAACGGTCCGAACCTCAACGAGTCTCATTACGAACCAAAATTGTTGTATTGTAGATTTTTTTTTTTTTTTGCAGAGCTGAAGGAAGGTACTTGTAAAAAGGGCCCGTGCCAAAATATAACGGACGCTTGTGACTTTGTGTAAAAGACGCTTAAAACCTTTTGCGGACGCTCCACAGATGAACTGGAATAAGTCTTTTAGGGGAGGAGGGACTAAGGAAAATATAAGAACATATACAGTACAAAAAAAACAAACACCTTAACTCACCCAGATATTGTTTTCTTTCTACGAGGGGCCATGTGCAACCACTTTCAAACTGTTACTTCTAACTGAAACAGCCGTTGGTTTGAAGCCACTGTGTATGTAGATATGTTGACTTTGTATTAAAGAAATGTTGTCTGAAAAAAAAAAAAAGAAAACTTTCCGCTTGTGATTTTTATTTTTTCTTAACTCATTTCCCTTCCTTCCTCAGTCAGGCGCCGATCTCGCAGTCTCGCCGCGTCCCTCGGATTGATCGGCTCCCCGGATTCTTATCCACACAGAATATGTATATAGCCAATAAGACGTCTTTGCTTTACATCAGTCAGTGCGCCGCATCCTGCATTGAAAAAATCGTTGCCGAGGAGCTTCCAAGTTTAATGAACCAGATGGCGCGTTTCTTATGTTGAGCGATAGCTTGATGAACTTCCTCCCGTATTTATCCATCATCCCCTTTTACAAAAATCTCCTGGTGTCTTTGAGCCTTTCCTCCTGCTTGATAAATGCCATCCAGATAGGGCTGATAAATACAGACATACTTTCACCCGGTGGTATTTGCGCTCTCATTTGTCCTCGAGAGGCTCCGCGGTAATATCTGATTACCTCGGATGCCGCAAATGCGATGAAAACACTCGAGCGGAATCCTCCGGCTTCGCCTTCAAAGGCTCTGCCTCATGAATATCTGGTGGCGTGATATCCCGGCGTGTCAAACGTTAAAAAAAAAAAAAAAGTCTTCAAGGCCTCACCCTTCTATGACCAATTAATTCGCATGTAGATGAGATGCAGATAGTGTGCCAATGTGCTTCTTGTCACCTGAGACGACGATTCCCGCTCGGCCGCATGAGAATTGTCATTCATCAAAGACGGATATACAGAGAGAGAATGCCGTCCCGTCCCAATGATGATGTTACTAATTGTCCGCTTGCAGAGCTCCGCTTCAGTCCATTTTTTTCTAATAGCGGCGAGCCAATGGACCGAGCTTTAGGGGTTGGTGAAGAAGTGAATTAGAGCGGTGATTATGCAGTGATTCAGACGGCGGCTCATTAGGAGCCGGCTAAGCAAGCAATCGACGAATCGATGTGACAGTGGACCCAAAAGCTACAGAAATTCGTAATAAATGACAAAGCGATAAATTGGATTATCCGCAGCCCCGTGGCCAAGTTCTTTCTGTCGCAAATGACAAATCAATCCAATCAAGAACCCCCCCCATCCCCCCTGCCCTCTTCCGAAAAGTCACAAAAACCAAAGAAGCGGGTCATCTGTCTGATTTGCGCCTTGTTAAGCTTGTAGTTTTCAAGAGGTCATTTCTGTGTGATATTCAGGCCTTCTTTAATATTCATAGAGGACCATTAGGCATTTATGGCCACGTCTTATAATAAGAGATTTACTAGCATTTCCGACTCTGGCCAGAATAGTAAAGGCGTCGCAGGGGTGTCACGCCACATGCCTACTGATTCGCAGAGGAGGAGTCACAGTCCTGAGCGAGCGGATGAGGAGCACTGATGAGAGGGGAGAAAAATATAAAAATGAGTAGACGGCACGGGCCTCTGCTTCTGAATCCAGGGGATTCCTGGTGATGGATCCCCTCAATCTACATGTCGAGTCCACGTTGATGAAGATCAGAGATGGATCGAGGGGGTGGGGGGGTGGGGGGTAAGTGTATAACGAAGAGTGTAGGCAAAATAAATCAAAAATTAAAAGAATAGTTGAGTTGAATTGCTGGCCACTCCTGAGGACAAAAGGGGTTAAAACGAAAAAAAAAAGCCAGTCGGCGCAGCTCTGCTGCTACCTGCTGGATAGTTAGTGGTACTTCACGACTTTGATAACTGATACCAAGCTCTTACAGTTCAATTGAACTTCAATGTAATTGGAATTTTTTTTTAAAATTCTCCCCGGGTCACGGCAGGCAGTGATGGACACACTCTGTCCAAACACCACGTAGGATTTGTGAATTCAGTGTTTTGGAGGTTCATCGCCTCCTGGCGGTGGCAGCTGTGATACTTCCCATGACAAATAAACATCTTGCAGGACAATCCTAAGATGGTAAGAGTCCTCTTTTTTTTTCTGTTTTTTTAAATTCCTTTCCCCTCTGGGAACTGGGCTTCGTTGTGCGTTGACATGACTCAGGCATTTATGTCCCTGCATAAATCCCAGTCATCCGTCTGACATCCCGCAAGTCTGTCCAGTACTCTATTTTTTCCAGCAAAGTACAGCTGATGGATTGCTGCTATTAAACAAGGGTCCTGTTTGCGAGCAAGGAAAGGCCTGTTTTCTTTACCCCCACTTGCTCTGTCCTCCTCTCGGGAACTTTCAGGATTCTGTCCTCTTGGCACTCCTTCTTTATCCAAGCTTGCACTGGAATCTTATCGATAAATATATCAACAGACAGGCCATCTAATGAATGATACTGACAAGAAACAGGACGGCACAGTAAAGTTTCCAGTTTTCAGAATTGTAGGCATGAATGTGGGTAAAGTTTAGTATCAATCTGATATGTTTAAATAGTTTTTTGTATCTGCATTAGAACCTCGGCTCACAAATTTCACATGTTCATTGACTCCTTTCGTGAATCCAATACATTTTTCCCATTGAAATCTATGCTAATCCCATTGGTCTGTTCCCAAGCCCCCAAAAACCTACTGTACTCTTTTGAAACTTATTTAAGGGTTTATTCGTGGCCCAAAAAAAACAGATAGGAATTAAAGATAACCTTAATCAGTGCTGTGTTTCCTGTGTTCTTTCTCTTCCTGCCAGCACTTGTACTCGCCGTTTCCTTCAATACATCAGTGTCCAAAGGTAAGCCTTCTGGCATATGAGATCCTTGCTAACGCTATTTCCAGCAAGCTGTCTTCCATTCATCCAAACTAACAAATACTTTTCTACTTCTTTTGAGACTTGAGATGTTTTCACTGTTAACATAGTCACCAATTTAGCCCCATTAGTCATCTTTAGTGCATCTTTGTTCTTCACGATGGTACAGACAGTTAACTTAGCCGTGTCTTAGTGCTTGCCGAGATTCGTAACTCGAACACTGCTCTCACATTTAGCTATTATTTCCCTCTTCAGATCAACTGTAATTCTAAACATCTTCTTAACACCACTAGCAGGAGGACTCCTAACTGTTTTGCGTGCCATAATGACGGCTAACTTACTGAAAAAAAGCATTACAACAACAGGACACAGCGATGAATGACGTCAACAACCTTGGAGTAGCCATCCGACTGCCGCTAGGCTACAACGCCACACAGCAGAAAGCCTGTGGCTTTTTTGCTGCATGATTGAAAAATGTGATCAAAAACTGTTTGTAAGCCGATTTGTTCGTGATTAGGGGTATTCGTAAACCTAGGTTCTACGGTAACCGAAATATTAGAATATTATTGTTTCTTAAATGCTAAAATTGACTCAAACTTCACACCTTGCGCTATCAAAGTACACCAGAAAGCATTCCTCCGCCGTTGCAAGGCACTAATCGGGCAGTCGGGAACAACTTAGGGTTTGGTTCCTTGCCCAAGGACGCAAAACCACATTGAATCGAACCACCGACCTCCCCGTTTAGAGGTACAGTTGCCCATGTTGGATTTAGAAATCCTTTTTCATTCCGCTCGAGTGATTTTATTGATCCGCTCAAACGAGGACGAGGAACTTCTTGGTTCTCAAGTTCACCCGTGTGTTGCAGGTCAGCGGGATGTCATCACTGTACATCTCCTCGGGAAAAAAAAACACCAAAATACTGAAGAATTCGTAAATTAATGTAAGTACTATTTCTTGAGAAAACTACTGTTCCTGAAAATGCACACCACACGGGATAATGGGTCGCTAATGGGAAGCACACAACTCATGGTGGAGAATTAGCCTCAACAGGGGCCTTTCATTTTTGAAGAAGAATGACTAATTAAAAACATGTAAAATTGCAGATGGTGGAAGTAGGATGTGACAAATTGAGTTTATGGTTGAAAATGTGCTTAATTGCAAAGACTAGGGCATGTTTTCATACAGCAATGTGCTAAATATTAAATGTCTTATTGTTTATGCATGTTGTTTTAAAGTATTGTCTTTTTAAAGTATTGCCAGAAATTGAGCCTCAGGAAGATAGAACATAAACAATATATGTAAACATATATTGTAATATATGTAAACTATACCAAATGCAGATTGCAGTATGTTTAAGTAGTAAAGTAAATAACCACATAGGTCAGTGAGCTGATGCAAAATGAGGTAATTACATAAAGTAATAAATAAAGTAATGATGGGGTACGGATATTATTTGTGTTGTTTACTACACAAGGTTACTTCTCGGCTCCTGACATGGGAGGAGTACATTTCAATGGAGAGCCTATGTTTGTTTGGGTTCCTGCGTTTCCTGGAAGCAGGAATTAAATTAAACACCATTGAGTCAACTCGGATTTCCGCCACTATCCAGGATGATTGTACATGTTTCTTTGTGCCGCCCATGGAAGACTTGTGAACTGAGAAGCTACTTGAGAATTGGCTGTTTGACAGAATGGAAATGTAATGTCTTCCGCCACATGGGTGATTTCAGATAAGGTTTTCTTGGTGAACTGGCCTTGTTTGTTGGAAAAATAATTTCACTGATTATTGTTGTGGGAATAAAGATAACTCCTTTCTTCTGGGGATGAGGAGTAGAACTTCATGAAAGAAAATGATGATCAACAAGGCACGGGGAGTTTGTGTGTGATAAATTTGACCTTTTTTAGTTGGACATGGGTGAAGAAAATGGGTTTCTTCCTGAAACAGCAACAAGTGCTGCGAGCCATTGGGAGCCAAAGTCGTTTAATCATTTTTTTGTTTTTTTATTGGCTTTTAGGCTTTTGATTCATGCCAGATGAGAGACCAGAGCTAAGTGAAGACCAGAGTGCTTGGTGGATGGATGTACCAAACACATCATTCATTAACCAGTTATCTCAACAATTCAGTTGAGCATTTTCCATTTATTTGTTTTATGTTTTTTTTTTTTTTAAATCCTTTTGTGTGTTTATCATCCTCTGTATTTGGAAGCTCTCTGCAACACGAAGCAGAGAACGCCCACTGTGTTTGAATGGTTTCCATTAAAAGTACTGCCCCTGATGAAAGGCTGTCAATGACATCTGTGAACTAAAATTAGCTATCTGTCTGTTTGTTTGTTTTTCCATGACACAGATTTTACCCAAAAGTATTGTATGCAGGAAACGAGTTATGGGATTATACACCAATGGCATTGGCCTCTCTGTCACTGTTGAACTACAAGGGCATGAGATTAATCCTAATCTGTTTACAACTTCTATAAAGTTATTTTGGGAGTACAGTCACTTCAGTTACATACAATCCCTTTGTGGCACATTGGCAGCTCGGGGATAACGAGAAAAGTGTTTCTTTTTTGTCAGATCAAGGAGGTTTTTTACACTGATTATTTTACAGTGTGATAAAAAACAAAACATAGTTTAGTTGTGCTTTATACAATTTTTTATTGCTGTGTTGCTATTTTTGTGCTTATCCTGTACTCACCATTCGCTCAGTCATTCACATCTCATGTAGAGGCTTCACTCTTTCATTTGCATCCTGTCGCGATATACAACCATTCATTCTATCATTCAAACGTTTTGGGAATTTGAGGTCTCCAAAGAACCTTCTGCAAGCTTTTGGACTGTGGGATGAAACCGGAAAATCCGGAGAATCGCAGGGGGGAATGCAAACCCCACTCAGAAAAGCCCCCTGAAGCAGGGACCTTCTTGCTGTTAGGTGTGCGCTAACCTATCTTTTTAAACAGACACCCCTAAAAAAAATGGAAATTCCTAGCAAAATACCGAAAATTTGCCTTAACACTTGTGTTTGCGTGCCGGCTCACAGATGGATGGGAATGCGTAAATATCTTCTGCAGCGCAGAGGGGACTTAATATTCCCAAACGCGGCACAGAAACGTACAATCAGACATACACTTGCTGAGCTGCGGGATTTTAATAGTCGAACAGGCGGAGACTTGTGTCTGAAATGCACCTGCAGAGATATTTGCCAGAGGTATGACCCTCTTGCTGAGTTCAGACGAAGTTCAATTTGTTGTTTTTCCTGGCAGCTTTACGGTTCTGTTTGTTTTTTATTGTCGTTTTTCTTATTTTTCTTGCACCATTTATTTACAGCTCATCGGGGTGTAAACAAATCTGGATGCTCGGGGCCGGTGCAGACTGATGCTCGTCCGGAGTACGTTGTTTGTGTGTGTGCTGATGCCTGCACTCCACCCATGTTCACTGGGTCGGGCCTTTTTATATGAAAATGTCTCAAGAATAATGAGGTAAACAAGTTACTGTCAACTGCTGCCATGCAGTTTCCATCCTTCCTTACATCTGATTTCAAGGGAATGATTTGAGAGCCAGTCATTGATGATCTTAACATCCACCAGGAAGTGTTGCTCTCATTGTGAAAATTGTGTTAAGTAGTGCAACACATGACTGGATACTGCCCCAGATATGTGATTCATAAGACGACTGACGGTTGCACAAATAATCTGTAATGAATATTAACGTGACAGATGCTGTCGGTAATCTGAAATTAAAGAAAATATCAAAATAGATTTGAAAAAAGGGTGAATCAATCCTGCCACGAGTCCGTTCCACATCCGCTGATCTCCGAGTATTCAACTTCTTCTACGTTACATCATGCATCCATACCTCCACATTTCATACAGCAGCTAAACAATCCATAACCTAAAAGGGGAGAGGTGTGATATAACCCCCATCATCTTCACATCATCATCGTTGCTGGTGGAGGACAGACGGTCCAAAAAGTCAGTTCGATGTCGGGTCGTACCGTCTTGGCATGACGGTGTTTCAACGATGATGCCAAGAACCCTCTTCAGACAACTGCATGCAGCAGACAAAACAAATATGGGATAGCTGTGGGATCCCTGTTCACGGGCCAGCTTCTCAAGCCCCAGAGTCTTCCTGCCTCTGAATCCAGAGGGGTAAGAAAAATTACCATGAGCCGGTGTGGCATGGCTCAGGGGTTAGAGCGGTCGTCCTTGGAACCGAACCTTCCTGGTTCGATTGCGGTTCTTCCTCAGCTGGCGAAGTGTTGTTGAGCGAGACACTGAACTCATAACTGCCTTCTCCTCATGATGGGTTAAATGCTGTGGTCAAAATTTGGCTCATGTTGTGCCGTATGTAACTATAAATGCATTTCTTCTTTGGGCACCGCTGACCTGTTGAACAAGCATACGACTGCTTCCATATGGTTCCATTTTGAGGAAAATCAAACATACTTGCCATTCAGGGATATCCAAGGTCTGGTGTTACCAGCTCACTTTTTACAATTTGACTAAAGTACAGGAGCGAATCAGTCTTGAACTGCAGGCAGAGGAGAGCACTTAAAAGGCCTGGCACAGGAGGTGGTGGAAAGAATGCTTGCTGGCTCTGGTTGCACAGAACGGACAAAGCATACGGTAAACACTGACCGAAGAGCTGGCTGCAAAAATTTCGTGGGATATGCTGAGCGCAGCTAGTCCAACGGCATCAAGGGTGGTGCTTGAGATGGCCATGCCCAGAAGGCGGACCCACATGCCAGTCTAAATTTATATGATTTCTGAATGTGAATAATTTGGCAGTTAAAACTTCATCAGATAAATTAGTTTTGTTTAGTAGTAGAAGCAGTACAAACCGGTGCCTGTTTATCTTAGCAATTTATCTGTGTCCCACTACATTGAGCTGTAACATTCAGACAACAGTTCTGCCAGATCCGCTGTAACTCAGATCAATAAAATGGCTCGGTCCTGAACAACATTACGCTGCAATGTGCAAAGATGACTGACAGCATTGTTTTTTGATGTTTATTCAGCATCGGTGTCAAGCTGTTTCCGCAGAGGGGAGCCCCACCCCCCCCCCCCCCCCCCCCCCCCCCCCCCACTGACAGAGAAGCTCTTGTTAAAGCATGAAATATTGCAACCTAGTGAAAGGATGCAACAAACACAGTTTGTGTGAAAGTGTTTGGTATGTTCAACCCAGAGGAAACTAGTTCTTTCTTAATTTTCATTGAACAGAAATTTTTTGGACATGACATTGAATTCAGTGAAAATCTCAAATGCATGTCTTACATGTAGGGTTTCATATCCTGAACTTTGGGTTCGTACCTATAAACCAAAAGCTCTCGCCATCAGCTGAAGGTCATTTTGCTATGAAAATTTGTCATATATATAATTTTGTTTTGTGTGATGTCTCAAAGTGTGCTGTCAAATATCCACTTGCCAAAAGGATTTGATTTTGAGTACCACATTGCAGTGGTGTCATCCAATCAACCATAGACATGTTTTTCTGCAGATAGCAGAAGACACGATACTACACTGAGATGGCTGGTGCTGAATCGCCTCTTCGATGGTACTGGCCCCACTATTGTTGTCTGCAATAATGTTATGCTCAGCTGAAATGATTAATGTATGTATTGTTTCGGGTAATCTCTATGGGGTTTACAGGAGCTCAGAGAGCGATAACTAATTTCCGGTTGACACCAAAATCTGAGTTAGCAGACTGGTCAGACTTTCACAGTCTTTCCGTCATTGCGTCACAGTTACTTACTATCAATGGCAGAATCCAGTATGTATGTGAAGGGGATAATGGTTCCTACCTGTTCCGATTGTGGCTGAATATACACTGCTCAAAAAAATTGCATTGGGCCCGTTATGGTGTGGGGTGGCATTTCTTTTGGGGGCCACACAGCCCTCCATGTGCTCGCCAGAGGTAGCCCGACTGCCATTAGGTACCGAGATGATATCCTCAGATCCCTTGTGAGACCATGTGCTGGTGCGTTTGGCCCTGGGTTCCTCCTAACAATCCCAGATCCCACGTGACTGGAGTATGTCATCAGTTCCTGCAAGACGAAGGCATTGATGCTATTGACTCACCCGCCTGTTCGCCAGACCTGAATCCAATTGAGCACATCTGAGACATCATTTCTCGCTCCATCCACCAACGCCACGTTGCACCAAATACTGTTCAGGAGTTGTCGGATGCCTTAGACCACATCTTGGAGGAGATCCCTCAGGAGACCATCCGCCACCTCATCAGGACCATGCCCAGGCGTTGTAGGGAGGTCATACAGGCATGTGGAGGCCACATACACGAAAAAAGCCTCATTCTGACTTGTTTTAAGGACATTGCATCAAAGTTGGATCTGCCTGAAGTGTGTTTTTCCATGTTAATTTTGAGTGTGACACCAAATCCAGAACTCCATGGGTTAATGAATTTGATTTCCATTGATGATTTTTGCGTGATTTTGTTGTCAGCACATTCAACCATGTACAGAACAAAGTATTTCATAAGAATGTTTCATTCATTCAAATCTAGGATGTGTTATTTTAGTGTTCCCTCTTTTTTTTGAGCAGTATATTTTCTGAGGTTCTGGTCCAGGATGGTTTGAATTTTGATCTGGGAGAAACCCAAACATGTTTGGGTTAGGTTTTATGTTCAGTTGTCCAAAATAAAGGACAGTGAATGCCATGTTGCCCCATTTGCCCTTTTTGTCCAATTTTGTGCAAATTGGATATTCCTCAGCCATCACAGCACTTTCAATTCAATCCACATGGAAGCAATATAAATGGGGCATTCATTCATTGTGCCACTGCTTTTCCAGGGCTCGGTTGTAGTGGCAGTTTACTGAGGAGGTCAAACCTAGATGTTGTTCCCAGCAAGGCACCATAGCTGTTCTGAGGGCATTCCAAAGCCAGCTATTATATTTAATCCCTCCAGCATGCTGGACGTTGACCATATGGTCTCCTATCAAGCGAGCCATCAAGTTAGAAAGGACCCAGGAGGCGTTGTAGTTTTTCCAAATTGCTTCTCCTTGCTCCTCTCGACAAAAAGGAGCAGGGGTTATACCGCAAGCTTCCCCTAGATGACCATACTCCTAACCTTATCTTTAAGGCTGACTTTAGCCACCCTTTGGAAATCTTGTTCTTTCATTCATGACAATAGTTCATGACCATAGGGGAGATTCGGGATGTAAATTTGAGACTAAATTGAGAGCTTTGCTTGGATTCTCAGCTTCTTCTGCACCATGAATGACTGAGGCGGCACATGCCTTTCTGAAGACGCTGCAACAAACCAACAATCGCCGACATGCTCCATCCCGCCCTCACTTCTGAACAAGATTGCGAAGGTACTTAAAGTCCGTCACACAGACAGCACTTTTCTCCCAGCCTGCTTGGACCACTGTATTTCAGGACACATCTATGGCTTTTGACTTGGAGGCGCGGACTCTCATCTTGACTCTTCCCAATGCCTTTAGGAGGACATTAGGTGTTGCTAGCAACAGAATCACATCATCTGCAACAAGAAGAGAAGAAATCTGTGCGTTGATATGGAAACCTCCCCACGACCAAACCTAGAAACCTTGTCCGTTAAGATCACAAACGGAATCGGTGCGAAAAAGTAGCCCCGACGAAGCCCAACTCTTGAGAGAAAGGTTGAGCCGATGCTGCGAAAAAACAGCTTTCACACATTTTGACACAGGCCAGATGGCTCAAAGTAACCCATGACCTACAACAGAAGGTCACAGCCATCCATCTGCGAATCAACAAAGGAGATGTCAACAGGATGAGCATACTTCCATAAACCATGGAGGATTCCCAGAAGAGAGAATGTCAATCCACTGACTGAGGACGAACACTGCTGAATCCATTCATGTCTTGGAACATTGGACCGGTTCTTCACTGTCGTGGGGATTCTGGAGGGTCTATGGGAGAAACGGGGCATCAAACTTTGAATTGACGTGCAGTGTTGTCTTGCGGTCACTTGATAAGACACAGACATCGGTTTCCATGCCGTGTTCACCGAGAACATTTAGTCAATCTGAAATATGGGAGCGGCGCAGGGGGTAGAGCGATCGTCCCAGGGACCGAACATTCCAGGTTCAATTCCTCGCTCCCCCTAGTGTGTCGAAGTGTCGTTGAGCAAGACACTGAATCCCTCACTGCTCCCCTGCCAACTGATCATGGTTCATCCATGATTGGTTAAATGCAGAGAATGAATTTCCCTACAGGGGATTCATAAAGTATAAAATTATTATTAACATAAACAAGAACCTGTAGCCTCTAATTTTCAGTGTGTCCACTCACTATATCTTTAACCGGCTCTCCGAAACATCTTATTTTCATACATTTTTTTCTTCCTTTTTTTTGGCATTACTTATCAGCATCTGTGCTGCACATGTGTCTTGGTGATCTGATTGCATCATAAGCTTAAAAAAAGAGATGAAACCTTATTCCTTCAAGATCTTTCATCCAAAACAGGATATTGTTTCATGCCATTTTCACAGTTTTTAAATTTTCTTCTTTTAGTTTTTAGATTCATATCTGTCATTAATTTTATCTCTTTCTTTAATCCCTTTATGTTCAAGTAAATAAAGTGTATTGCTGCTGCCTTTGGATATTTCCCTTTTTTCCCCCAACAGCCATATCAAGAATGTTCCTCTTTGAAGTTTTCTGTTAAGCTTGCTCTAAATTCCTTCCCTAAACAGTGTGTGGCTTCCAAGAACCCTCCCCCTTTGTCTTCTTCAAGACAGTAGAAGGAAGCAACACCAGAAGGGGAGAGATTACTATCTGAGCTGCAGCAAGGGAGAGGACAGCAAGGTCACTGGAATATAAAATGTGCAGGCATTACCACCCTCTTGAAGACTCAGTCTAGGAATTTTCTCTCGTGTCTGGGTTCAGTGTGTTTGAAATGTTTATTCCATGATTATGAGAGCAGAGGCACAGTGAAGATTGGAATTAGAGAATATTTCTCAAGGCAACTCGTCCCGCGCCGCAACTCCATAATGGTAAGTTATAATTTATCACTTTGTCGACTTAAATTAGGCTGTAATTAAAACATTACAGTTTTAAACATGCATTTTAAGGTGCTTAAAGTCCTTCACACAGACAGCACTTTTCTCCCAGCCTGCTTGGACCATTGTTTTTCAGGACACATCTATGGCTAAACTTAAAAAACTAAACTTAAAAATATTTAAACTTAAATCCAAGTTGAATCCATTTAAATCATGACATGACTTGAACAGTTATCTTGGGACAGTTATCTTATCAAGCTCCTTTTCTAATGCTAAAAGTTATCGTAGCAATGAGAACATGCCATAAAGTTATTTTGTTTTTTTTCCTGCATTAAGAAAGTTATTTGTTTAACAGAATGCAAAATCACTTCCAATATTGTACTTTATACAACTGCTGACGTTGTTTAAAGTTTTTTGCTGTGACCCTTATTTGCCATCTGCTTGCAGGTGTTCAAATGTGCGTAATATCAAAAGTAGCTTTATGTAGTTAGTAATAGTTTCATTAAAAGAGTTGAGCAAAATTTGAATTATTGAAATGTTATGTAGCCAGACAGGAGCACCTTCCCTTAAACAGGGATCCCTTCATCCCGAAACAGGACATATGTGTGTGTGTGTGTGTGTGTGTGTGTGTGTGTGTGTGTGTGTGTGTGTGTGTGTGTGTGTGTGTGAGAGAGCGTATATAAAACTATATGTATATAACCATATATATATATATATATATATATATATATAACTATATGTGTGTGTGTGTGTATGTACGTAAGTGTGTGTGTATATATATGTATACCTATAGTCTCACATATAAACACTAAATTGGACCATTGCCCAGATCATCAGTCCCAGTACATTTCACACAGTACTCTCGCACATACACACCACAAAGTTACCAGACACGACTACATATTTTTTCATCATTTGCTTCGATATCATGCTGGGAAAAATGTGGCTTGGAAATTTTCTTCCATTTAAAACTGGTACTTGTCGGTTGTTTATACTATTTGTCTGTCTGTTGTATTCATAATGTAAATAGTGGATGGTGACATGATTAGATCATGGATTTTTTATACGGAAAATTGTAATACATGATTGAACTGTGTAAACCTAAACAAATGCTGCCTTGATATATTTGACATATATTTGGGTCAAGGGTTTATTAAATTCAAATATTTTATGTAATGGAAACATGAGGTATTAGGAAGTATGTGCTAATTGACTTGATTACTTTTAAAAACATGAATTACCAGCCATGTATTACATCGGACAGAAATTACATTTTGAAATTACACAAAAATACAAGAAATTACCCCCAAAAATCAGGAAGAAAGACCATGGTACATGATGAGACCCAAAGCAGAAAATTGCAAATGATTTCATGTATCGGAACACAAAGAGGTAATCTAGTTAGAAACAGTAACGATGGTAACTGAGCACTCAAGTGGCGGAAGGGCAAAACAGACAACCTCCATTTCCTGTGGTTTTCAGTTAGCAGGAAGACTAACCCATCTCCATCCCTCAGTAAGGGAATATGAATTGGTCACATATTGACAGACTATTTTCAGCTAATGGTAACTTAAAAAGCTTTTCAGGGTCACGGCACTACCACTGAAAGCTCTCCAACCCACTGTACAATTCTTGACTGAGTTCAGGGACCACATATACATATATATATATATATATATATATATATATATATATATACACACACACACATATACAGTGTGTGTGTGTGTGTGTGTGTGTGTGTGTGTGTGTATACATATATATCAGTAATAGTTTTCAATAGTTTAAATAGTTTTTTTATTGGCTGCTTTTTTGACCATCAGCTACTTGATTGTTCGAAGGATCCGCAAGTGCCATTTTAGGCTTTATTGTTTTCTCACAAATCATGTTTTCCCATGCATGTCTCCTTCTCACCCTGTTTGACCCACAATTCGTTTCACCACAGTCCCAAATGATCTGACCAAAATATTCCATATGCGACGGAGTGGAGGTGGTTAAAATTGAAGGCTGGCACTGACACTTCTCTTCCTGTGACTTGACTGTCAGTGTTATTCATGTAGTTATACTTCCTGGCATGATATGCCAGCTCTCTCACATGATGTCATTCTTTGAGCTAATCCATTTTTAACAGACAATTGCTGACTGTGGGTTTGTTGGTTGGTATGAGGACCTAAAAATGAATGGCTTCATAATAACTTTGTTTGACATTATATGGTCATGTGCTGGATTTGGTCATAGTTAGTAATAATGCACAGAAAGGCAAGCTGCTTATATTGGTGGGATTTTGATATGAAGATGATTGACCAAAAAAACGCTATAAGGCAAAGCAAACAAAAAAAAATAAAAACTGAATTTGAAAGCGATAAGGTAGAACTGTCACCACCACCTTGTTTGGCAAATATCGTATGTAAACAGTAAACAATCCTGTTAACCCTCTCTAAAACCGCAAGGCAATTTTTACTTGTTTTGTTCATTGTATTTTTCGGTTGCTACCATTCTGAAATGAACATATGCAAATGAGAGAAGAGAAAAAGAACACAGTTTTATTTTAAAAAAGGACCTCCAAGCAAAGTGTGTTACTTTGAAGAAAAATAAAGATGAGAAATAAATCCTTTTAACTGCAGTTCATGCAAGCCAGCTTTTTTAAAAGCTCTGAGTCATTGTTAATTTCATACTTTCTGTGTCTGCATCTTCTTTCCCAGGCAAAAAAACAGACTTGCGTTATCCTGAATTCCTAGTTTTGTCTTCACTGTTGAAGATGAAAATGAAATTCAACAGAGTGGACTCATCTTTACGACTCTGATTCATCTGGAAATCAGAAGATCAGCTGACCACCATGAATCACTCCGACCGGACATTCTCCAATACCACGCCGCTGTGCTTCTCCATTAACAATCCTTTCAACCGAACCATTACATCAGTCAGCCATTCAGCCACCATTGCCACTTTGGGTCTTGTGTCTAATATAATTGCCTTTGTAGTTCTGATTAAGTCTTTCTATAGGACAAAAAACCTTTCACGTTCCTTCTTCTCGATCTTCCTGGGTAGCCTAGTGGTCACTGACTTCATGGGGCTTCTCATCACAGGCTCCATTGTGATCTCCTTTCATGTAACGAACGGCAGCTGGCGCCACTTAGACCCAGAATGCCACTTCTGCAACTTCATGGGCATGAGCATGGTCTTCTACGGATTGTGCCCCCTGCTCCTGGGTTCCGCTATGGCTGTTGAACGTTTCATTGGCATCAACTGTCTATTTGCTCATTCTATCGGCATGCCCAAGAGCCGAGCAACCTCCATGGTGTTGATGGTGTGGTTTATTGCTGGCACCATATCTCTGCTGCCCCTGATGAGCCTTGGGAGCTACCATTTGCAGATACCTGGAACTTGGTGCTTTTTGAACATCAGCTCGAAGGGAAACGACAAGGCCTTCTCCCTGATTTTCTCACTCACCGGGCTGATGTGTATCGCCACATCGTTTTTGTTGAACACAGTTAGTGTTGTGACTCTGATCAAGGTGTGCTGCGGACGAAACGGCGCCTTACGTCGCCGAGACCACGAAGTAGAAATGATGGTGCAGCTCATCCTGATCATGGTGATCGCCTCTGTCTGCTGGTGTCCCTTCCTGGTAAGTGCAAGTACCATTACTATTATTATTACATTTGGCTGAATTAGAGGCTTAGCTAAAATACTATGAAATTAGACGTACTGTATATATTGATGTGCAAAGTACAGAAGAAAGAAAAGAGCACCAGAATTTTTTATTCCCCTTGAGACAACATCAAGGATGAAATTTGAAATTAAGTCCTATGAGAAGTTGTCGATTGTTTAGAGAGTAACCATCTCAGCCCCTCTCTTCTTATCAGCTCTGCCAGACAAGCTTGTGAACCTTAATGAGGCATCACATGGTCGTAAGCTGCTGTTCTTGGCATCTCCTTTTTGTGCATTTCTCCAAAGTAATGCGGCGCACTTAAGCTCTGTAAGACCATAAGATCATTGAAGGGGCATCTGAAGGACCAGTACTTTAAAAGGTAGCCTCCGGGATGTTTAATTGCCAGTCAAGGAGACCTCACTGTTTCCGGAGCTGATGACACGGCGACATCCCCTACAAAGCTGTCAAAAACCAAACAAATACGAGCAATAAAGCATAATAAACTTCCTGATTTAATGTTGACCTCCCCGTACTGATGTAGGCTTATGTGAGCTGTCTGAGGAATGAGGGATCAGCACTGACAAAACTCTAAGCTCTTTCATGATGACCTTTTCATCAACCTTTTCCTCTCTGCTTTTGACACCGTTCGATGAATTACAGCTGCGAGCCCGCCATTGGTCCTTCATAAGGAATTTCGCAAAGTCAAAAAATAACATCCTTTTAAAAGATGTCGGGATTTAGCCGGTAGCTTCATTTGCCAATTGCCAAATTATGAGACATCACATAACACAGCAGCAAATTTTATGTATTTAACACGAGTTAGCATTAAAAAAAATACAGTGTAGGTCATGATAACCTGTGTTAACATGGTTGACTGATAGCCAAATTAAACAAATTAAGAAGGGATAAATATAGCTGTACCTCAGTCAGCAGAATCAACCGTTTAATATGGTGTGGTAGGAGGGCTCGGTGAATCCCGCCAATAAAACCATGACGATGATTTATGTCGATACATGTCATCTCTTACTACACTCTTAATAAACACTTCACATAGCTTTAGCTCTTTCTCTTCTGTTGTTTATTACCCCCCTCCCTGCTAGATTTGCCTAATACTAACAAAGATGCTTTATCACCATGGCTACGATAGCTACATTTGCGCATTGCCAGTAAAATTTATGAAAACGTTTCAGCAGAAGTTAGTAAACAGTCACGCTGAACAAAGCCATACTCTGGTGTAATATCATAAAGCCTCCCGAAACAAAAGGCATTATTTAGTCGCACATCGCTCATTGTGAAATGCTCGGGGTGTTTCAAATCTTACATAGACGTTGAATAATCCTGACCCTGCTCATCTTTAGTGAAATCATCGCCTTATTAAAACTGTGCTTCATTCATTTGGTGTTGTTAGAAATCTCTTCCTTTTTTTTTGTCTCTTCATTTCTGATTTCTGATTTCCCATCAGCCCGTCTCTCCAGTATCTTGCCTCGATCTGCTTCTTTCTCCTTCGCAGGTGTAACCCCACATGTATTGTACCTCATTTCATCCTGTAAAACTGCCGTCCTCAATCGTTCCTTTCGGTTCTTTACGCTATACCTCCGTGTCCGTTCTCACTCTTTCTCCCGTCCCTCCATCCAACAGATCTTTATTGCACAAACTGTGCTGACGAACCAACAGCTCAAGGTGAAATATCTGCTGTTTTGGCTACGCTTTGCCTCTTTCAACCAGGTCCTGGACCCCTGGGTGTACATCCTGTTTCGTAGGTCGGTGTTAAAGAGAATCTACCCCCGTATTGACCTGTCTCAAAGCTCCATCATCTCCAGATACCCGTCTTTGCAGAACACAGTTCGCAGGCTAACACGGTCGTAGCTCAGAAATAACCAGGGCTTGGATGTCATGAGCAACGAGTGAAGCAAATTCATCAACCTCCTATTTCTCCCTGACTGGTCTGACTTTTATAACACTCGCTGTGTTGCTGGAGAACAATGCCATTTTGTTTTGCTGCATTCATCTTAATTCAGAGGAAAAACAACCACTCCAGAGAGATAACAGGGACTCAGTGAACTCTTAAGCATTCACCTAACCTAATATCAATATTTCCCTTTGCACCGAGGTTAACATAAACCGATTTAACTACATGAATGATGTAAATTGTATTTACAAGTGCATTTATGACCTTGTCATGTAACATGTTGTTTATGTCGATGCTGTGGTTATCAGGAGATTGTTCTAATCCAATATGTCACCATGGTGGGGCATCATGTCACTGTCAAATGGATACTGAAAGTTATAAGCATGTGATTAGAGGCCCTTTGATATTCATTTCACGAAGGTTATTTTTCTATAAATCTATGTCAATATTTCAATGTCTTTGTGCAATATGAAAGAAAGAAACAGTAGAAAGCGGAGGATCAGTCATGCCATCAATGCTGAGATCGACCATTTTACCCCAGCATCAAATGGTGAAAAGGTGCAGTGCATTTCCAGATGCCAAAAAAAGCACGTCATGCTCAGGATGTTGAAGCAAAGGCTCTTTGTCAGAAAAAAAATACTTGTATCACTGAAACCTATTGAGACAGGACAAAATGTTTGAGTCATTTCCGTCTGGTTGTCTCACCTAAGCGTTTGAACATGACACTCACAGAGGACATGACCTTGTGTTTATTTTTTTTGAATGCATTACATTCAGATTCCATGATTTATAAAGATCTACATTTATCATGTAAAAGAGCTTCAACCAAGGCTAAGGTATATTTACATTCTGCCATTGTCACAAACCCAGATTGGTTTAAAAAGAATTCATGGTATGTCAATATGATATAATGAGCATGAGATGTTTCATTTTTTTTAAGGTATAACCAATGCAATTCCAAGGAAACAGTTTCCATGGAGACAAGGTGAAGTCATCAGTTGCAAGTGTTTTTTTTATAAATGTACTGTTTGTTTATTTGAGAAATGGTGAAGTCATCAGTTTCAAGTGTTTCTTATCAATGTACTATTTGTTTATTTTATTTAATTTTTTGGATATCAATATGACATGGGTTGTTTGCCCATTTAACATTATGCAATGGAAAGCGTCATTAGGTGAAGGAATGACAGTTTGTCATAAAACCCTGCCGGTTTGAAATAAATAAATTAATTAAATTAAATGATTGTATAAATTAAAACTGCATGCATATATTAAAAAATTCATGCAAGGACTGAGAATTTTTCGTTTTTTTAATCAGATATATCAGGGGCGCTCTATCTTCTCTCTCTCTCTCTCGCTTTGCTCTCTCTTTCTCTCTACCTCCAGTGTCTATGTAACTACTGTATCTATCTATCCCTCTGTCTTGCCACGGATTAACTGCATTAAGTACCATAAAGGATGACAATTTAACGACTTAGATTCGCCCATTCTTGACGTCTCCAATAGCTCCCCAGACGTCAAACAAAAATACATCAGGAAAGGCGAAGTCTCCCAGAACCAAGTCCAAGGCCTCTGCAAAGTCATCAGGGTTCTTTTTGTCTTTTCCCGCCTCAACGATAGTGGTTGCTGCAGAGAGAAAAGGTGCAAAAGTTACATTTTTTGTCATTGTTTTCCATTAATGCGAACCGTTACTGACCACATCTAAATGTCACGAATAGAATATAACCACAAAGTGAGGAGGGGTTTCAGTTTGAATCAGTCCTCATCCATTCAGGGAGGCTTGCATTCTGCAATGCTGAACACCATGTCATCAACAAATGAGTTTACCCACTGCAACACTGTACATTCTCGCCATACTTGGATGGATTTTGCATCCAGACGAGACTTTGATCAAATACAAAATGAATGTTTTACCCTTCGCCGTCTATTGTCAGGGGAGTAAGGAAGTCACTTACAAAAATGTTGACATTTGCCCATTTTAAGAACATAGTATAAAAATAAAATAGTATAAAATACATAAATAGTAGAGTACATCATGAACAGGTCTTTGGGGACTGAAAACCATCAGATGGGATATGTTCTCATCAAGGGCCGTGTTTCTCAACTCGAGACTTGAGTTTATCTCAGGATAATAGGCAGCAAGGATCACACCCCCCCTTTGATAGTCATCAACAACCCAGCTAAATCGGACTCTTTTAAAAAAAAAGCCATTTGTCATTGTGTTCCTCGTCTTCAATGCAAATATAGGTACAGCTCAACGCCAGTGGCGTGAGCACTCACAGGGCGTCGTACCCAGCTCCAAATCTCTGATCCCCATGTAGCTCTCCAACAAGTCATCCACTTTCACTGTGGCCCTTTCTTCAAACTCATTCTGCTGGGAAAGACGAGAAGAAAAATGTTTTTTTTGATTGGCCCGGTCTTTCTATGCCTCCAAATCGGTCAACGTGCATGATATCCGAACGCTACAGCCATGATGAGTTCATTTTAGTGTTTTATGTCTACCAATAGCACCTAACACCACGGAGGCAGAGCAGATAATAAGCCATGGATAATTACATTTTCATTTCGTGAAGTATTTCCTTATGTTCTTATGTTCATATGCCATAGTTTAAGCTCCATTTCGAAAAAAAAGTTACAGAGTTAGTTGCTTACTATCCCTTTATGTATAAATCTTTACCCCAAACCCAAACTGCATTGATCCGAGTGGGAAGGGATGATGTGATATCCTCTCAAGTAAAAAAATGAATAAATGAAATGTGTGTGTATTTAGATTTATATACTGTAAATATCAGACTCTTAAGTTGCTTTTGTCCCGCTGAGTGTGAGTAACTTACCACTTCCTGCACTGTGGCAGCGCCCTTGGAACGGAGCCGAAGCGTCTCCCTCCCATTCACAATCTTGCCCTCGTTGGATTTGGGTGCTTTGGTTCTCATGCCAATCATGTCTGAAATATTTTGTTAATAATTCTAAAAATGAAGTCCCAATTGCAGCTTTGTTCACATTGTTGAGCATCAAGCAAAAGCGAGTGGGTCGATTCTATCAAAGGGTTAATTCATATGTAGCGAAAAATGAGACAATCTTTACACTGACTCATTTTATGGCAAAATAAGATAATACTTTATTGATCCCCATATGGGACCTGGTAAAAACTGTCATTTGTATCAATGCATGGAGCCAATGCCAAATAGCTGTGATTAATCAACATGATTCTCAAAAACACCTGTTTGGACAAACTTCACACCAACTGTTATTTCAGTCCTTCATTCATTCTTTGATCTACACCACTTTTTCTTCATTCAGAGTTATGGGGCGGGGGGGAGGGGGAGCTGCAGCCTATGCCAACTGTGATGGGACAAGAGGCAGAGTTCAACCTGGACCGATCACGGGGCCACATATAGAGACATACAACCATTCGCTCTCTCATTCCCAAGTCATCTGCGCAATTTAGGGTCTCTGATGAACCTCATGTATGTTTTTGGACCGTGGGAGGAAAGCGCATACAACTATGCTTCATGGTGGAATAGAATCAGGGACCTACTTGCTGCCATTACACCAGCAATCTGTCTCTACTGCGTTGTCCAGTCCAGTCAGTGGTGTGTTTGTGTTTAAGTAGTATCTTTGCATTCGGCAACCGAAAATGGTGTTTGTTCTTACGGGTTTGCCTTTCTGAGTTGACTGAATTGAAAATATATTAACTGACAAAATCAGCAACAAATTATTCAAGAACAGCACCATGCAGGGAGTAGAATCAGTTGACAATTCCAGCAAAGTTAAATGTATAAACAATACCTAGATAGGATGACAAAGGGGTGGGATATGAACTGTGATTTCGAGCCAACTGATTGCTATGATTAAACGTTTAATACATCAAGAGTTTTTGACTTTTGTACAATACACCGCTTACTGTAACTCCCAGGACAGGATTCTACCAAGTTCCTGCATTCTGCCCATACTGTTTGTCTAAAACATTAGACAATATGATGCCAGTGAATTTGGAGTTAATGACAGGATGTTAATCAGGAAATTCCCATCTGAATTCCTGAGGTGTTTATTATTTTCCTTGTGGATTTCTCATTATTTCCAGTTTTGGGAGGAGCAAAGTGAGCCAATGAGGCTTCAGTGTGCTACTTTGTAATGTTTTTAATGGCAAATATTAGTACCTCATAATTAATGGATTTTACATTTTCAATGAAGTATAGCATCACATAAAAGCCATTTATATTTAATCAAGTATTAATTGCTCATGAGATTTGTTCATATAATTGTTGAAACATGTACTTTTGGTCAGTAAGTATATTAAATGTTGTTTCAGAAACACGAACACTGCAATCCATCATGAATTAATGTACTCACAATGTATAAACCAGTCTTTCTGTGTCATTGAGAAAAGTTATTTATTTTTCACTATATTTGAAAAATGTTTCATTATTGGTTAAAAAGACTTAATTATTAATTCTTTATAAAGACTTTGAATAAAAGGCCATCATAAAATGCCACTGACACTATTTGAAATCTCAACATGTGATATGTCAGAAGTTCACCGTAAACAAGAATGTTCAATGTGTAAGATATCACCATGGCAACACGGGGCAACACAATCTTTACAATACAAATGCATGAAATCTTACAGTTAATGATTAAAATGGGCACTGAACAGTTTAGTCCCCAGAAAGGGGAATGGGTTAGAATTGACTTTCAATGCCTCCCCCTGCAAATGTTATCGAATATTTACTGTTTCCCTGTAATGTAGCAATTACCTCCTGTTTGTTTGTGTACTATAAGAAAACACCATTCCGGTTTCTCACAATGTCGGGTTGAGCTTTTAATTTCTAAACTTGCATTTGAGATAAAACAAATTCTGAATTTATTTAAAGTCCATGAAGAGTTCTAAAAGGTTTCTAAAACAGTGATACTGTGATAAATTCTATTATTATATAACCCATTGTTTGAAATACAACAATTACCAATTACATGTATTATTCCTGAATTTTATCTGCGCTGATGTATTAAAAGCATATGAAACATTCTGACTTACCGAAGGCCTTCTTGGGTCCAACCAGGCGTAGCGTGAAGGGTATACCCCTTGGTTGTTCTTTCAGCATCTTGGCCACCTCGTAGTGCCTGCACCCCACGATGCTTTGGTCATTGATGGCCTCGATGTGGTCGCCAATGCACACCGTTTTCAGTTGATCTATGGTGCTGCCTTCTTTAATCCTCTGGGCAAGACATATTAAAAGTCACCAGATAGATGGGGTTTTCGAAGACACTTTAATCACCATCACCATCGTCATTATCATCCCTCTCCCGCTGCTTATCCACTGGCAGCAGACAGGTCAACCTAGAGAGCTGTACTTCAGCCCAGGGGACCCCAAAGCATTCACAGGGCAGAAAGGATATATAATCCCCCCCCCCCCAAGCGTGTTCAATGTCGCACACGAGGCCTCCTACTGAGCCAGGGACAGCTCTTATGGATGGAGACCAGAAGGCATCTTTATTGGGTGTCCGAACCGGGTTCTCCTCATCTGACTCCTTTCAACACTAAAGCGCAGCAGCTCTTCTCCGTCCGACCCTCGAACGTCCATGCCCCTCACCCCATTTATTTACCTGGCAAAAACCAAGCCGCCCTGCAGACAAATCTCATTTTAGCTGCCTGTATCCCAGACATAATTCCTCCTCCTCATGACCCAAAGTTTAAGAGAGAGATGGAAGGGATGGATCGATTCCTGGCGAAATGCCTGCATCACCACGGACTCTACACCAACCCGCCTGTTTTGTTCAATCTCCGCTCTACCCTAACATGTAAACAATACACTGGAACTCCATTACTTCTGCAGGACCTCCCTTCCAGCTGAGGGGCACCAATCCAACAATAAAAATGGCCCGTGGCTCAGAAGGCCTGACTCTCATCTGGACCCCGTGACACTCTGACCCCTACCCTGGTAGGCATCAGAGTGATAATAATTCAGTTGATGATAATTCCCTTATTAAACCCATATTTTTTTTATTCATAAACTTGAAAGATTCATCTTAATTCAGAGGAAAAACAACCACTCCATAGAGACAACTGGGACTCAGTGAACTGTTAAGCATTAACCTAACCTAATATCAATATCACTCTTTGCAACGGGGTTAACATGAACCAATTTAATTATGTGAATGATTTAAATTGTATTTACAAGTGAATTTATGACCTTGTCCTGTAACACATTGTTTATGTCGATGATGTGGTTATCAGGAAATTGTTTTAATGCAATATGTCACCGTGATGGGGCATCATGTCACTGTCAAATGGATGCTGAAAAATATTACTTTGTGATTAGAGTCCCTTTGATACTGATTTCACAAAGTTATAGTTGTCTATATCTATATCATCCATCCATCCATTCTGCGCCACTTATCCTACTCGCAGAGTCGCGGAGGATGCTGGAGCCTATCCCAGCTGTCATCGGGCAAGAGGCTGGGTACACCCTGGACTGGTTGCCAGTTAATCGCAGAGCCACATTTACAGACAAATTCACTCGCTCACTCATTCGGGGCAATTTTTTCCCAATTTTTTCCAATTATCCTGCTGCATGTTTTTGGACTGTGGGAGGAAACCGGAGAACAAGGAGGAAAACCCACGCACGAGAAAATCGGTCCTTCATGCTGTGAAGCTGAAGCGCTCACCACTGCGCCACCATGCCACCCGTATATATATATATCACTATATTAATGTATTTGTGCAATATGAAACAAAAAATCTGTGGAATGCAGAGGATCGGTCATGTTATCAACGTCGAGATTGACCATTTTATCCCCTGAGCCACAGAAATCTAATTTTAGCTGCCTGTATCCCAGACATCATTTCTCCTCCTCATGACCCAAAGTTTAAGCGAGAGATGGAAGAGATGGATCGATTCCTGGCGAAATATCTGCATCACGACGGACGCCGCACCGTCCCTGGTTCACGCTCCGCCCTACCCTTACATGTAAACAATACACTGGCACTCCATTACTTTGCAGGACCTCTCTTCCAACCAAGGGTTGGCAATTCAACCATAACAACAGCCCCTGGCTCAGAAGGCCCGACTCTCATCCCAACCCCTCAACACTCTGACCCCTACTCTGGTATTCCCTTGATTCAAATAATAAACGCATATCTTTTTTATTCATAAACCCTTAATCAATTGCTTTGCAATTTCATAGCTCATTCACCTTAATGAATGCATATCCCGCTCCGTTGTCCGTGATGGTGAGGCCCAGGGCGTCCTCGGTCTTTGTCACCTCCACCTCCTTGGTCTCCCCTCGGATGTGGGCAAAGATAAAGTCTTCCAGTCCAATCTGGCCCCCCAGCAGCTTCTGCATGTCCACTTTGTAGGAGTTGAGGGTGCAGAACAGGATCTGAGAAGCAGAAATGAGAAACACTATGAATACCCGAGTAAGTATAAAGTGAATCTTTACACCCCGAGCAAAATCATTTGCATTTTTGAACAACATATAATATGACAATTGAGGCATGACTTATAGTTTTTAAATGTTTACAAATGTAAGTGTCTATCGACGATGATACACTGCTCTGTCGTCTTTCTCTAAAGGGGATCAACCGAAAGGAAAAGAAGACAATGTCTGTGTAGGAAATCATAGAGGTGAATCTGGTAGCTGTGCTGCAAATAAGTTGGATGGGTTGTTACATTTAGTGCAAATCAGTTTTACTCAATTGCACACCAATTTGTTAACCCTGTTTAAGACCGGCATAAATAAACTCAGATATTGGACTTTTGTTATGAGAACATTTGGATTATGAATGCTAAAAACGAATGACATATCTTTTGTAAAATGTGCTTTTAAGGTACGAGTCATTCCCATGTACATTACTGAGGCCGATTTCATAAAAATGACATGTTTATGCCAACAAGAAATGAGGAGTTCCTGAATCTGCTATAAATAGTTTGAACAGGAGGGGGCAATAGAGACAAATAAATTATGCTTGGCCGGTCAAACGAGACCCCTTATGGAAAAATACATGAAATATTTCCAGGTTTAAGGCTGTAATAATCACAATTATCATTGTACAACTATATGAATCTAAAAACACTCTTTCTCTAAAAGCTGAATCTAATTTAAATTCAATTTTTCATGACATTAATAGAAAGTGAAGATAATCTCAGTAATCTGTTATGTCTTGGAGAAATTGAAGCAATTCCTGCTTCCCTTGGCGCCCAACTATGACTGTAAGTCCAAGGTCACCACCGTCATAATGCTCCACTGCAAATATGTGCAGCTACCACTGGTTTCCAGTGGAGAGGAGGTCAAGGGAACTGTTATTCTGCTCACTATCAATAAACAGTTACCTAACATTCTGCCAAAGAAATCCATCTAACAAGGTCTGACTGAAGTTCAAGGTCCTGAGGACCTTGGAGGAGTCGAGTTGGACAGGAGACTGTCTGCTTTTTAATTGAAAAACACGCACAAATATTTTAAAGCCGATGACGAGGATATCCATATATGTTTTTGAAAAACAGCTTTTAAATGAGGGCAGTTAAACATACGGGGTGGATGAGTTCATCTCCTGCCATTTATATGCGTCATAATATAAACCAGTAGCGTTAATTGTTTTTTGATCAAATCAGTTAACTGTTTGCTACTGTGTAATATACCAATAACTTCTACTTTTGATATAGGTGGAGTGCTAATTGATTTTTAAAATAGTGTTCTGTTTTGACTGTTTTCTCAGCTATATATTCAACTTGTGGCAAATCAAAGCAAGAGCTCCATCATGTTTTATGAATCGTTCATAATATAATTTTTTTTTATTGGCTTTTAAAACACTATGACTGCGACCTCCCTCATGGTATGAATAAAATGAGAAATGTAAATAAGGGTGAGTACTGGCACCAGCATGTTGTTTTAACCCATGTAATTGGTGTCCTTTGGTTTGAAAATGTTATCTTGCAATGTGGACCAAGATCTTCTGCAAGTCCCTGTCGAATGAACGAGAAAAGAATCATCATGATTATGTTTGAAACATTTTTGCACAGCCTTTTTTTACTGAAATATGTCATTTAGTTACTCTATTCAGTATATTTTTTTGTCTCTCGTTACACGTGTTCCACATTTCTCATTCTCACCTTTCACCCAATGGACATCTTTCTTATTTCCACTCAGACTGTAAAACAATTCAAGCCTTCTTATCTCCACATGAAAACATCAACCGGGAAAGATATGAGCGTAGCATCGACTGGTCGTGATCCAATGCAGTATAATCACTCCCTGGAGTGTAGCTCTTTGCTATCATGAAAGCTAAGATCACACACTGCTCAGCTTGATGTAGTCGTTTTTCAATAAATTAATTTTGTTTCCATGGAATGAGCCCTAACATTAGGTAAATAAAGAAGTTCCATGATACAGCGCATTGATTGACGTAAGTAAAGCACAAATGATTCTATATATTTCGCTTTTAGCACATTAATGCCGGTGAACTTCAAGCTCATATCCGTTTGTGTCACTTCAATAGGATTTTTCCTGAAGGCAATTTATTGAAAACGAAGCAGTTTCTCGTCAAAATGCATAGTGAGGCTCATGTAGACATACTCGAACCCTTGCAGACATGGGTGAGCTCAAATGATCTTCAGTAGTGCATCATGGAAACCTGCCAGAGGAAACCTAATACCTACGTAACTGGGCTGTAGGACCAGACATGCAAAGCAATTAAACACGTTTAATTTTTTCTATATTACTGTCAACAAGCAGTTGCACATAGAATTAGGAATTGGACCATTTTTCATACCTCTGAGGGAGATATGTTGAAAACTTCAGCAATCTTGGCATACAGCTCCTTGACATTAGTGAATCCATGGATGCGGCCGGTTGGACTTCCATGAGCCAGCTGGGTGTGGAAAATAAGCCGAGGCCTTGGGTATTCTGGTGGCCCCGGTGGCGGTGGTGAAGGAGGGGGAAGCGGTGGAGCAGTGGGCTCCGCACACCCCTGATTCTGGCCCGGGGCTTTCTGATCCTTCGACATCTCTGCCATGGAGTCCTGCGGGCTCATGGTCTCACCGTTCTGCATCTGATTCAGGCTCATTCCTCCCTTCAGAATCCTGTTTGCGCACCGCACTGGCACGGAGAGCAAAACTGTCCTCGCTACTTTTAACCTGACCAACTATTCAAACAACCAGCCATCCAAAGCTGTGGGGTGGGGAGCGCAGATAAATTAGTGATGAGAATAGCATTGTAACCGTAGCTGGAAGAGGCCAGCCAGACCAGGCCAAGTAGAAACACAACACCCTTTGAGTCAATAATTGTATGTGTTACACCTGAAGCTTTGGCAGCTCACAAATAGAACTCAAACAAAACATATGAAGCCTAAAAAAATTATGAGATTTAAACTCTAATCCCTGATAACAGCCTTCCAGACTCGCGTGGGGTGCCTGGTCTTCACCCCGTCACTATTTCTCTCCGTGCTACATTTGCAAATGAAATGCTAACTTCATTTGCAAATTTTACATCTGTACTGGGTAAGACAGTGTTCCAATCCACAGGGGTAAAGTGATATTTGGCCAGGGAACAAGCTGCCACCTCTCTTGGCTTGACTGTCGCGGTGTTTAGTCCTTGGTGATAACCTGACCTTTTTGACCCCCCCAGATACATGTCGATTAGCAAATGTTGCAGCCACATTGGTCCCCACTGATTCTTTAACTGAAACGGTATGAACGGTAGAGTTTTAATTTCTCCTGTGAAGTAAAATAATAATCAGTCAAATGATTATTTGTGAATATACAGTGCGTTTGTGTTGAGAGATGGAGGCTTAGGCTTTATAGACTCGAGACTTTTGATCGTCATCATGCAAGCCTAACGACATTTTGTGGGAATTCCGAGCTAGAGGCACCCATAAGAAAGGGGCACAAAAATGTTAAATAGACAAAGTATGTACACAATAGAATAAAAATAGATAATTGCAGCATAAAAATAGATTACAGCAAAAAAAAGGGGGGAAGACTGAAAAAAGTGCAGACTTAGTGCAAGTTTAAAAATGAAATCATTGTCCATTGATATGATTCATATTAATCTGCATATATTATTTGAATCCTCAAAACAGATTTTGGAGTCATACGGAATGTGATGGCATTTCTCTTAACATGATGGAATGCCAGTCTTTCTCTCAGTCAGTTTTGTCAGATTTACAATAGTTAAAAATGTAATCAAAATATTTCCATGTGACATTTGCTTCCACATTTGTATTAGTTTTCTTTTCTCCTTTTCAAGACAAAAAAAGCTTCACTGGTGGAAACTCCAAAAATGTTGCATTTCAAAATACCAGCTGTAAATGTGTCACCAACAATGTGATTCCATTGTGATTCTCATGAGACGGAGATTCTTACCCAGCTGGATCCATTGTGCGCGTTCCTGCATGAGAAGGCTGGTTACATGCAACAAACTCAGAGTTTTTTTTAATATGTGGTCAATCACATTGGGGCTGGAAATGAATGCTGACATGTCCGTTCATTTATTTTATTTTTCTTTTTTTTTTTTCTCTTAAGTTCAATTTTGCATCATGCCAACATGTTCAAGTTGTTGAAGTTGTTCAAGTTCAATTCAGCTTTCTTTATTTTATACCAACTCCTAGCAGTAGGGCAACTTTTACACATGCCATTTTCAGATGTTGCTTTTTTCATACATCAAAATGGCACCAGTGACCATGAGAAAGCAGTCAGTGTTAGCGGTAAGAAAAAAAAAACTCCTTCAGAGGCATCAGACTTGACGACTTTGACTGACAGACAATGAGACAATGGGATGTAAAAGTTGAAGCAATAACGTCAAGCAGATCAAATGAAGCATGGACTGGATTTACTACAAGCCGAAGCAGAAGGCGATGGCAAGGGAACACCAACCCTCTCCATGGGCTGCATTATCGTCAGATTGGTATGAGTCTGATAACTGACCAGAAGAACAGGCTCTAAAATAGGAATCCATTGTAGTCCTCTCGTAGTGGACGATTTACCAAAGTTGTAGGTTGTGTAAAAAGACACCTGAGACAGTCTAGTATGTCTTGTCATTTGGGGAAGCTTTTACAGAGAGCCAAAACTGGTCGTTGGGGATAGCATGGAACCACAATGCTCAGAAAGGACTAGTGGACTGGTGTCATACCAAATGCGATTAAGAGCAGCAGGAATGACAGTCCTATGGGACTTTAAGTTACCCAGTAGCTTACAAACAGGTACTGGTTAACCAACTAGATCGTAATGGTGCTTCACAAAGACCAGTACACAACAGATGTGATGGATGTGACAGCAGTTGACCGTAACCTCTGAGATAGGATGAGCAAATCAAAAATAACCAGGGTCTGACAGGGAAGCAAGAATAGATGACATCATACCATGCTACAATTCCTGGGACTCCCTAAGATGAGTCAAGTTTGAGGATGACGCCACTCCACCATGGGGTTTGAGCAACAAGACTTTTTTATTGTTAAATTTCTTATTTGGTTTTCTTTTCACAGGTTAAAAGAAAGTCATTCCTCCCAATCTGTTCATATTCCATTGGAGCAAACCAATGTCCTAATTAGGCAACACCAGAGATAGTACAGATAACCAACCATTGATAACATCCTGAATGAATTACTGGCAATACAAGTCATTTCTTGGTCTACTGTGCTCATCCGTCGCCGTAATGCTTTTAAATATCTGTTATTTACATATGCGTCATTAATCTAGATATGCTGATGATGAACAGGTCAAATTTGATTGGAACAGACCTTTACCTTCAAGCATTAATGAATGCAAAACGAAAGAGAGCCTGCAAGGTTAATTGACACAACGGCTATTTAAAGTGTCCTTGAAAATAGAAGGCATACCATACAGCTACTTATTTATTTTCAATAATTCTGAAAGCATTTACTGAATAGATAAAAAGCAAGACATTCCGGATGTCAGAGATGCAATTATTTGTAGAATGAACAGTTGTAACACACGTTTGCTATAATATTGTGTTTTCCTCCAACCCAGTTTGCTTTTTTGCTTGAACAAATATTGAGCTTTTTGTAAATTCTGTTTACTTTTTGTGCAATGTATGACTGAAAGTGATGGAAACATCGTTGATGACGATTTAAGGTGTTAGACTGCTATTTGATTACATAATGTGCTCCTGCTTTGCATTATGCTTCACACATGTCAAGAAAGAGCACCTTGCAATTACAAATGCGATGGTTTTGTCCTTGATGCAGCATGTTGCCCTTTCAAAATGATGCTACTTTTGTTTTTAAGCCACCTAAATTCAGAGTTCATAGTTATTATCTTTATCCTGTGCCATGCCATTGCTCAATCCACTTGTACTTCTCTGAAAACATAAAAGTGAACTCTTGCCTAACTTGCGTCTACGCCCCCCCCATTATATTTTGAAGTGTGGTTTCCTCTGCTATCTGCTGCGTTTCCTAGCAGACCAGACGGAAGGGAAGACCGGGGGCTGTCATCAGACAGATTGTGTGATGATGGTGCGTTTGCCGTGTCATGTGACAATACTGCCTCTTCTGTTCGGGGTCGTGCCTCGGCACGCTGTTCAAAAAAAATACTGATCAGATTTCTTACTTTTCACTCTTTAAACTGCCATTGTTTTGAATTTTTTGGGATTGAAAAGTTTTTTTTGAAGGTCTAAAGCAGTGGTGCAATCGGTACGCTTAAATTCCCTATCTTCATTCTGACTTGCAGGCCCTCTAACATCACCTTTCAAGCAGTGCATGCATTCAAAAAAATAAGAGAAGTACTTATTTACCCTAGAGAGACTTCAGAACAAATTATCAGCAGCCCATCAGCATGAAATTATTTTTCATCCTACTCTTCTCATGAATTAGCGCCTACCTTGCTTTTCCCATGAAATATTTAATTCATATCATAACAGCAGGTTTTTTAATCTCCCATTGCAACTCCATTTTGATCACATGCTTTTGTTTTCCATCCACGTTTTCAGCAGGACAGACAAAGGTTCCTCAGGAATTGGCAAAGGTCACGACATTGCCTGTATTTTTTTCATAACTGCATTGTCATAAATGTACATTGGTTAATTATAACATTCAAATAACATTATTTAATAAGTAATATTTTAACAGGGTTTTTAATGTCACATTTTTGTCCTATATTGTCTCTGGAACAGTGACCTATTCAATTTGGCATAACAGCTTAATAACAGATTAATTCTGCTCTGCTTGGATAGACAGGCAATAATGCTATTATCATGTACTTATTTTGAAATAATGACTTTGCCTTTTGAAATATATATTTTTTTTATGTTCCTTCCGTAAACTTTGGTAAACCACTGGTCCATTTTTTTTTGGAATATTATCCATATTGTCCATATTTTCTGGAATATTTAAGCTTAAACCATTTTGGGTTCTATTCAAATGAAAATTGTCACCTGATTAATAATAACCATATCAGGCAGACTGAGACAAATAATTCCTGCGGGACTACTATCAGAATACTTTTGCAATTGCACAAAAGGTAGTATGCAGTTAAATCAATAATGGCACGTACTTACAATGGCACGAGAAGTTAATTGTTAAGGGCACCACATAAATCATATTTTCATGACTTCTACATTATATATCATAATTACATGTTTTAAAAGTCTGGATGCACATGATAAAGTGTGAGGGTCAGCCCCAACGACTCAAGGACATCTGTTTACTCAGAAAATGGGATGAATGCTTCCTGCTGCAAGAAACTTCAAGCCAACCCTCTTGGATATAAGCGTGGCATATATGTTTCCACTATACAACGTCTCTGCGGCATATCTGTTTTTTATTTCATAGAAGGTAGTCAAATCATAACTTGACTGTTGTTCAGAAATGCTAGTTGGCTGATAGATAAACTTTGGCCTTGTGGCCTTGGGTCTGCTGATTGTAACATGGGTGTGTGACTGCCATTTGTTGCTACAGTTGTTGCCTTTACTTCCCCCAGTGAAGTGGGGGGTGGGGGTGGGGGGTAAACTCACCCTTTATTAGCATCGGTGTTGTTTCAGGATGAATGGATGCGAGCTGTGGCTTTAGAAAAAAAGCAAGATTACCAACAGCTCTCTTTTAAAGGAGCTCAATTATCATTCATGACCATCAAGTTTTACTGTCTCAGCACGAGGCCACTCCTCACTTCATTCGAACAAACCGTCCACAACTCCTCACGAGATTGCTGCTTTTACCTGACCTATGCGCTTAATTTAAAAAAAAAAACAATTTTGTGCATTTCAATGTGTTAGTGAGCGACTCATTAATGTGGTATATCTCACTGACAATTCATTTTGGCAGGGAAAGCAAACTACATGACTGGGTAAGGATTGTGGGAGTAGTGACTGTTAAAGCAGTATTTATTCTTGCAAGTGTTGCCAATCGGACTATTCTTCGAAAGGTATTTGAGATATTTGGTGCATGTTGTTGTGGTGGGATCTGTACCCTATTACATTTGTTGAGCACACGTGAAACGTTGACCACACGTAAATGATCGATGAGACGGACGCGGCCCGTCCCCAAAGAGCTCTGCAGCGGGGACCACCCAATTTCCATATAAGGCAATGGGCGGTCTCGTGAAAACCCACTGCCTATGTTTGATTGGACGATCAGTCTGACATGACCAGTTCTTCCTGCGTCGTTGTCGTCGCTGATTGGTTAAACGGGCTTGGTCCGATTTAACCTCATTATCCTAATCAGCCGTGGATGAAGTGAAAGGGGAAAAAAAGGCGAACATTCCAAACAAGAGCCGGGGAGTTTGGCGTGGAGCAACGTTTCTGCACGAAGAGATCCACCCGTGGAGGAAAGGATGCTTGAGAACAAGAGGGAGAGATTGAAAACTTTCCTCAAAAAGATCGACGAGAAAGCCATTGTCAAAATCAAACACTTCATGAAAGAGAGGTAAGCGGAATGAATGGCTAGCTGAAATGCTATCTGCCGGTAAGCATCATTAGCAGGGTGGATAACCGTTAACTTAACGGTTGCTTTCAGTCGGAATACTTCGAAATTGGATTGAATTGATTTATTTCGAAAACCCATGCCATCATCTGGATTATATATGTGAAATATCCTTAAGTTAAATGTGACCGAATTGAGTTTTGTATGACACTGTCTCTGTTGTCTCCGTTATGCTAGCATGTTAGCATTGTGCCTGGTTGATGATGTGTAGGTATTTAAATAAACATCACCGTGGAAACGTCGAAATTCGGAGAAGAAAAGAGCGAACGTTTCGCTCCCCAGGAGAGAGAAAAGCACGCCAATGGACATCGACAATTTGACTCTTATTTATATGAATTGGTAAAACTTCACGGTTGAATGTTAGACGATGCCGTGGTGCAGCGCAGGACCGTCTGGCGTTGTCAGCTGACGAGCTTCTAAGCGTTACCGCTCCGTTACACCGTAGAACAACACATCGCAATCGAGTTTGTTTTTTTTACTCGAATAATTGGAAAAGTGAATGGAAAACCTCATATCTTGCTTATTTTGGTATTTTACTCAGGCGCATAGATTAGTGTTAACTTTAATTTTATCTTTGATTGCATCGAAGGACACAAACTGAATTCAGTTGGACCCTCTAGAGTTCTTTTATCCCCGCCGTTCGTCTTAACAAGCCAACTAAATAGTTTCAGATCACGAAAACATTTCATGCAGTCCAGCAGAAAAGTATCGATCTGGCGTGGCGGAGTCCCTTTTTTATTCGTCACGTTTTGACATCACGACTTCTCCCACTCGTGTATGGCATTACAAATGTGTCCTTCCTCCGTTATCAATGATGATGCAGACAGGTGGGCCCAGAAGGAGTGTATCACTATCACATTCATCCACACGCTCCCTTTTTAATCGTAACAAATATGTTGTTGCTCTTCTCCCAGGGTCATCCATAGACTTGTAACACATGAGATGAACAAGTCCTTTCTTTCAACCTCAGAACAGTCTATTTTTAGCTCCCATGAGTCCACCACAGGTGGGAGCCTACATGCTCTTATGTAAATGCTCACTGTAACATGTTGGTATGGCAAGTCCTCTCAAGTTACTCCTTTCACTTCCTCCTACCAGAGACAGCCATTCACCACATTAAAATAACTCCAGTCAGCTTTGAGTTGTTGACTGTCAGCATATCATTATTGTGTTTCAGTATATTACGCAGGAACATTACCAGTGCCCATGACATTGGAACTTGTACAACTGACATTTTAGACTTTTGTCCTATAGTGTTCTGCTATCATAATATATTCTCCAAATTTTCCCCTTTGAGGGGCAATCAAAGGCGCATAACTTCTTGATTGTATGTACATGTGGAGAAATTGGCAATAAAGCAGACTTTGACTTCTATTCTTAAAAGCCAAAAAACAAGTACAATAATAAGAAGGTGTAGATTAAAATAACTCTAGATATAGTTTACCACACGCCCTACAATGTTACACCTCCTTCCTAGCAAAATGTGAATTGCTATTCTCAGGTCTCCAGTGCAGTTCTCACAGTAATGTAGGAGGTGTTGTAGTAACTGGGTAGTGACCAGTGTGCCTGAAAAGCTTACAGAGTCAGGCAAGCTGGGAGAAGGCTGGGTGGGGCTGGTTTGCGAGAGACATCCTCTCGCTTCAAGGACGATGCTCACAAAATGGGTTTCTGCTGGCTTCTTTACCTACCGTTATCAGTCTACGTGATGAGGTGACACAGAGGAATAGCCCATGGTAGAAGAACTCTAAATAAATGGTTGCATTATACCCAGCTGGCCAAGGCTGTAGTTAACGGTTGTTCGTTGTTCTGACAATGTCATGCTAATGGCCACTCCTCTGCTCATTCAGAGAATGCATTACTGATAGAAAATCAGGAAAGGCATCAGGTAAACCCTGGTACTGAATGATTCACCCAGCACTGAAACACAGTATAATATTTGGTTGGATTCTTAATAAATTCTGTTTTTTAAGACTGTATGTTACTGAGAATTGCAGACAAGCCTTGAAGAAACTACCCTCTGTCTCTGATCCTGCTAGAGGAAGTGGAGGGAGATGCTGCTAGCAGAAGGCCACATGACTTCCCAGGAACAAATACACAGACTCTCACTATTGAACATGCATACAGATAGACTTTCTGTTCCCCCTGGCTCTCATTCCCACACTTTTCTGCATAGAAATCAAAGCAAAAACAATAGAAAAACTTTACTGGCCTTGTAAAGTGCAGGACAACAAAATGAAGGTACATCTCCAGTCTGTGAAGTCGCACACACGCACTAACACTCCACACACACACACACACACACACAGCTTCCTTTTGAGCACACACGCACAGATTGACCCCAGTATTTACATCACCATACAAAAGCCACTCAGAAGGCAGCGGTCTAAACAAGAGATTAGAAATAAAATTACCATACAGCACAACCAGGTTGATATACTAAATTAGTTGTCTCTCGTAGTATCACTGAATGATGACTGATAAATCATTTAAAAAAGGTTGGCATTGTGATAAACATGCAACAGTTGGCTCAAAATAAGACTTTTTCTTTTGATCTGTAAGGAAGTGGTATTAGTGAAATGATCAATGGAGAAATTAGCACTTGGCCAAGAACAAAAACGAAAACATTAGTCTCAAGATTTCTCTCAATGTTTACTTCTGATTCTCTGCTGGCTCTGAAAAGAAGTGGATATGAGCCTCAATCTGCTCACATGCGAACCTGAGGCTCCTTTTATAACCGTTATAAACAACTGCAAATTTTTCTCAGGGCAATTTGCACTGCAGACCAGCTGACAAATGCTGACGTCTGCAAAAGGATTAACAGAATCATCTCTCTCATTCCAAGCATCATAATTTCTACCCAGAGGTGCTCTCTTGCTAGATGGAATGTCTGTATTAGTTGGATCGGTCCCTGCCTCAGTAAAATCCTCACGCTTGGAAAATACGTGTTACAAGTTGTCATTCATCAGTCTGTGTGATGTTTTAGTTCAGTCTTACTTGCTGCAGTGTTGTCTTTTGCTAATGCAGTCATTACTACCTAGTCTTTTCCACATTGATTAGCCTAGACAATATTAGTCTAGTGTCTGTTTAAGGCCCTGGTCCACCAGACGTCGGACACTTTTGGAAATTCTGTTATTTCAAAGTCTGGAAAAGTTCAGCAATTGTGACAATTGACAATGCTTTGGAAATATAGCCTAACTATATTGCTGGCATATTTCTCTGTCGATTTTTTTTTTTTTTTTTCTCCCTCCGCCCTGTGAACATATGGTGTAATTGATGAGGTCTTTGTATTCTGCAAGTCCCCCTTAAAATTACACACCAGACAGAGTGATATGAACAAGAAAGCATCTCTCACTGAAAAGTTGTTGTGGCATGGGTGGGCAAGTACTGTAAACATGAAACTGCTGTGATGTAAACCTTTTTCATTGGAAGATATGGACTGGGCAATCTACTGGTCCACTGGTGCTTTGTTTCCGCAAATCTGGAAAAAAAATGTAATCTCTTAGTGAGAAGACATGGCTACCGCATGGCAGGAGAGAGTTGAGTTTTTATCGGTTAACCTGAAATTCTCCAGAAGCTCAATGTTAACCTCCAGAATTTACCTAAGCACTAAAGATATGTGGTTTTAACGGAGTTGAAACGTATCAATGTCGACATGGAAGTTTTTACAGTGTGACCTTCCGTCTGAAAGAGTTTCTTTGATACTACTATGTATTAGTATGCCCACTTTGCAAAATCATGTTTTGAGCAGCAGTCACACAAATTTTTAAGCGAGAGGAAGGTCTTTCAGATTCATTAAGCCTCATCAAAATTGTATACTTTTTTTTTTACAATTTCCCCCTCTTGTTTAAAAGCCTATTCTACTTTGTTCACAAAGAGAACAAACTAGCTAACTATTTTCATACTCATTGTGCAGCTGGTTTTTAAAGCTTTCTTGTTATTTAAAACAGGCCATTGAATCTGGAAGCAGGATTTTGTAAAGGCCGTAAATGGTGAATGACCTAGTAATGGGGGCACCTCCACTACTGTACTAACTTCTTCCCAACAAGAAACAGTTGCCAAAAAGACAAATCTAGAGGCCTGTAAAGGGTTTGAGCTACGCACGTTTTTCTATTGATACCCCTCTTTCAATGTGTATCGCTCGGTTCATATTCAGGAACTCCGCTCGTGCTGTTCTTTTTTTCTTTTTTGTATTCCTCTTGCTCTCTCCACTTCTAGTAAAGCAAACACCTTAAACCGATATTTGCAGTCCATTCTTGACTTTAGGTGGACAAAGGTAAAGGACAGTTGCCATATGTTGTTGTTTGGCCACAAGCTATAATAGATAGTGGAGATTTTATGAGTGGGTCGTGGAGAAAGTAAAAGGCCCTCTGAACCACCAAAGTCCTGTGGTTTATTCCCATTTCTCTGAACTTCTGGGATCTGGAGGCCAGTAACCCCATCCAGTTTCTTAGCTCAGTGCTTTTTAAACCTTTTATCAAGACCCGGCTGATGTCATTTGCATTTAAATGTGGCCATGTGGGTTGGCCATGTTTCTGCATATCTTAGAATTAAGGCATCTTGTCTTTTACTACCATATGGGAAAAAAAACATAACTTTTTTTATCATGCCTTTGCCAAATGAAATCCTATTCAGCAGTAAAGCTTCATATTCCCCCTCTGTGTAAAAAGTTTTTTTTTTTTTGTTATTTATTTATTTATTTATTTATTTTAACAATTGATTATTCTTGCTAATCAAAGAAAAGGTGCAGTGCAAAATGAATTTAGTCCTTGTAAACAAACTAAAGTGTGAAGCCTCGAATGGAGATACAGGTCCTACCACTGTCAAAATGTTCATCACGGAACATATCATTGCTGTCATGCGCCACTGGTGTTTGTGTTTTCTCCTTTCCCAGCGATAAGGCTGTGCGACAAGCAAGTTCAGATAACATATGCCCCCCCCGCCCCCCATGTTTGTGTGTCCATGCTTACTCATTCCCTGCTGCTGAAAATTCGATATACCTATGCTTGACATCAAATGCCAGTCATGGTAATTCGGTCATCAGAAAGTAGGTCTGACATTGATTTGGTCAGGTTGTCTGATTATAGTACCGCCCCAGCCAAGTGGGTAAGAGGTCAATCCCTCAGTTGGACCACTTCAGAATTTAGATGGATCTTCTGTTGTATAAATAAATATGATAAGTCTTGGAAAAAAAAGCTTTACAACCTACAAATCGATGTTTCAGTGTAAAGAATCATTTTGGACCTGTTCCCTGCTGATTATCATACTGAAAACCTATGGCCTGTTCTATTAACTTGTTGAATCCTTTCAATCTATTATCAGAAAAATATGATAATACTATGATATGATATATAAGTGTCACCTTTTGTTCCTTAAGCCAAATATGCTATCTTTCAATGTCAACAACTCAAAGATACAGAATTTAGTCTCTTACTAACTACATTAGATTTGCAGAAAGCATGACTTCAACCGATTAATCTCATTATCAATAGACTTACTGTTTTGTTTTGTCTTTTGAATCAATCAGTTAGTCATCGCATCTGTAATGTTGACTATCTCCCATATTATCAGATTAAGATGTTCTGGTAATAAACATTTTAGTCACAGGAATTTGGTTCAGAATCTTCAGATTCTTGTCCTGTTTTTGTCCCCGGTAGAGTTTCCGAATAGTGCCGTTTCAGCCAGTCTGTATACGTGTGATTGTTGTGGTATCAATTTCATTTTCCACGAAACAGAAATATACAACATACAGACTGGTGCTGCTGACGACTAGACATTGAATGTATTGAGTGAAAATGCTGTTTAAGGGCGTATTTGTGAAAGAAAAGTTTCCACTTGGCTCTATTGATGCTTAACATCAGAGGAGGAAGTTGTTGAGAAAGTCAACAGTGTTTGAATTTTTTCTCTTGCTTTGTTACTTTCGCCCTCATCTTGTAGAAACAGGCGATGAGTCCATAAGCAAGCACCATATTTAACAATTAATCATCCGAATCCCTTCTTGCCTAATGACTAAATGGCATTTAACTAAAACGCATTATTCGGAAATAATGAACTACAACTTACTATATCTGCGTAAAATGGCTTCTATATTATCTTTAACTACGTACTGATGGATCTGGAAGCGTAGCCCTGCTCTTGCATACATAACCGGGTTGGATTCCAGTCGAGGCACGACTTCATATCTCTGTGACCTTTACACCAATTAACTGACGAGAGCTTAGGGAAATGTACAGATGTGTGACACAAAGGTACACAGAATAATTTCAGCAGTTCGAAACTTTAGCAATGCAAAGCTTTTTATTGTACATTATAAGTACAATGTGCACATAATTTGCATTAAGCTTCCAAGCTTTTGAGTATATGTTAACTTTGATTAAATGTCCCGACCTTGAGGTTTATAAGATATCTTAAAGCTCATTGTTTGGGCCAGAACGATTCGGTTTGAAAATGCAAATTTGACTGCTGTTTACATTGGATGCCTCCAAGAACATATTTCAGCAGAAGTGACTGTTGAGTTGAATTATGGGTGTCAAGGAATGAGCCTTGCTTTCTCCAACATGTCGCTGCCTGTATGTGTGTGCGCGTGAGAAGAGGTCGCGTATACTGGCAGCCTCGCATGCCTGTTAGACTCGTGGGGGAGTGGTTGAGTTTGACGTCACCCACTACGGAGTGTCACACCATTCTCAGCACTGAGTGACTTCCTCCTTTCACAGTGCTCATACAACGTAGTCTCTCCGGGAAGTTTGTGGTGAAGAGCTGGGGTGTATATATGTTGTTATTTTTATTTATTTTAGATTAGGGGCTTTAATTGTTTTGTGTGTTTCAGAACCCCCCTCCCCTCCTCATTTTGAACATTTGAGTAATGATGGTGTGAAACCAGAGAGTACCTTGGCAAGTTTTTTTTTATTTTTTAACCTTGAGATAAAAGAAATGCCGATTGTCAGTAGGTATATGAGCTTCCGTTCATCAAAAAGATTTAAACTTACAAGGTAAGGTGGACTTGGTTATTTGTGTTTTTTTTTTGTTTGTTTGTTTTGCTTTGTTTTAACTAAATTGTCTTCCTTCTCTGTAACCATATAATAGGATTTTGATATGTTTTTTTTTTCTTTTAAAACATTCAAATCTCTGTTAATTTAGGCTTTTGTCAAGGTCAGGTATTGACCCTATGAAATGTGGTTAACCCTGCAACCTTCTTTTTAGGGCAGTGTGGTTTCTATAATCAACACACATCTTTACAGAGGCCAGACCATTTAGAAATTTACATTTCTGCTGGATTTATGAAGTAGACACACCTCATCTATGATGCAACATAAATTATTTGAATTTGAAATGACTTCCCTTGCCCAGCAAATCATAAAGATAAGCCAGTTTTTCCACCACATGTCATTCCAATCATAAGTTATGAGACTTGTATAGTTCCATGCAAGTCCTTAGGTACAGGATGTTTGTATTGTTTTTTTTTTTGGTTGTTTTTGTCTGTCCCTAAAGATAATGACTAAAATGTCATCAGAAATGTAGACGATTTGCTTATTTCCAGAAGATTTTTGGAATCTATGTGCAAAGTCCCTCAAAAGCTCCAAATCAAGAGCAAAACACAACAGTTATTAAATCTGAAAGGGAGTTGTACATGTAACCTTTGTATGTTCTTTGATGGCCAATGACAGGTTTGTGAAACAATAGGGTATAATTTTTCCTATGTTAACTTACCTCAGACATTCTCTAGATTAGCTCTAATTTGCACTCATAAGAAACCAAATTTATATTCTAATCTGTATTTATTTTTTTCAACCTCATTTTACATTGCTTTAGAAGGTTCAGTTCAACTGAACTCATGGATTAGGGATGAAACGTCTTCAAGCGAATAAATTCATGTCCTGTTGCCACAACAAGAAGATTATGACAAGAATTTTAGTAGTGTTGTGTTGCATTGTTGAATTGGAATATCTGCAGAGGTGAAGAGCTGCGATAGTTTTAGTTTTGAAGATGTGCTGTAAATTGGGAGCCATTCACTCTCCTCTATTTCAAAGGCTCTTTTTTTCTCTTCTCCCCCATGTTTAGCAGCTACCCGGTAGAGAGCGGCAGCGGAGGGCTGCCATCTAAGGTGAAGAAGAGCAGAAGTAGCTTGAGCAATGGCAACATCAAGAAGTCTGAGAGCAGGAAAGCGGTGAGCCTGGATGCGGCCCAGCTTGAGATCCAGCAGCAGCAGAAAACCCTCACCAGACAGTTTGCTATTAGGTAAGACTGAATGGGAATATTCAAAAACTGTGTGTATTATCAAAATATGAACATTTCTGTTAGCTTTAAATGCCTTAAAAATGGTGATACAGTATTACTTCCTGTTGTTGACTTTTCAATTTCTGTTTACTTCTTTGACAAACATCTCAAGAACATAGACGTGTTAAATAATTAGTCTATTTAAAATATCTTACGTGTTTGAGTACTTGAGTAAAGTTCAAAGTTCTCAGATTTTTCAAAGTCTTCATTAATAGAATACGGGGCGAAAAAATATCCACCATTCTATGTGCAGTACAGACACCAGCTATTCTGAACACGTATCACAAGACCTGAACCTGAACTCTCAGCAGCTGCTAAATTGTGATACCCTCATGACTGCAAAGCAGTTGTAGTCTGACTGTCCACTCACATGATTCAAATGCTTGAGATGGATTTGTTGGTCTGAAGAGTGGCCTCTTTCTCCACAGCGGCTCACACAATGATCCGATCACCACTTGACCGAATACAGATATCTTTTTTCAAACAGAAATTGTGAATTTTACCATAAATATCATCTTGCTGACTTCGGGCTATATCCAGGTTTAAAGCACAACAGTCCTCATCCAGTGGCATTTCAGGTTTTAGTCTTTTATTGTGTTCATGCTTAGCTTTTGATTTTTCTCAATGTATTATGTTTCGTTTTAGATTTTTTTTTTTTTTTTTTTCCATAAACAGGTTGCAAAGAGTGTCTAAATAACAAATAACCTCTTTCTGGAGAAAACAAAAACAGCCCTATTCATGGCAACCACCACGGAGAATGCATGATGTAACGGAATCACAGTGTGTTTGTATCCTCCATGTCCACGAACCCATTGGCTTCCTCCAAACTGATAGCTCTGCTCTTTTATCTCAGTAGGTCGGAGACCTTCGATGTTGACAGCAAGAGCTTTGAGCGGACCGAGGGCAGCGGAATACAAAGTGTGCGTTCACCCTAACTTTGTTCATCATTATATGGAACTCCATCTATTTATATTTTTGATAAGTTTAGCTGAGAAATTTTAATTCTTTTGAACGTGCCAGCTAGCGGGACAGATGTCTTTATCTACATTTTAGTGACTGATTTTATCCTTCCTCTTTTTCTTTTCTTTTTTTTAGAGTTTCATGAAGCACAACAAAACATTCCACAAGCTGTTTCCAGACATTCATGATAGTGAAGACCTAATCCATGGTAAGAAAAGTGAAAGGCAAAAGTATTTCACTCATTCACCAATAAAGAAAAAATAATCCTGAAATTTTTTGCACTCCCTCTTGCCTCCTAGCCTACGTATGTGCCTTGCAGAAGGAGGTACCCTACCACGGTCGACTGTACATCACTGATAGTCATGCTTGTTTCTACTCGTCTGTCTTACTCAAGGAGACCAAAGTAGGCACCCTCATACCCCTGACTCCACTTGGCTTTGTTTCAAACTAGCTCCTTATTTCCTTCTTACGTCTTGCATGTGGTTTTGCAGGTTGTGATTCCAGTTTCCTGCATCCACAAATTGAAAAAACAGAACATGGCCCTTTGGGTACCCAACGCACTTTCGATCCGAACTGCCGAAGGAGACAAGGCAAGTTTTTCAGCTTTATCTGTGAAGACCTGTCTGAAGCAAATTCCCCATCTCCATATTTCATAGATGAATGGAAATGCAGAACTTCCTTTAGCATATTTATTTCCTCTTCAGTCTTGCCATTAACTGGGTGTTTTTTGCCTTTGAGCAGTTAAGTAATTGCTTTTTCTTTCCCCCGTTCTGTTGTTTAGTATCTGTTCGTGTCATTACGGAACAGAGAATCCTGTTATCAGCTGCTACGTTCAGTATGTCCTCAACTTGAGGTGAGTGACTCAGCCTCAATTTTCGAGTCCTCAGAAATGTAAATCACCTTCGACTGTTAACATACATGCCCAGAACTGTAAGAAACTTAATGCATTCCCACAGCACATTTAGATTGTAAACAAATATGAGAAATGTGATTTTTCTTTTCGTGAACAAGGAAGGGAAAACTGTTATACATTTGAATATTGTTTGCACTTTTATGTTATCTTTACATAAATGCTGTGTCACCGAGCATTTAAGATAATACTGAATCCCAACTTCGGGAGTGGCAGCAATTAAAGGCAGAGGACTGTTCGACAGTTATTTGTCTTTGAACTAAAAAACAAATGCCTTTTAGTGTGTGTGCGTGTGTGTGTGTGTGTGTGGGGGGGGGGGGGGGTTTTTTTTTTTTTAGAAAAAAAACAAAAATTTTTGTATCTTTAAGGAGGGGGGAAAAAAAAAGAACCCTTTTTTTTCCTCCCGTTGAGGGGCGTTTTTTAAAAAAGAAATTGTGGG
>CAAKHD010014635.1:121858-134124 GCA_901007705.1 Fistularia tabacaria
TCACATTTGAGGAATTGTAAAGGAGGTAGTTGTTGTGTATGGTGGAAAAGCAGTGGTTGGGGGGGTGGGGAAGGGTCTCAGGGATTGAATTATTTTTTGATTGAACACAAAAGCTAAAATTGTGTTCTCCTTACAGGACGGCAGCACAAATAGTAGCCCTGTCTTCTCCTCAGCTGAGAGCAGCTTTGATAAGAGCAAACTTGTGGTAAGAAACTTGGCTTACAGACTGTTGCACAAAATTGCAGACAACAATGCAGCATAAAAAAAATCCAAAGTATACAATGCAGAACGAGTGGTTCAGCAAAACAGATTGAAAAAAAAAAAATGCCAAAGAATTAGAATGTTTTAAGGTTATCTCTGAGCATGGCATTGCGCAAACTCAGTCAGAAGATACATTCACCAGTTTGACTTCAATCACAACAAAAAAAAAATGATGTTGCTGACTTATGAACCACTTATTCAAGGTTTTTTTCTAAGTGGCATCGTTGCTTTCATCCCTCTCCTAGAACTCCAGCCAGTCCAGTCTGGATGACAGCTTTGACCAGTTTGATGGCTCGGAGTCCCAGTCATTACAGGACAATCCGCTGCACAGCTCGATCCGAGGTGAATTGGCAACACTTACTCGTGCCTATACAATCGCACGTTTACATGCAGAGCGACACAAGTAAAATCACGTGAAGGGCGTCCAATAGTCAATCAAAAAATATTTAAATGTACAAGATTAAAAATTATCAGTATTTGTCGACATTCTCGATGGATGAGCCGAATCTTGTGACATTTTGTTATGGTGACTCCGCTCATGCTTCCGGTAAGCAATACGCTGTTGTGTAACCTATTGTGTCGATGTTCAGAGTTCAAGGTTTAGAGCAGCCAGACTGACATCTTTTCTGCCTCTTTACCTTTCAGAGACAGTGCCCGATGGAAACAGATCCACCTTTAGGAACCTGCACATGCAGCAAAGTGACAGCTCTTCTTCAGAGGAGCTCTCCGTTTCAGGTAATAAGACACTTGAGCACTTAGACACCGCGTTAATAAGTTACAAGCAAAGGAAATCTACCAATTCAATTAGCACCGACAAGAAACATTGACAACTTATCTGTCATTTTCAGCGTTTTCATGGCTACGCATATTGGAAAAATGTCAATTTAAGTGTGACCGTTTCTACATTTCCAACAAACACAATATTCATAAAACCTTGATTATGGTCATTGCAGATTTCTTTCTCCTTTCTGGCCCTAATGTCAACACTTTTTGAATTGATTAGATAAATAGAAAAAAGAAAATCAAAAGTCTTACCCTGCAAAATAGCATTGTTTTTCTTGTTTGCCTGTTCTCCGGCACAGGTGGGTCATGGGTTTGGAGTGTAACAGAAAAGGCCAAGTCCCTGCTGGTTCAGAGAGAGGCCAGCACACTCAACACCCTGCTCTTCATTTACTTGATATTGTAAGAAACACCTCCCTTTCTGGTCTGTCTTTTTCTTTTTTGATAAAATGTTAGTTCCAGCCAATAATGAGGTGCCTTTTTGCTTATGTTTCAGGGTTGTGTTGCTGCTTCTGTCTTCAGGCTACTTAGGTTTACGTATTGTCGCTCTGGAGGAACAGCTGACGTCCCTCGGAGCACTGCCTGAATTCACCTTACAAAGCGGGTTAGTTGAGCATTATGTACATTGTATTGCTTTGGAGCTTGAAAAAAGCAAATAAAAAGTGGTCACAGAAAGAATATGAATAAAATAATTTCACAGCAAAGAGGTTTCACAACAACCATCAATATGCCAATTCAGGCAACTTGTGATCAAGTATGCCAAATGTAGATGTGGAAAGTTATTCTTTCAAGGGAAACACAAGGTTTCTTTCTTTTTTTTTTTGCTTTAGTTGTTGGCTTTTTTGTTTTATTGTGAACTGTCATTAGTGTAACTTAATCTGATTTACACAGGCTGAGAGCAAAGTGGCTCAGCCTTGCCAAATGAGCTCCTAAGATCGTTTTGACAAGCCTTTGCAGACTGAATTTGAAATCGACCATTTTGCAGCCTTGTTCATTTACCGCAGGGATTATTGTGTCTGGTTTTCTGTCAGACTTTCTCAGAGTGCCTAAGAGATTTAGCAAAACGTCGTCTGGTTATCTTCATTAGGCACATGAACAGCTATTGGGTCTACTCACTACAGTTTCATTGTCATAATATTCAAGTATATACGAGCTCTATTGTCTGCCTGCCGTAACAAACTTGCACACTCAGGAGAAATAAGATATATATACATGTTACTGCTAGAATATTGTTTTCGTGGTCTGAACTGATTTACAGTAATCAGTTTAACTGTTTTCTACTGTGTTTTCTATATTGTTATATTTCAAGGAACTAAAATCAACATTCCTATTCAGTGTGTAGCCTTGCTTGGTGCTTTAACGTTGTCCGACGTTTGGTTCAGCTGGCGCTTGCTAATGCCCTGTGTTTTCGTTCACTTTTTGTAGGTACCACCAGGACACATAGCACTCGGCGCCAGGAGGAGGGACTTGTGATCGGAGGTCACGTCAGCCTTTTCTAGCGGGAACCCAGCAGGAGAGCTTTAATGTATCCAGACTATTCTCCTAACTTGGCCAACCGGTTGGCTGGCTCAGTAGTGGCCAACCTGTGCAATTTCAAAGACTGTGTGTCAATTTGAAGGGCTATACTTCCTCCTTGTGAGGCACACAAGGAATATGCCATGACTAAGTCACCCAGAGCCAAGCCAAAATACATGCACCCACTGCCTGGTTGCAGTGTCTGTTCTGTTCAAACCAAAGCCAAATGGCTCTAACTTAACAAGGTGCCACACTTCGGGCATTTACCTTACAATCTGTTCAGCATCTGTGAACGTACATTATCAGTTGTCCGTCATGTTCCTCTCCTTAGCGTGACTTGTGAACAGGGCTATACTTATCAGCAATCGTCAACTGTATTGCTCATTATTGCACCTCAACATCAGAGACAAAGTGCTGCACGTAGCCAAAGATGCACACAGTGCACTTCTTTTGCATGAGTGCACAGAGATTACTCTATATTTTTTGTCTTGTCTTTACTCTTTCATCTTCCCGCAGTAGGAACTAGTCTGTGTCTGTCCTTTTTTAATTCTGTGACTTGCCGGGGACTTATCATTGAATGTTTATCGTCCTCACCAGATGCGGGTTTCAAAATGACAGCTAAACTAAACCCGAGATCAGGCTGCAAAGGATATGCTCTCCTGATGGTCCTCCCTCTGTTAGCAATGGTTACAGTTCATTTTCCCTCGTCTTTGGAATGATTTAAACTTGTTTAATGATCAATGTTCCGAGGCTGTTCTCCCTATGAACTTGATTGACGCAACATCAATGCACAAACACATAACGGTAAACAAAGAAAAGGTTCTCCGAGGCGTTGAAAAGTTTGTTCGAGCTACTTTTCCTAACTTGAGTCTATTTTGGGAGGGACAATACCGCTTTGTGTTCTAGTACAAACCTGTTTTTAGCAACTCCTTTGAGAAACTTTGACACTTTTTCAAGAAAGTGGCACCAATCTTGTATTTTATACATTAATGTATGTGTCTGCAATATCAACACTTGACTGATACTGTATTTGTTGTCACTCTAGTCAGAAGATGTGAAACCCAAACCCACACTCGTCGAAAAGGTTCACATTTCTGGAGCGAAAAAAAAAAAGTCCTAAAAATTCAATATGCAACAAATTGTTATTGTTATTATTATTATTATTATGCATGGCAAAATGTAAATTATCTTTTTGTTTGCTGTTTCTAAATAGAGCTTAAGCCCTGTGGGTAAGATGGTTTTAAGAAAAAACCTGTGAGTGGAAGGAACAGCTCAAGCGAGCAAGCGCACTTTACGAAATGTGTTGTGCCTGTCACAATTGACACCACATTTGGATCGAGTAGAAATGACAAAAAGTTGGTGTTCCATGGTATCTGACGGTGCTATGACCTTTTTTTCAAAATAGTTTTCACTCAGGGGTGGTGGGCACTACCTGCCATGCGGATTTATACTTAGTGCATTTCAAAGATGAGCGCTCACAGTGAAGTTCAAGTTTGTTTTTGGTTTGTTTTTTTTTCTGACAATGTTAGTATTCCAACTCCCTTTAAGAAACACTTGATTCCATCAGGTTTTCTTGACTTGATAGTATTCAGCTTCTCTAACTTTACGACTTTTAAAACTGTTCCTGTCAATACATATCCACACCATGCTTCGTTGTTGAAGCTCTCCTCCAAAAGATGCGGCTAACATTGGAGACTTTATCCATCCGTCAAGCGTTCTTTCAACATGTTAATACATACCGAGTACTGTCAATGCCCATAGCCCCCACACTGAGGGGCAGCACACAAACAGCCACTACTCTCCGATGGACCCCACACTAGAATCTCAGTGGTCGGGGCTGAATCTGACTGTTTTTGCACTATTACAAGTGTTGTACATAATTTTGTATCAGTTGTTAATGTCCTTAATTCTACTATGGCCGGATATTTATTTGCATTCTGTGTAATTCAAAGTAGTCTCTGTGAGATGGCTTTGCTAATTGTTGAAAATAAATCAATTGTTGCAGAGTTAATGTGTTTTCCCATCTTTGCATTTCAACACACATTTCAGTACTCGTCATCGAATGAATGGTAAATTTGGAAAAAGCACATGGCTGTAGTAAAAGGTTTTCAATGGTCTCGAATGGCTGGGATACCTCAGGCTGTGTTCAAGTGTCAATCCTGACCCCGCCGGTCAAAATTCCCGTTGAAAGGCTCACACTATTTTCCATGAACTTATTTTCTTTTTTTTCTTTATCTTCATTTGGTTTAAAACACTAACTTCATTGTGCACACAGTTATCTTTTTACAAGCAATCCAGATGCAGACTCGTTTATGTGGAACCAACTTGAACATGGGAACGTTTTTTTTTTTTTTGAGTGTTGAACACGTGTTCAAAACCTTTCGTTGAATGATCACGTGACATTCGGTGCTTCCGGTGTCACCCAAGAGCACCTTCTAGCGGTGCATCTCAGGCGGTCATTGTGCAGCATGAGATTAAAAGGCTCCTAAAAAAAAATGGAGGTTCAACGTCATCCAAGAGAGTTTGCCATCCCAAGACAATGTTAAACATTGCCATTTAATTATATTTTCTTCTTTTCTTTTGCCCCCAGGTTCGTGATTCTGAAATTAAATGCCGAGGTCAGTTTTTGTTTTTTGTTTTTTTTTCTTGGGGGGGGTGCAATATTCAGAGTCATTCAATAATTTTTAAAACGCTCTTTCAAAATAGTAAAAATATTTACACTACTTACACTTACTTTAAATATTTATCTTTTGGATAGCAGTGTGAACTAAATGGGATCTATTTATTTTATTTTATTTTTTTTTTTTACAATGACGCTAATCTCAGCCCGTCCGCTATGTTGTGGTGAAATACCCCACTAGATGGCAATGTCGCCCCGTGCTGCGTTCAAAAGGAGCTGGACGAGTCCTCATTCTGAGGGACAAACATACTCATGTCAACCACGAGCAAGGGGTTACGGATTCAATTTAAATGGAGAAATGAATGATGCTATTTCAAACAGAATAATAATGTATTGACTGATAGGTGAGTTATACAACCCGTCGCAATGAAAGCAAAGGGTCAAAGGTAGTGGAAGAAATCAGAAGTGCCTGTAACAACAAAATGTGTAAAATAGGAAAAGGTCTTGAAGCAGTCAATAACGGAAATGTTTCTGGAAAGTTTCTAGCAAAAAAAATCCAAGATCTTTGACTGCAGTCTACAAGTTCTTCGATTCAAATATAAAACAAACTGCCATCACAGACATCAGAATGGATTTTGCTGCTGAGTCAGAGTTTTATGAGGGCTGATGAACGTTTTAAATTGACAAAGAGTTGTGGTTAATGGCATCTCAGATATTATCTTTTCCTCTGGCAGATACGTTCAGCATCGATTTGGGAAAGAGACCAGACTGGTTTGTGCTCATTTTATATGAACTGTAAGTCAATTGGACCGATAATTATTTTGTCATCACCCAGTAGCTCATATTTACAATAAGTGGTAAAAAAAATATTGATTTATTTAGTTTTTATCCTCTAAAGGTCCTCCAAAGTAGACTTTTTTCTTTGTGAGGCGTCTCTGTCGGTTCAGGTAAGTCTAGGAAATGTTGGTATATATTTTGAAATGAAATAAAGACGAACTGTTTTCTTCTCTAGAGTCATCAATGAATTCTATTTATTCTAGGTACTCAGAAGCAGCAGTCACATTGCAGCAGGAGTCGCTCAGCTGTCGGGGACGTTCGAAGGAGGGGCCTCGGCGGTTGTTCTCTGGTAAGCGCAGATCTGAAATGCACCTAGATGAAGAGGTGAGCAAAGAATTTTTCCCAAAGATCGGTATTGTGATGATTTGAAGGTTATGAATGAACAATGGTCCGTTTTAAAGGTTTTCTTAAAATATGGTTGAGACTCAGAAGTTTCCCGCCACAGCCCTGATGCAGTCTTTTTTTAACGGTCAATTTATCCTTTTCAGATGGTAGCTCCTGTCTTTGTTTCACAGTCCTTCAGTGACAGACTCCTTCTCCCCGAGTTTGTGAAGGAAAAATCTCGCAGGTCCTCCCTGCCAGCTGCTGTTCGAGCATTTAATACTCAGCTCTGCTCTCAATAGACTTCTTTCATTCATTCCTTCATTCATTCACTCTTTCATTCATCAACTCAAATGTCCATTCATTCACTCTCCAAACATCCACTCACTCGGACACAGGAGTTACTTCTTCGCTGCTACCATTCCAAAATTGCTGTTGTTTATATGTTTATATATATTGTTATCACTGTTTATTGTTTGTTCTTAGTTTTTCTACTTTGGATAACTATTATTGCGCTGTCCACTCTCTGCGGTTTTAATTGTTTAAAATTTCCCCCTCTGTGGGACGATGAAAGGGGTATTCTATTCTCTTCTGTTCTTCTTTACTCCCTTGAGCTATGAGAGGCGCTACATGGTTCCTGTGAAAACTATTTGAAGTACTTCATCCCCATCTGATTACGGCAACAGCGATTCTGATGACGACTTCTTTCTCATTCATTCCATTTCCTGCTTGTTCTGAGCCGATGACGATTAATCATAACCACAGGACCGCTCTGGTGAAAAAGTGCGTTCGCCCGCTTGCATATGTGTCATGTTGACTTACTCACCACAAAATAATCCCCTCTGCGGGAAGTAACAATCAGATATGTACCTGCAGCAAAAGCTAAAATGATGGCCACCCAGCCAATGATGTAAGACCAGGAAAAGCGCCAGTCCAGGAAACGTTTACCGAAGAAAGTGACCGTTACCCCGGTGTAAACTGCAAGAGCCAGTAAAGCCAGGAAACCTGGGAACAGACCACAAAGAAAAAATGTCGCTTCATGTCAGCAGCTTTGGAATTCACCCAACAAAACGTTTTGAGATGTTTTCCACACACAGATTGTCGCTTTCACGATGGAGGTTCTATTCTTCTGTAAAAAAAAAAAGCAGTGTGACATCATCATACTCTATATATTGCTCATTACCTGTTGTTTTTGGGCCGTCGTCAACAGAAGGGCAATGGAAACCTGACCTTTCATCTTGGAAGGTGTCACGACAGCTGACCGCCGGCTAACTTGAAACGCGGTTAGATGCGGGCAAGGATAGCAGCTCTATCTGAAATGTTTTTTCAACTAAAGATATCAGCAATCGGCATTTGGCAGATGGTGTTGAGTTGAAAACTTCAACTAATGTTTACCCAATGGGATATCCTTGACCCTAAAAGACCAGCTTTTATGCAGCCTCACTGGTCCCTGTTCACCGAGGCAACCTGGCATGATCGAACACAGCCCGAACAAATCAACCGGACGGATAAGAAGATTCCATCTATCTTTTAAATTGCCTTTACATTTTTTTAAATCCGTACCAGACTTACGTCTATATAAGGAAAGGTTCCATGTTCACTATAAACTCCCAGAAACTGCGAAAAAAAAAAATTCTTTAAAGTGGAAACTCTCGGGGGGATCCAGTCATCTTATGATTTCGTGATGGTTGTGGCTCAGTTTGGAGAGTAGACGCCCCTCCTATCAGAAGATTGCTGGTTTGATTCCCAGCTCACCACGTGGAAGACACTGAACCTCAAATTGCTTCCAATTGCCTGGCTCGCTTTGAACAGCAGCTCTGCTGCCATTGATACGTGAATGGGTGGATGCTCAAGAGTGTGAAGAACTATATAAGTTGAGACCATTTAATACAAAAAATATGAACTCTTTCTTTTATCGTTCAACCAACAGGTGGAAATTCTACACGTCACCTGAGAGAACCAGGGCAATGCCCCCAGTGCGGACCCTCCTGTTCTTGGTGCCGTTAGTGAAAGCGCTCAGTCCAAGCACCACGCCAGCGAAACAGCTCAGCACGGCCAGCAGCATGAAGGCTCGTGTTGCGTCCCAGAAGGCTGTGGACGAAAGGATCATGCCTGCTAATAGGGGAATACGAACCAGGTACGCAACAGTGAAATCTGTGGGAATATCGATGAGTGTGTACTACATGGTGTTCTAGATATGCTACAAAAAATACTTGACAAATATTGAGGTCCAAAAGACATCAGACCGCATTGGGTTTGAAGTACCTACCGACGGTTATTGTGTGGGCATGGCATTTGTGATTGATGCAAAATCTCCAAAGGCCCTGGTTGGCGGAGCTACCCGAGTATCGATACTGCATCCAGAAATCCGTTGCCGTCGAGACGATGAGGAGCACGAGGGCGGCCACGCCGCAGAGCGTGCCTCCTCCTGCTAAAGTGTACAGCATCGTGAAGAAGCTGGGGGAAGCGCTCTTCTCCTACACATGCAGCAGCTGTTCGGGACAGAATTGGCGGGACAGGAAACCGACAGATAAGCAAACAAACAAAAAAGAAAACTTAGTCACATCTGATTTAAGGACTGAAAAGTTAAAAATTACAGTAACAAAAATAGACAACGGTCATGATCGCTTTTACATAAGATATATACAGATAATATATTAAGACTGTGCAATCATTTGTTGAATGAGTGCCTGCACAGTTTACTTACAATCTGAAAAATCAGTCTAAATCAAGCCAATGATCTGTTATGACAATTTGTCACTCAGCCGCGTACGCTCCCCTTCCCAAATAAGAAACCAAGAAAATCAAGTCAAACCGCCAGCAAAGCACTTGTACCAACAGCTGGGTGACAATAAGTTTGCTTATTAGGCAGTTCGGAGCGATTGTGCGTCCCTAATTCCCCTTCCTGTGCCACATAATATCCACCCCATAGTTAACAACTGAACTGTCAGCACTGTGGCTCTCTGTACCACTGGGACAAAAACCTGATGCTTTTCATGTAAATATCCGCCCTCGCTTGCTGCTGGCAACTTGGAAAAACCTCCCAAAATGCCAAAAGCCATGCCAAAATACTGTTCCAAATATTACTGTCAAGATTGTATTAAAAAAAATAAATAAATAAAAAAAAAATGAGGAAAAATCTTGCATCCAGGCCAGATTCGCCTTGATTCAACATGCTGTTTCTCCCTTTGATGCAGAAGCACAGATTCCCGATCTTGGCTGTTTCTCCTCCATATCCAGTTCTAGCTCTTGAAACTTGACGTTTTTGGGAACCTCATACAAAAAAAAATTAAACCCAGTATCTGTACGCATAAGCAACAGGATATTCTTGTGATACCTCTGTGTTGGTTGGTGTCTCTCCACGGTTGCTGGCTGTGACAGCGTGCGTATCCTTTTTAAGCCCCGAAACCCTGGCTCTCATTGTCCAGCTCACAAAAGCAGGAATGATCGAGCGCAGCATATGAGTGTTGGTAAATCCAACCCCCCTCTTTACACTTTAGTTACCTTCATCCCTCCCATCCAACATTTCTCTCCAACCTCCTGCACTTGGTCCATCTCTTTCCACTGTGCAAAACCCTTTGGTTTTCCCCCCGGTTCTTCTCTCTGCGTTGTCTGACCAGCAGCTTGCATGAGCATGCACAAGGTTTTTTTTTTGTTTTGTTTTGTCGAAGACGTAAATGAAGCCACGCCATGATCGTCAAATACAGGATGTCCAAAATATCAAGACCCCTGGGGGTAGCATGACAATCGGTCGGTCAACTAGGGGCAAGTTTTCATAAATACAATATAATTAATGGGTTGCAAAGCAAAATCCTCGGGGGCAATTTTTATGTTATCGCTTTAATAAATGAAAAATTAAAAAAAATGTTTTTTTTGACAGTTCTAAAGTCATCAAGTTCTGCTAGCTTCGCAGCTAATTTTCTTCATTTATTTATCGACTGCTTTCAAAACCTCGAGAAGAGCGAGAAGAGATTGGATAAAAAGAAATTACATATATTTTGTTTCAAGAAAAATTACCCATGAAATTGCTAAATTTAGAAGCAAGCAACTTCGGCCAAAATAGTATCGAAAAAAGAAAAAAAATTCTCTGGGGGTCAGAACCTTAAACAGGTTATGAAGCCGTGCTGATACATTTGCACTGCAGAAATGGTTGACAGAAAACAAACACATGCACATCCAGCTGTGTGTGTGTGTGTGTGTGTGTGTGTGTGTGTGTGTGTGTGTATTTAGCGCTCATATTTAAAATGATTGCACACAGCTCTAATATGCTGATTGTTTCGAGATAGCCGGATTAAGCCAAACTAGCTCCCACAAAAGGCACCAGTGTGGGATTGATCAGACAGGAAGCACAGTTCAACACATGTGATGGCACACTTTATTCCTTTTTTTTTCCAATTTTTAGCTCTAACATGTCACAGGATATTATTCTTCCGAAAAATACCAGGTACTACATCTTGATCTTCACCGTTTGGACAGTGTGCACCGTCGTACGTCTGCATTGACAGAACCTGTACGGGTTCCAGCAATAGTCCCTAAATATTCCAAAACACAGAGATTGCACAAGTGGTGTGAAGCATCGACAACTATACAAAGGGACATTCAGAGGAATTTGTGTTTGACAGTATCCTTCCAATAGCACTAAGTCTACAAACGGTCTGTACTTGTGAAATTTAACATAAGAACTTCACTTCAAATGACATCTACGAACTACATTCACTCCATCGCCCTCGTCTATTTCATATCCACCGGGTTTCTGCATAGTCGTTCAATTGACGTTGCGAGGTGTTACATTGTGAGGTTTAAACTTAACATCTCCCATATTAAAGTGCCATGGTTTATAAGTGATCAAAACTTTTTTTTTTTTATAGCTTGTTTTTTCTCAAGACTAATTTTCCAGGAGATAAAATGACATCCTAAGATCTTCTTGAGTAGTCTAACAGTGTTGTGCCATTCTTACACCTTGTCACCTGCACTCTGCAGGTTTGAAGACACGGGGTATTTCAAAAGAAGCACCAGCTTGCTTTAACATTTGTAATTATCTTCAGCCAATCCTATTTTGTTTTAAAAGACTTTTCCCCAATGGTCATCCTCCTTCATCATTAGCAGTGTCTTAAATCCGCACAACAATGGATTGCATCAGAATTTGAGGGAAGCGGGTGATGAGACCCGAGCATTTAAACCGCCCAAATGCTGCCCTTTATCCACTCAGGTTGTTGAAAAAGAACTTTGAATTAAGAATGTTTGAAAGCACGAGACACATTTACAAATGACCCATGACATCCCAGGCCACGATAAACAGATTCGTTAATCACTCTCACCGTACATGGTGGTCAATAAAAAGCCGATGTGCGGAAAAACACAACAAAACGGTCAGCGTACGCCGACATTTACAAATGTCCAAAACATAAAAAAAAAGAACCTTGATACAGCTGTGAATAACCACATTGTGGAATTACCCCACAGTGAATAAAAATATCAATTTTTACACTGGATACAAAAGGCACATCATGTAATGCATAAAGAAACGTGGATTCTCTCCACAGCATATGTAGTCAGAGCTGCTGTGGTTGATGCAGAGCAGTTACCATAGAAACCAGCACATCAACTACACAACTAACCTATCCATTGTCATGAGTTATCACTTTGGCTGCCAGAAACATGTAACTCAGAGTTGTGAAAAAACGAGCTGAACTTAAGTGTGCTTGCAGTGAATTTAAGTCTTTTCTTGAAAGGTAAAAAATATTACGTCACACTTTTTTTTTTGATTGCACACACGCACGCACCCACACGCACACACGCACACACACACACACACACACACACACACACACACACACACACACACACACACACACACACACACACACTTATACACGCACACATGTGCTGTCTGTGACATATTTTCCCACAGCACGTCAGATTTAGTCTGAGA
>CAAKHD010014638.1:8016-23500 GCA_901007705.1 Fistularia tabacaria
TACACGACGCTCTTCCGATCTAGCTGTATTTCCTTGTCAGGATCGCCATTGTTTTTTTTTTTCCGGCTCTCCCGTCTTCCCTTCATACTCATAAATAAATATAAACTCCAGTCCATTCATCCAGCCCCTGTATATCAATCCCACATCCTTCCTCCTCTTCTGGGATCCAGGCCAGGTGTGAGGGCCTTATCCCCCCCCCAGTCAAGCCAATATTCCAAACTGCTGAACAGCCGATCTCCCCTTCATTACAGATTCCTCGTCTCTCGTCTCTCTTTTTTTTTTTTTTTTTTAAATATCATGTCCAGCTGATGAATCGAAGCAGAATTCTCTTTCCCGTCTTTAGGGGTGTGGAATAGTAGCTGGATATTCACTGCATTTTTCTGCCTCCTTTCTAGTGAGCAGTGATGCCGAGGACAATCGCTGCCATCCTAAATGAGTGCACTGAGCTTCCCTGCCCGGGGGAGGGGGGCGGGGGGGGTATGAATCAGCCGAGGAGCAGCAGATAGGAGGCCTGACCGGAGCTATTAGCGTCAGCTCCCGTGGAAAAGTCCGGAGATAGAAGTGAGGAATTAAACCGAGAGCGCCCGCATGAGGACGCTCCTTTGCAAAGATAAAGACAAATGTGGAGGAGGAGGTCCTGACCCCGGACCAGTCATGAGACCAGTTCCCTGAGTTCGCAGCAGAGAAAAGAAATATATAAAACTTAGGGAAGATTGAGCTTTATTTTTTTTGTTTTGCAAATTTCACAAGAAAGTCCGCCGAAACCACAAAGAAACTAAATATTCATATCGAACAAAAACTCGGAGGGTCAAAATGAACGCTCTTGTCCCACAGAGTGAAAAGCACTCTTTTGCCGCACATGATGGAGAACAGTCACACAAATAAGTTCATAGAAGAGCAAAATGCACTCAAAGGGGGCATCTAACACTTAGAGAAAGACCCTTTATGTACAGTTTGTATATAAACACACACACACGCAGCCACACACACACACACACACACGCGCAGACACCCACACATGGCCCTAATAAATATCACAACATGCTGACTAATTGGAAATAATCTATAAAAAAGGTAAAAAAGCCTTTCTCATTAAAAATCCTCCCATTTAGAAACCTCTAGCAACCACTTAGCCTCTAAGTGGTCGCTCAGAGGCTCTTTTCCACGACACTTCCAGCCTGAGACGACTGGGTTCTTTTTTTTTGCCTCTCCATCAGGGATAGTATCTGGTACCTGGAACTTTTTTTAAAGTACCTGTGAGGTTTCCAGCAACCTGAGCTGATACCATAAGCAGAAGGCCAACACTACTGCGTCCATTGTTTTTTTTACATATCTAATATCCCGTACAAAACGACATCAAGGCAGTTTGGTGCCGTCATGCGATTACAATGCAAAATCTGCATTCACGAAATACCATGAAGTAACAGAAAACCGCCCAGATTGTGCCGAGTCGAGCTGGACCCATGTTTATGGGAAAGCGCCTTAAATGAACACTGGCAATCAAAGTAGATTGACAGGAAGAAACATGACACATATTAAAGTTGAGAAGCATGTCTTTTGTCAAATTAAATCTTTATATTAAATTTTGTATTATCAGTCGAGTAAGCGAAGAGCTGGTATTCAGTTGTAGATATGTGTCGAAATTTGTATTAAAAGAATAGGCAGGTTAATTTCCAAGAGACAAAAAATGATTAGGAGAATCCAATTTTTAGTAAAAAAAACAGTTGTTTTTGTTGAAATTGTGTTAAAAGTATTAAAGAAAATACTGAAGAAATGGAACATTTCCGAGTAGATGGAAAATATCCTGCTGTGAGCAGCTTGGCGAGGATTGAGGGATTAGAAGGTCAGAGATGCGGCAAGTGTCCGAACAGCAGCCTTAGCAGTAAGAAATATCTATTCTGGACTTTGCGGCCGTCCTGAGCATTGCGGCGTCCACGTGCAGACGGGCCTCTGGACTTTGTTGTCCAGATTATTGGAGGATTAGAGCCTCCGGCGGGTGGCTATTGAGCAGTGACTTATCACTTGTCTTCACAAAACAAGCCGCGGCATCAGCTGGTGAGGTCAGACAATGTCAGCGTATCTCACAATAACAGGAAGTCTTTTCACCTGCAGCCACTGGGCAGCTAAACACTAGCAAGCTAGCAAGCCGGCCAAGCGGCCAGCGGTGCCAAAGTGCAATTCGCCCACGTTAGGGTTTCCTTCCAAAGAAATGACTCGTTTGGAGTGAATTGTCCCGTTCTAAATTCCAATATTACAACAAGGAAAATGGTTCAAATATCAAACCTTATTCATGATATTGGGGAATTCACATTTAAATTGTGAGAATTGTTGATGTGTAGGACACGCTCAGGTGAGGGGCAAAATTATTATAAAAACAGATTCCACAGGACATTGTCACAATGAAGACAGTGTGGTACAAAATACTGCTAGGGAGGGGGAAAAAAAAGCAGATACATCAGTTTGTGAGTGACACAGAATGCAGGTGTGTCAATCGCCGGGTCTCTGGGTAACAGGCGCCCTGCGTAACACTGGCAAGCGATTCCACCCAAATGAACCGGATTCACTCAAATGACCAGCCCTTGTCATCCATTAGCTTACTCACACACACATCATAAGGTCAGCGCCACCTGAAATGCTGGTACGCCGAGCCATGCAAACCTGTTCACAAAAAGCTTCTACTTTAACCAAGCAAACATCTCGACTCACATCTGATTCCGTTCATCCTATACTTGTCTTCTTGAAGGCGGTAGGCCGTAGTGATAAACACCGGGAGAGACGGTGTTTGAATGACGTGTCTGCGTCACCTACGTTACCTTTTTGTCTTTACGACCCGCTTAGCAACAGCGGGCCAAGCAACGCTGAGCGATAGAACCGGTTCTTTGTCATAGTGTTGCTGCTCTCAGACAATCCACCATAAAGGTATCAGATGTCCACTTTCTATCAGAGGTTACGTTACCAGCTTTTGAAAAGACCGTGTGTGTTTAGAGGGTTTGTGCAAGTGTGCCTTCCCCCCACTTCCTCCCCCCAAAAAGTTTTGGCTGATCTGTATTCTACATCTACTTGAGTGAACCGACAGCCAATTTTTCAGACAGAGAGAGACAGATGAAGGAACTGAAAGTCGGGTGGATACTGCAGTTTTAGCACAGATGGGAGTCGAAAATTCTGTCGTTGTCAGCCGAGCGTAGTAAAATGAAGCAAACTGGCCCAAACTGGGATTGATATAGAAAACGTATGCATTGTTGTGTTGATATTTGAGCAGCCGTTTCGATGTCGTTACAACATCTGCCTCTGAGGCTGACAGAACAGCATGTCCCTCCTCAGCTTCAGGGAATCCCCAGGTTTTTCCATTCCTTTGTGTGTGTGTGTGTGTGTTCAGAAAACATGGGTGTGACTGAGTCTCATTAGCCACCCATGACTAACAAGTGACTCAGAAGCAGGTGCATCATCCGAATTCAGGCTGAGGCCATAATTACAAGGCTACAGAAATCTTTCTCACCCCCTCCCCACCCCCCCGCTTTGTTTTGAGCCTATAGACTGTTCAAGGTGGCGCTGCCACAAAAAAACATGTGTGATGACCGAACGCCAAGGACCGACAGCGATGAATCGTCCTGGCAAAAAAACAAGAAAAGGGACAAATATTCTCCACGACATTTCCAAGCACTCAACCCTCGCTTGCTTAAAGAGCCAAAATAACATACGGATGTGTAGAGCCAGTCTGAGGGAGTGAATCACAGCTGTTCTGAGGTCCTATATCCCAAAAAAATCCAGAGCGGTGTGACTACGATGTCTGGGAAAGTAATGTTTTCTAAAAGGCTGTTTAAAAGCAAAACCAGCACTACAGGTCTCATGACAGGCATTCTTGGCTGGGTCCATTCATTTCACCACGCGAAAGGACTCACAATGACAGGATTTATTAAACAGAAATCACTCAAGATGCTTGGCTTTATAAATCCAACTAAAGGACAGCTTACATATATCTGTGCGAACGCAGGGATTTCACGGTGATTCATGATTCTTTTGCACATCTGGGATCAGGAGAGGCTAGGATGTGTATTCTTCTTCCAAAGGAGCCGGCTTCGGTTCGATGGCCCCCTTCAGCCATGGGAGAGGGAAACTCGGTAGAGCCAAACCTCGGGAACACAGTCACCCTTCACCCACATCTGTGGTATTCAAGTTTTTATCCTGCCTGTAAATCTCCATGCGTTTGCCGCACAATCACTTTATTCTTTGGAGTCAACTGAATTTTATTTTTGTGGCCAGAAAGACAGGAAAAAGACTTTCTAAAGCTACAACACCATTTCAACAGTTGAAGTGCAGTACAAAATGTCACAATAAATAAAAGTCATAAAAAAAAAATAGTAAATTAATTAAAAACACTGACCAGAAACAGTGGAGGAAAAAAAACACATACGTTCGTCACGAGCGTTCATTTGAAAAAAAATTAAAAACTAACCCGGAGCCAAGCTTTTTCCCATTGCCGTGTGAATATTCAGATCTATCATGACATTGCGTTTGAGATGAATCACAACCTGTGTTGATGTATTAAGTTTACTCAGTAATGATCGATGTTTTCTACTTATTGTTTCTATTCGTTCTTCAGTTGACGTCAGATTTCCAGGAGGCTTTGAAAGAACAGCTGGGCCGCCGACCAATCAGAGCAAGGGAATGTAAACTGATGACACGCTGTGGCAAAATACCATCGGAAGTCTGGAGGACATCTGTTTCTTGTCAGCCATAGGTATAAGTGCGTTTTTGTTTGTCTTTGAAGGTAAATCAGCTGTACGGACACTGTTTACAGGAAATGCCCCTGCGTCGCTCACTGTTTCTATTCCTTCTTAGCTATCAGCGGGGCCTCATAACAAGCCCGCCTAAACCCAGAAATCTGTTTGGGATCAGCTTTATTTTGGCGACTCCTGATGGAAAATGGACTGAGCAGGAGGCCAGACAGCTCTGCAGAGTGACTGAGAGCGACAGGTCACCTAAAACTAAACATTCAGTATGCGGTACCAAAACTTAGAGCTCACTGTAAATCTTTGCAAATTATGTGACCTAATTTATTCCTGATTCATTATTATTCAATCAACTTCTCAAATGCATGTTCCAGCTAGCAGTTTTAGAAGCCTTCTACAGAAGTCATATATCCCAATATTTTACATAAAAGGGCTTTCATTTCACCTTCAACACTCTGATCACTCTCCTTTCGAAATAGTTTCCAAAGTGTAACGGTGTCAAAGCCCATTTGTGACTGTTACTATTCATCTAAAGGTCGATGTATGTGTCTGTGTGCACGGATTGTCCGCGGCTTCAGACAGGTCTAGGATATCTGCGCTGCGTTCAGTGCTGAAGGACGCCAGTGATTGCAGAGCTGACAGAGGACCTCCTCGCACGAGGATAAGAGCATGTGTTTCCCCTGCTGTCGACGATATGGCGAGTACTGCATACGGTTTTCGATTAGCCGCCGCTCAGAAATCAGCCGGTCTACAGAGCAGACTCAGGCAGCTCAGGCGAAAGGACGCCATGACGGCCAACCCGGGGCCCCGCCATGCTGTCTGACACTGACTAATACAAAATCATTTTGTTACATGACAATCCTCCTTTTTTACGTTTAAATCATCTTTGGACGCTAATGAGCCAGACCTAGTTCTAAAAAACCTGCCTCATCCAAAACTCACATAATGACAGGCTCCAAATGTGTTGTAATCAATAAATCAAATCAATGGTCTGTGCTGGTTTGACTTTTTTCTTCCAGCTGTCCATTCTATCTATTCCGATTTCGCTGTGAGGCTGCCGCGTTCTATTTCTGCCCGCACATTTAACAACACGGGACCTCGGCAGGAAGCAGGTGGTTTGTTTGCTGGCGTTGTTTATGCCCTGTCTTTTCCCAGGCAGTTCGAGCTCACGCGGGGAGGCGAAACAGGACCCTTGAGCTGGCAAGGGGGATGACGAAGTGCGGCGAAGGGCAGAAAAAATGAGGTGAGGACAGTTGAGTGTGAGGAGGAGGAGGAGGAAATGATAGCAAAGCGGACTGAGTGAGTGAGGAAGTGGGAGGGGAAACGAGGGCTGCAGCAAAAGTATGACACGCATGCTCTCCCAGGTCCCTAAATTAAGACTAAACCTCCAGTGTTCCTTGTTGACAACCTGAGAAATGTAAACTAGATCCTCCACTGCACAACTAACTCCGAGGCAAAACAACAGCTGATGGGGTTTGACATTAACTGATGTTAAGACTAGCTAGATACAGAAGGAGCTGGGGGTTGAGGCTATTTTTCACCGGTCAAACTTTGAATGTCTTTTTCGCCTTATTATACATAGCGGCCCAAAGTTGACTTTCTGCAAACTCCTACTGAGAGAAAAGCTGCTTGAAAACAATAAATACATTCCTTTGACTTTCACAACCACTCAAACCGTTTGACTATACAGATGTGATTTGTCTACTCTGATAACAAAAGGTTATTTTATCTCTGTTCTGGTGGCCGAGAGCTCAATCCGATGTGAGCTGCTGAATTCTCGAGTCCTTCTCCGTTGGCGCCACAAACTGGAAGTGTGAACCCGAATGTTGAACCCTGCTTTGCGTCAAGCCACCCTGAGCAGCTTTTTGAAGACATGAACGGAGGCCCTGACTCTGACTCTGTACCCAGTTCTCTTTATACAGCACATCCACGCAAAGGCAGCTTCACTGGACCATCATTAGGAGGGTTATGGAAAACTACCCTACCCCCACCCCCCCAGCATGTAGGCTAATAAAATAACACTAATCACAAAGTGCTTTCAGCAGAAGACTTCTCACGCACAAAGATGGAAATTGGATTACTTGGTGCACTGGAGGGTTTGCCAGGTAATTTCACTCTGCCGCATCATCACAATCCTCTCACACAGGTCTAGGAGGATGTGGGCATCGCTTGATTGGATTTGCTGAGTTGAAGGCGATGGAGGAGAGGACGAAAAAAAAAAAAGGAGCATACATAACCTTCACCGCCAGCAAACATAAAGAGGGCAGGGGCAATCATTGTGCTTTCCTGCACAACTACATAATAAAGCCATTGTTCATGTTGGAATCGGAGCGCAAACACCTGGGGGATTTGGGGACATGCAGGAGGCCTGCAGTGGTCCCAGCCCCCGGAGCAAAGATTAATCTGAAGACCTGTAGCGGCTGAATCGCCTCCGATCGATCAAGCTCTTGAATAAAGCCCTCTGTTGAGTAAGAGTCAATCATCATGAACGGGGTGCATGGTCCCCCTCCCAAGGGGACCATGCAACAACCTCATCTATTTTTTTCAAATATGGAAAAAAAAATTATCAAAAAAAAAAACATGAATCTGCAATCATTCAACCTGGAATTGCTTGAAAATCATTGATATGAGCTTTAAAAACTTAAAATAACCAGCGATAAATCATGCAAAAAAAGTGAGAAACTGCCCGAAAATGTGACAGTGCACTTTCTTAAAAAAAAAAAAAAAATTCATGATTTGTAAGAATTTCTAATTATAATGTAATGAAACTATTCTTCACCACGCCAGGACAAATGTGATTTTTCTACACCCTCGATAAAAAAACAAAGGTTTTAAAAATGTTTATGATAAAACCATGATTTGTGATATTGCAAAGGCTGCTGCTGCTGTGCTGTAGGATTAACCAATATCCCTCATTTCTGATACAGAAATGCTGATTGAATTACATTTGGACATTCAAAAAAGAAATTGGATCAGTATCAGCGCAGGAGAATGAATTATGGTTTGTGTGTGTGTGTGTGCGCGTATGTGGTAGGGAGGCGTTAAAGATATTGATCGCAACACAGTTATGGCCGTTCCACTTATTCATTCAGTGAAGTGAGCAGTAATCTTCATTACAGCTGAAGGTATTAATCAATGACTTGTCAACCTACTATTTTCATAATCGATTTACTGGTTCCAGCTTTATTCTAAGAAACCACGGCCAGATGGCCTCAAATGCTGCCCGTCGCTTGTCGGTATTTAACGGTCGATTTGTCTTTCAATGACGACGGGACATTTTATAAACTCTTCACCCGATCGATTAATCCCAACAATAATCCACGGATTAATCGTTAATGAAAAAGAGTCATTATTTATAGCCTATCTTGGGGGGGGTAGGAGGCGGGGGGAGTGTCAGGCACCTGGGCCATGGCCCTCCGACCTTCAGACGAAAAAAATTTTAAAAATCACAAACAGCAGGTGTTTTAGAGGCAGACCGGAAATCAGAATTCCCAGGAAGGACAGAAACAGAATGGCGAGCGGGTCACGAGCATGCAAGCCGGTCACAACCCTGTGACTTCCTGTCAATCAGCCGGATTCCCGCTCTCCGTTCCCCGCGGCTTTTTTCCGTCCCATCCCTGTTCTATGTTCAGTGAGGGGTTTTTTTTGTTTGTTTTTTTGGGGCGCGTGACTTTTAAATGGGTCGCTCCATCTAAAATAATGGAAGCTCCTTTTGCTCCGCGCCCATCCAATCATCTTTAAATGACACATCGCGTTTCCTTCCGAACCGATTCACACGGGAGAGGGTCAATTTGCATAATGTGCTTTGATTGAGATTCCACTCTGTGGCGACGAGGCGGGCCGAGGTGCGACGCTCACAGCGCCGCGGTCCCCCGGGGCGTCCGGACCCCTGGGGGCTGCGATGCGTTCAATCAGCCAGTATAATGCTGGAAAACAGATATGTACAAAGCTGCCAAAAACAGAGGCAAGGTGAAGGGGCCGATTCGCTGGATTCTGCAATCCAACAGAGTTTTTGTTTTGGTTATTTTCCCAGCAGGGTCTTGAGCTCGTCCAGGCCGGACACCCGGCTGCAGGCCCATAAAAGGACTTGAGCGTACTCTGTGAGTTTGCAGGGATAAAGTATTACTTCCTGCGTGTTTCGCCGTGGATTTTGTCCACCCTGAGCCTGATGTAGGGGGAGGGGGGGCGCGGAAAACAAGAGGCGGCGGTCAACCCTGACTTCGCTCTAGTTAGAGTACATCTCAATAATGGTGACCTACTTTCAGGACAGCGAGGGGGGAAACGATCCTCAACTCAAATGCAGAACTCCCCTCTGTATGTCCCAAACGGTCTTGCTCTCTCCAGCCCATAATTATAAACACGGCCTCGGAACCAGTCTCTCCCACAGCCTCTCTATTTTTACCAGCCGCCTGTGAAAAGCTAAGGCTCCTGCTGCTGCTGTGCAGCAGGACAGAAAGCAGGTTCTGTGTGTGAATCAATGCACAACGAATCGTGACTGACAGCCGGTGTGTCACGGGGTGTTTTTTTTTTAAGGGGCTGTGACCTGTAGATCTGCTGGCTGCATCCGGAACTGGACTGAGGGCAGTTGTGGGGAGGGACTTGGTTTTGAATATTCAATGCAAATTTTACATCTGAGCTTAAGTTTTCTTCATGCTATCCCCCTCACTTCCTTCGAATGCGTGACGTCGACATCTCACGGGGGAAAAAGCTAGTTTCCCTAGATGAAAAAAAAAATAAATTAATTAATTAAAAAATAAAAAATAAAAAAATCAGTGAATAAAAAATTCTTTACATAGAACAAGCAGTTGTGAAAGAAAAAAATAGCATTTAAAAAAAAATCACTGTCTGAAACTTTTAGAGCTGAGATCATTGATGCTTTTTTTTATCTGAAGAAAGAGAATCTAGATCCATTTTCATTGTGAATCTGTCACGCGACCACCCTGATATGATGAAACATAAATTTCAGTTAAAAAAAACTGATATATTATTCACTTCTATGTCTACGAGAAAGTGTTTCGCAGGTGACAGACTCTGATGGGGTCTTCCACTTGTTTCTGCACTTCATGTGTCCGTGAGACGCTCAGTGAGTGAAGACATGCGGCAATAAACCGGGGGAATCAATCGGAATCGATCGGCAAATCCCTGTTAGCAAACGACCCCTTTTTTTTCTCAGTTGTCACTTTAAATGGCTATCGGTGCTATCAACAGGATCGCAGCTCTTTTGTCTCCGACAGACTCGGGGGAGGCTGACAGATGCAAACACACAATTGTAAACTCCCGGAACCACAATTGTTCAGTTTTATGGGTCCTGGCTGGCTGAACGTGCGCGAGCTGCTTTCACACTCCCACGGAGAACAAGTGGGTGCTCTTGTTCACTGGTTTGCATATCAATACCTGTTTTCTACTCAGCCGTCCATTAGGTTCGTCAATGGGGAGCGACAAAGAAGTGTCATTCATTAGTTGTGACGAGTCAGCGAGGCCGTCCATCGATGGGGGATAAATAGGCAAATCCGTTGTGCGCATCGGATTAATCACGCCGGCGCCGCATTCCCGCGGATTCAGCCTGGTGCAGGATAGCTAACCACTCGTCACTCGAGTGGGCGGCCAGCAAAGAGAGGGAAAAATTGTACATCTCATCCTTTCCAGCCAGATGTTTCGCTGCTGCCTGGCATGGGATTAAGATTTGGGACACGCTAATAGACATATTCCCAATTATACATTAAGCATATACCTTATTTTGGGGTTTGCAATACGATATCAAAAGATTTGTTTCATCACTGCGGGCAATAATAGATTATTCAATTCTGTTGCTTGTTGACAATAACCTCATTGCCATGACAATGAGTGGAACACATTTCATTTTACCACTTTCAAAGCAAAATCTAGGTTAACAGGGTAGCATTAAGGGCTCATTTAAAGCTCACGCTACAGCAGTAAATAGGTACATCCGTTTAAAACATTGTCAAACGTCACTGCCCACATAGTTCCTATAAATTCCTTGGACAGATGTTAGTTGATGTCAAACCACTGTGCTGAGAAAATGATGATCAAAAAAAGCCTATATATTCAACTACATTTCAGCCAGCGGAAAAAAATATTCATGACCATTCAAATTCTTTCACCACTAGCTAATATATTATGCAGCATAACCAGCAAAAACAGAAAAAAAATCCTTGCTAACAGTGGCAACATTTCACATCTTCACGAATAGTCAGCAGATTCAGGGAATCGACACGTCCGACTTGTTGAAGCGTCTCGCCAGCCGACACGAAGACTCATCGGTTGACCGCAACATGACACGTAAGACGATGACATCGCGGCCTCAAATATAATTAAATCCCAGTGATTTATTTGGTGTCTCGCAAACTTATCAGGCACCGTGCCCAGTGGCAGACTATGAATTATCACTTTGCCCTCCATCACCAGCGTTGACAGTAATCGTAGCGTGGCATCTTTCTCAGACGCGCTCAGTCAACAGCGGATCTCCTGGGAGGTGCATCTTTTATTAAACATGCTTTAATAAGTGATATCTGGCGAATCCCCCCTGTTGATTTTAAGTATAGATCATTACAAGACACACCGTTCTTAAAGAGGCGAGAAGTGGGAGGAAAAACAAACACGCATTCCATGCGGATAGATATGACTTTGATCAAATTCTGGTGCGAGGAATCACAAAGTCATCTGATAGTGAGGTTCCTGGAGACTACCCTCCCTTCTGATGTGACAAGACATTTCCAGCCCCAACGTTTGACTACCGGTGGAAAAAAAATAAATGTTTTTTTTTTTTTTCAAATCCAATTCTCACCAGCCGAGGCTCCAGCTAGGGCCTGCTTCATCAGAGAGCTCTCTCAGAATGTCACATGAGACACTTTCGGCCTGGGTGATGGTGCTCTCCTCATGGGGGAAGTCAGGGAGCTAAAAACAGAAGAGCTTAAGTCCTCGGTGCACGGGGCAAAGAATGTGGTTAGAGATCAACACTGGTGAACCGGCAAATCCTTGTCCACAAAATATGTACCCATTAAACCCATGATTACACAGAGGGGGGGGGATAAAAATAGAGCCTGGGCGGTGCGTTCACATCCCATCACAACCCTTAGTCATTGTCGCAGACGACAGGACTCTTGTCTCCCGACGCCTGTTATCTCTGACATGGTAAGTCTGGGCTCTCCGGGCAGGCAGCCCAACTAAGACACCTCCCCGACCCCCTTCCCACCAAATGCGGAGGGTACTTGAAACCGTTCCGAGGACAGTATCCTATTTATTTCTGTAAGGAGGCATGTAATGTCTCATCCTCGCCGGCAGAGAAGCCTTGGATCCGCCTGCAATCGAACTGACGGACGGCGGTGCACAATAAAGTTCAGAAGCAGATGCAGAACACCGAGGGGAGTCTGTTCATCCTTGGGTCGGTTTGAGCGGAAGCAGCGTCTCCCATAAATAGATGGCCCTCGGGCAGAAAGCCCGGGCAGATTAAGACCTGCCCAGGTAGATGGCGTCTTCAATTTCACTGATGGCAGGTTAAAATTAGTGCCTGGGAGGACTGGAGAAATTAGGACAGGGAAAAGTGACTTCAAAACAGTATTACTTGAAAATGTAAACCTCTGGCACTGGAGTCCCTTTACATGGTGATGTTTGAGATGTGATCTTTGGAGGTCAAGGCCTGTGTGTCAAATGGCCGATCAATGACATGATTAGTTTTGCTTTGGGCAAAATACAACCACCGCTGAGCTCTGCGTTGAAGCCGGCGGCCATTTACACGCCAGCCTGCTGTTGCTATTAAACTTGAACAAGGATAAAGTAACTAATATCAGAGGATACATTGGCCAGGAGGCTAGAGAAGGAGTAGGTGGAAATTATGGAGCAAATATGTAGGAGGACATCTCTTATTCTGAGAGGGACTAGAGATGGCTGGTGCGCACAGGATCGGCGCCCGTCAAGCTACGCTGTAAACTACTTACTCAGTTTCAACGCAGAAGTAGCGACCAACATTAGCAACGAGGTAGCAGTTATTCAACTGTTAAAAAAAAAAAAAAACCTTGCCAGAGTGAAATTTAAAAAAAAGGCAAGAAGTTTTAAAACATATTTATCATGTCTTGTTAACCGAACAGCCACTGTCCTTTTAAACAATTAACCTTAACCCCTTAGACCCCCCCCCAGCAGGATGGAGAAGGAATAAATTCCCCACAGCTAGCGTGTCTGACATCACAACAACCCAAAGCAGGTTTCAAATCAACAATTTAGTTTTCCCTGAAATAGCAGGAACAAAATGCTACATGAGCCCTCCACTGCTATAGTCAGGAGCACTATTGATGTTTAAGGTCGATAAAGGGTTTCTAGCTACATTTACATTCATCTCTTTATTTCAGTGAATGAGCTGCACTTCTCATCATCTTAAGAAAAGTGACATCGTCCAGCATCACGGAGAAACACCCCAACCTTTGCGAGGAACAGTTATGAGAACGCCTGCCAGGCAGTGGCGAGACATCAGACTCGGACAACCGCACAGGAGAAATCCTAACTCGGCTGGACGCCCTTAGTGCAGGCTCTCAAGCCGCCAGAATAAAGGGGGTCCAAGCGTTCTCAGGATAATCGTGTTATTGTTGGCAGGCCACAGCTGGATGGGATATTACTTCCATTTAGTGGAGGGGGGGGGGGTTGAGCAGCATCTAGAAGGAGAGCCAGTCTTATGGCGCTGCGGGTCGTAGTTACGGCACCTGATGACACCTATGCTAAAAAGGCCTCTGAGGACAATCGTAAGTCATGGTGAGTAATCTAGACAGCCAGCGATCCGCCTGGTCTGGATTCGGAAAACAAAAAGGAAGGGACCTTCTGCGGAGGCTCCGGGCAAGGTCAGCAGGCCATGTGTCACTTTGACAGCAGGAGTTTTCCAGCATCACTGGCCTGTTCTGGCTGCTCTCCAACCAACACCATCCCCCTCCAGCCAAATTGAAGGAAGACAGACCACGTTTGGCTGGCTGATGCAAAGAGAAGAGAGAGGCCAATAGGGAAGGCCTTCCTAAGATAGACACATCCGACAAGACTGCATTAAACGTTGTGGAATGTAATTTCATTGGAGGGGTGGAGGGGGGGGGGTACATCCCGGCATCGCTGCAAAAACATCATTATGTGCTGCGACAACGTTCTGTCCAGGAACGATGGACGCCGAGCCAGGGATTCAGCTGGAGCTTCAGGCAAAAAAAGTAAATAAAAACAGGAACTTACTAACATGATTTCTGTCAGCTGTATTATTCGAGCAGAAGTAATAAGGGGATTAGTCGGGCAATAAAATAATCAAAAGGCTATTTTTAAATAAACGAGTCAACATTGAACACACTGCATGTTCCAGGAGCTGAAAGGGATGGTATTTAATTTATTTACGTGATAAGAAGAATATCTTTTGGTTTTAGACTCAGATTAATGTTTTTTTTTTTCATTTTTTGCAATCTGCTGGTTTTTCATTAATAAATCACAATTAGAGACAGGCTATTACTGCTAACGGCCGATAATCAGCTTGAATGCTAATTGTTTTCGCATTATTTGGGTCTAATTTTGCAGTCGTGCCGATTTAAAATTCTTCTTATACACACAGCCATGATTCACGGATGCACAGTCTGCCTCCACTGCCATGTATTCACTGTGATTTTAAAGGTCAGAGCAGTAATAAAAGCCACTAGGTGTTCTTTTAAAGAGCACCGCACATCACTTACACAACTCACTCTCCTCAACACCTGCAATTTCTTGTTTAGTTTTGATGCGTTTCTCTTAATCCATCAAAAAGTCGAGTCCAGCGCTTCAAGCATTTAGCGCTTAAAAAAAGAAAAAAAAGAAAAAAAAAGACAAAAAGGCAGCATGTTGGGCGAGGTTTAATGGCTTTCGGTAATTTGGCAAATATACTTAAATTTACTGAACAGTGTTTGACTCTCAGCCTCTTTGACTCAATAATCAATTAGTTGTACTGGTTGTCTTCTAAGTAATACAACAGTAGAGAAAACTGGAGGCAAAACTAGAGGGAGGCTTTTCCGTCGAGAATGACTGAAACATCGGCTGCAATCATCAATTAATTTCATTACGGATTACTGCTTGGATTATCTTCTCTGGTCATCAATTAGTCGACTGGCGGGAATTGGTGAACGTGGACGGTGGTTGGTTTCCCAAACGCCTCCGGGAGATCCTGAAAATGCCCACGGCCATAAATATATTCAACGTGCTGGCATAGAGAAGTGAATAAAACAGACAGTATCGACAAATAATAAACCATGAATCCAAAAGTAGACAGCTGATCGATTGATCGTCAGTGCCCCACTGCTGTGCAACGGTCCCCCACCCCCACCTCCACCCCCACCCCTGGCTGTGAAATGTCAAATCGCCGCAGACAGCAGACATTTCCACCCTGTTTTTAAAGCCGTGCCCATCAACGTTGTGGTAAAGACACGCCGATGTTTCTATAACGACCGTCAGCCTGCTTTTTCGGGCCCGCGTCCGGAATATCGTGGAACCGATCTGTGCTTAGGTCCCTGTCCACAGTGATGAAAACCACCCCCAGGAGAGGACGTGGGGAGGAGTGAAGCCCCTGTTTATCTTCACCAGTGGCCATGCCCAGTAACACTGGCACTTGCCCAGCAACACTCCAGCAAAGTGGGGGGTCCCAGCCAAGGCACAGCTTCCATTCTCCCACCAAACCATCCAGAAAACAGGGGTCTTTCTTCACTCAGCAGCTTGTCCATTGAGAGAAGAAACCCCTAAGCTTCTTCACTTCG
>CAAKHD010014638.1:24626-46962 GCA_901007705.1 Fistularia tabacaria
GTGTATGAGTGTGTGTATGTGTGTGTGTGTGTGTGCGTGGGTGTGTGTGTGTGTGTGTGGGTGGGTGGGGGTGGGGGGGGGGGGGGGGGGGGGGGGGGGGGGGGGGGGGGGGGGGGGGGGGGACGGGGGGGGTTGTGGGGGGGGGGGGGGGGCACACCAGCGAACAGGTGTGTTTAAAACAGTAATTTCTATTGGAAATAAAAGCCGTCACGGGGTTTGTCCGGCCGAGCGCCGGAAGCGAACAGAGACGGTTTCCCGTGTCTGCGCCTTCAAACAGCTGCTTTTTTTTTCCTTTTTTTTTTTTTTTTTCCAAAATGGAGTTAGGCGGGTTTGAGCCAATGAGCGCGCGCCTGTGGAGGCTCCCGCTCCGCACTGCCGGGATGTTAGCATGCACGTGAGACATCCGGGTTGTTGCTTCCTCTTTTTTCTTCTTTTTTGTGTCACTGATTTCTTTATTTTATTATTATCGTTTTTCAGATACACGGAATATGAATATCTCGCTCTCTATCTCTCTCTCTCTCTCTCTCAGGGGGAAGTCCCAGATGTGGCACAGCCGTGTTTGAAGCTGGTCCAACACTCCGGCCAGCGCCGGCGTTAGTTGTCCAGGTGTTGAGGGGAGGGGCGCCGGTGAGACGTTCAGGAACCAGGTTTCCCCCTCCCTCATCTCAATCCGGTGTCGGTTCAGCACACGGCTAACCTTAAGTGAGTTTTTGGCAACAGGAGTAAAACATTCCTTTTGTGAAAACACTCAGCGGTTCGGTTTGGGAGCTGTCCGAAGTGTTTCTCAGGAAGGAAAAAGGGTGTATGTGTTGAAGCGAGCTAAGCGGTAGCAGCGCCAGTTAGCTTAGCACCCTTTGGATCTAAGTGATTAGCATCCCTCCGCCCTGTCCGAGGTGAAGAGACCGTTGGGCCCCGGTCGATCATCTGCTCAAAATTCTATTTAAAATTCAATAAAACTCGAGAATTTGTTTTTTTTTTCCTCCCCCAGATGCTGTCATCTAACACTGGTTTAGCATTCTAAGCTAACAGGGCTAAACTGCTCAGTTCTTAATTACCCGCTAGGCACCAAAACAAATACAATACAAGTACTAATAAGTACGGTAAAAGTAATAAAAAAAAAGTATTTCAACACTTCCTTTTCATGTATGACCATATCACTAACAAACACCATTCAAATATATTTCCCTGAAGATATCATGGGGAAACAGCCTTGAGTAGATCTTCAGTTGAGTCGCTCAATAAAAATATGAATCATATTAAGTAACAAACAAACAAACATGAGCAATTAACGACAGGGGTTTGGCAATAATCTACAAATAATGACGCTATATGAAGAGGAAAAAATACATTTACAGATTTAAGGAAACTGAAATCTCAAAGGCATCCTGTTTACGGTTATGTTTCAAAAGGTATGAGGCTTTTGGATCAAACTTTGGCATTTCACAGCTACTTATTACGAAGGGGAAGAAAACAATCTGCAGGTTTGGGGTGATACGATCTATCGATGTACTTATCGATACTGTGAGTTGTAATGAACTGATGTCATGTTTTCCTGCGTCGTTTGAAATACACCCCCCCATCCTGAGGGCTGAGGGATGCCCTTCACTCGCAGGAGGTCAGAACGCAGAGGGAAAACACATTAATTCATTTCCAATCACATCGGAGGGAAAATCAACTCGTCATTTGCAAACCAACGAATAAAAGAGGCTATAATTCTCCCAGCTAATAACCACCAATCAACTCAATCTGAGATTTTTTATTTCAGAGCCATTAATCAGCTTGTCAGACCTCCCGCCTCTAATCCTTCAGCTGCATCTGCTCTGACCCAGACGTTTCCCGCCGCCCCTCCTTGTCCGTGTCCTTATGAGCTTGACAGTTTCCAAGAATAATGATGATGATTACCTGAGACTATGTTTTTGTCTCTCTGTGATGATAATAATCCTAATAAGCCTACACAGAAACTACCTGACTGGAATTAACGGAGAGGCAGAGGAGCCGGACAAGTTTTGCAGATCAGAAATTTAGGAGAAACCACAAACTGTACTGGATTTTGATCAAAATGAAAGAGAGGTTCTGCCTCAAAGTATTTTGACAAACATTTCACAGACAGCTAGAAGTTTATGGGTCAGTATCAAGATCTAAAGATCTCCTCCCCTCCCCTGCCGACTAACATCATACCCTCTTTCAATACACACAAATTTTATCTGGGTGAAGAAAAAGAAACAATACTTTTATTAATGGCACAAAATTGGCTTTAGAATATTTCTGAAAATGTTTTCAAGAATTAGCTTTCTGGTAATGTTCTTGCACTTGTCTCAAAAACTCATTTCAGGAATAAATGATCAAGCTTTCTTGTTAATTATGGGTTTCAATTAGATTTGATTGAATATCTTTCTATTTTGTCCTGGGTCAAACTCATTGTGAGGTGAAACAAAATGCATTTGTTCAATAACAATATGGCCAATGAAAACTGCACCTGTGTAATTTATATACATGCAGATGTATATATATACACAGTAGTCCCTCAATTATCAGGGGGTTTACGTTCCAGAACCAGCCACGATTAACAAAACTCCGTGAAGTAGGTACCATATTTTTACTTTATTATTCATATATATTATAAAGCTTTAGGACCCTCCCCACACACTTATGAACCTTTCCCATACTCTTATAAACACTTCCTATACTCTTATGCACGGTCTACAGCAGCTAAGCGCCTCCTTTGGTTTAACATGTTGAGAATTTGCCCTTTTTCTACAATGGTTAGCATCTTCTTCTGCTGCTTAGTTTCAGTGCCAGACAGCTTAAAAGGTTCAGAGAGTTTGGGCATCATTGCAGGGGCAGAAATAAACTTAAAACTTTCACGGATAATTCACACAAACAAAACACAGCAGAGTAAGACTATGGGTAGCGATCGCGCATCGACGTGAAATGGACAAGGCGAGATGCTGAATGCATGCTATGTGCAGGAGATGCAGTGAATGATGCTATGGTTGCTGAGTGAATCATAGCCCAGGATAGAACACCATGCTCTAGTTGGTAGCCACCCGACAAAATGCTTAATTTACCATAAAAATGATTGAAATAATAATATATATAAGAATACATTTATACTGCAAATACCTGTAAAAATTAGATAAAAAAGTTGAAAATCCACGATATAGCGAGACTGTGAAGGATATGGCGAGGGACCGTTTTGGCGTGAAAAGTGACAATGTTGGGGCGAGGGGCATTTTGTATGTAAAAAAAAATTAAAAATCAGCAAGAATTGGCCTGAAGTTGGCTTGAGATTAGTCAACATTTACAAAAGAATGTTGTATATTTGTTGGGTTTCTGTAAATAATTCACCATTATACTGGAGGCTCACATCAGGGACACTATCCATATACACATAATGTTATATTAATCATCTTCAATTAAAAGTTCCTTCTCACAGAAAAAGTAAATACTGAAAAAAAAGCATAAAGATATTTCCCTTTAATTACTGGAAGGGTTTCTGAATGCGGGCACCTTCAAACTCACATATTTTGGCTCTTTATCCTACAGGATAAATGTATGTATTGAAAAAGCATTTATTGAAGTGCCATGAAACCTCAAAATACAGAGAGAACAGTGTGCTTCGGGCTCTTAAAATCCACTAATAATTTCTACCCACCATCTGTGTTTGCAGTCTGGTGATAACTGGTTTTCATCATCCAACACATCTTTTTTTTTCTCCCCCCTCTGAGGTTTTTGGGAATTTTCTCAAAAGAATGCGGACAAACAGTAATAACTTTTCTTCAGGGACCCTCTATTTTTTTCAGATTTCAAGGTCATCATATTTCAGAGAACCAGATGCTTATCGGGGAAAACTGAGATGCCGCGGTTAGAGTGGCACAAAGTGGACTCAGAGCCCGTTTCCTCTGCAGGACCATTTCTTCCCAAACTGCAAAAAAACCCCCAAAACAAACACAAGGCCGTCTGTTGAAATGTCAAGATAAGCTCCAGCTGAATAAACTAGATCCTATCAGTGTGACATCTTCAGGGCTTCTTCCCCCACCCAGAGCTTGTTTTATGGAGTGAGGCTGGAGAGACAAACTCAGGTAGTTTGAGGAAAAGCGTCGGAGGAACCCTTTAAGTTACCTTTGGTTTTTTAAACATTAGATGTCATGGCAACAGCAGACCTGCGCTCTCTGGCAGCTGCCGGGATAGAATACACTCCTGTGAAAAGAAGCTCGACAAACCCTTATTTTTTTCCGTGTGAGCGTTCCCGTGGCAACGGTCCAATACTAAACCAGGAGGGCCGAAATGGCGGATCTATTTTAATCCAGACTGGAAGGACGAAGTTCTGTATTTCTGAAACAAATATTTCTGTATGACTTACAGGGATAGTTCTGAGCCTGTTGGTTCGTTACACGGTGTCTATTGATTGGATTCTCTTCAATCTGCAATACCTCAATGCACCCCCGGGCACCGAGGGACGGCTTACGTCAAAACATACAGGTTTTTCTTTTCTTTTCATACTGAAATAATAAAACAAGTATGTTAATCAGCCTGCCAGTCCAAATCTCGCTTGACCTTGGACAAACTCAATTATATCTCAGACCTCGTGCAGCCACTGAACTTGATAAAGTGTCACATTTTCTCTTGAGAAATAATGAAATCGTCATTTTTATGATCCTGGGTTTTAAAGAAACTGGAAATGATTACTTTAAACTTCATATTTACAGTCTGGGCTCATCCACACATGCAGTAATTATCTGAATTTTAACAAAAAATGTTGTTTTCTATGTTCCTTTGCAGCGATGCCTGTCAACAGTGGTTTAGATATTTTGACTCGCGTCCTCCGTTGGTTCAAGTGTAAGGCTTTAACAAGCAGAAACCGTCAATCTGACATGTGAGTTGAGAGGATGAGGAAGAAGGAGAGGAGGAGGGGGAGGCCCGATCAAGCGAGCAACTCTGCTCCCCTCAGTTGCATTTTTGTTTTTATAATATTTACAATACCAGGGAGAAAATCAACAGCATCCGCGGGACAAACGAACCAAGAACCCAGAAATGTTTGACTTTACTGTTTGCTTTTTTTTTTTTTACTACTAACCAGTAAGATTCTGCCACAAAACACGGCTCATAGTAACAGACATGCTTTAAATAAAAATGTAAAAAAGACAAGACAAGCTACTTGCGTTAGCTCGGGGCTGCCACACAGCAGGACATTATTGCACAGTTCTGCACGTCACGGTGTAAAAATATTTGGCAAACCAGATTCCCACTAAGTCAGTACTGAACATGCTGCCGTGGCGCGACTCCCCCATGTGACTCTTGCGATCAGTATCGTCCTCGTGTTAAGACTGCGTGATGAGACACAGGCAAACGGGTCAAAAAAGGTTTAAAAAAAAAAAAGAAAGAAAAAAAAAAAACACAAGGCAGATTAAAAGAAGTTTGAAAAAATATATAATCCTCTCAGAAGATTGAGGCTACAAGAGACTAAAGCTTCATCCAAACAAAGGCCCTGACATGTTGGGAGCGCTTTCACATTCACCGACAGCATCGACAGGTAAATTAAAGTCAGTCCAGGCGATTCCGCTCTCTTAAGGACCAGACGCCAACCTTGGTTTCTCTTCGGTAGAACACTCTGGTCCGTCCCTCGGAAAAATGTGATCAAAAACAGTTTAAGGCAATGAATTTGATGACGAACATATGTTCTGCAGTTTAGGGGTCCGAGAGTTTAGGCCCTTGCTGATGGTAAAGCATCTGACCAGGTTGTCATATCTACATTCCCAGCTGGACTCCAAGATGTTGGGATGTTGTGTCAGGACGGCGACGTCCTACGTTTGATTTTGATCCGGAAAACGGCCGACGACGACACTGGTTTGTTTTTTTTGTAAAGTTGTTAGCCAGTGCTCCAGATGTGAGCGTCCGTAGGGATTTTTGTGACTTGTTTAATGTTGACGTTTGGTAGATTTTGAATATAGCTTTTGGATTTGACTGTTGCGACGAATATGTCCAGTTGAAATGTGTTATTTATCAGACGTCTCTTTTAGGACTTAAGTAACGTCTTGCAGAAAGTACAGATGATGTCCGGAGCAGCTGGTTGTTGAGAGGTTCTTCAAATTTGAGCTAATTCATCAAACTGATTTATCCTTCCAAGAGTTTTGGGAGCTGTTTTACGTCAAAACATCTGAATGTCGTCCCAAAAAGCGATTCAAAAAACTCCGAAACACATGCATTGCAATCTGATTGACCTCTGTGGACGAGGACACGGCTGTCCGCGATTGTGGACACGTTGTTGGCTGCCAATCCCTGACCCTGGTTACATTTAAATAAAAAAAAAATAGGACCTGTGATTTCTGCCTCTCCGATCCCGATAAACCGGCCTTTGAACTCGATTATGGCTTGGGGGGGGACGGAGTGGGGATGTGAGGGCGCAGCCAGAGCGGTGAAGGCCATTTACGACACGGACTGATGTGACTGTCGAATTCCCCATCTCTGGGGTTGAGGCGGGGGCATTAAATACCAGAAATAAATTCCCCAGATGCCGCTGGTAATGAGTAAACATGCATCACTAATGAGGATTTTCTGACACGGCTCATGTCACAAATCACTGGTGGCGGAGGCGGAGGTCCGGGGACGGTGATGAAGTGCTGGGCTGAGGATGGGGGATGCTACTTAGTGAATAAAAGAAGTCATGTGTGATACTGGCGGGCGGCCGTGTCAGCAGGGAGAGCGCGTCCTTGCCGGGAGCGTATTTACAGCCGGGCATCAGTAGCAGTAATAAAGCTGAGAGCGCAGCCCCCGGAAGGTGTCGTCGTCCTGCCCGCCGGCCCGCTCCCCTTCGAACAGCATGGAGTCTGGGGAAACAGCGCCCTCTAGTGGATCAGGCTGGCAGAACTCCACAATGAACTCCTCCTCAGAGTCCAGCAGGAGTCTGGACCAGGCGCGCACGTCCAGTTGGAGAGCAGTGCCGCCGTACTCCTCCGGCAGGACCGAGCGGGGGATGTTCCGGTGCAGGGAGCGCAGGTCGGAGCCGTGGAGGATGTACTGGAGCGCCAGACACAGGGAAAAAATGTCAACGTCGGCGTCAAATAGAAAATTTTGAAAGGACGGGGCTGATATTTTTAAACGTGCCTTCTATTTTTAGTGTCGAAATGATTAACAGGAATAAAAGCCGTCGGTCCAAAATGAGTGAAATTGTCAAATACTAAAGCTGACACAGCTCAGTTTGTTATCTGTCAATGAAAATATTGCTGAAACTATTATCCACGAGAGACAGTTGTGTAATTCAACACCCAATTTTGTAAATCATCAGTACATGGCACATCAGAATACATCTGACAAATCACATTTTGAGCCACAATATAAATGAATCAAGTGTCTTTTTGTTAAATATATGAAGAATTACTAAATTCTACTTTTATTAAAATGCTTGTTGAAGGTCTCCTGTAGGCAACCTGCAGAGATTAATCATTTACTTAAGTTTAAAGACAATAAATCTGACACCAGTCACTAATTTGAAATTCAAAAATATCTAAATATAATTATTTACTATTTTTTTTCCCCTTGTTTTATGGCGCTTGTCTCTGAATCTTTATTGCTATCAGATTTTTTCCCCCATTGAGTTCTTGATTTTGTCAGTTGATTTCGGACCGATTTTTAGCAAGTCATAATGTTTCATCATTTTTTAAAAATGATTAAAAGTGGACTGATTGGCAATTCAATCATTCAGGCATTTTTCCTCCACCATCTTGAAGCCTATCGACAGGGGAAAGGTGCCAAGCGCATCAGCAAAAATTTTTTTTTTAAATTAAACTAGCAACGAATCATCAAAACAAAATAGCACAGGAGTTTTACCAGACCAATATCTGGTATCAACATTTTCAGTATGACAATTTACAAAATTAAGTCAAATTAAAATTTTAGAAATTTGCGATGCAACTCAAAGAGTAGACGGTATTCTATCAAGTCTTAGTACAGTCATGGCCGTGATTTGAAAACTCCTAGAAAATCCCTTTAACTACCACAAACACCGCTGTGATTTCAAAATAAGGGGACTTGTGATTTTGCCGGTTCGATTTAATGAAAAAAGCGACTCCTGGTTCTTGCGTTGATGGAAGAAAACAATTTTGGAACGCAGGCCGCAGATAAAAGCGAGTCCCGAAACGAGACGATTCAAGGATAGTAGTTACCCTCTCGGCCATCTTCTCCTTCAGGAAGGGTTTAATTATAGCAAAGATGCCTTTGAAAATCCGCGGCTCGTTAATGATGTTGACAGCCTTGATCCGGATCGGGAAGCCGTCCTGCGAATCAGAAGGGAAACCGTTCTCACAGCCATCAAACACGACTCGTGGCTTGGGTTCCTGTGTAAATATCACATCCCGCCGTCAAAATGCAGCTCCTCACAAAAACGGTTTGGCGTGCTTTGCTCATTTGATCAAAACGGTCGGAGGAAATTTAAAAACCAGTGTTACGTCCTTGATAGAGCGAACGCATCGACCCACAAACGTGGAGACCTCTTACCTGGAGGATGCTGACCACTTTCTTGGCGAGGAAGGGGCCCGGGTTGGACGCTTGCGACATTCCCACTCCGGTGTAGTCGGCTAATATAACAATGCCGTTCACCTGCGTCTCCTCCGGCTGGATCAGCTTCTCCAATGTCAGGTAGATCGCCCTCACATTGTCAACAAACGGATAATCGTTTGGCTTCCATTTTCCTGCCAAAGGCCATTGAGACAACGGGGGTCAAAAAGCAGACACGTCCCGCGGGACCAATCAGGAGCTGGCTCTTAGTCATGCAGTGTAGTCTTAGAGATTTACAGTAAGCCCTTATGAATAGTACGAGGGCAGGGCTGCATGGGGAATATACAAAGATATATATGAACTAGAGCTAAATACTGCATGCAGCAATATCTTAAAGATATTTAAGAGAATTTCTGTCCAATACTTCATGATAATACTGATTGTCGATATCTCCATGATATCTTTCAAAATTAAAAATAGATAAATACGAATAAATATGTTTCTTTTTTTAAAGCACACTCATTTATGCTAAGTTTCTTTCTTGGTTTTAAGATGTTTGAAATGTCCCTTTTTTTAAAGCTCACTGACTGAATTTTGCCATTGACTTTGAAACTGATTGGATCGATCCAATGAGAGCCGATTCCTATGAATTGAGCAAAAAGAATAAATAAAGAAATTGAAGTGATGAGATACTGAGCATCAGATAGAGATGCTTAGAGTTTTTCACATTGCTGATATTTTCAAAGGACAATCATTCAGAACCAAATATACAGAATATTTACATACATAAATAGACACCAACCTGGCCGGAGACAGAGGATGTATCTTCCGCTGGGATCCGGCTGAGGGAGGACGGTGAGGAACCCCAGATCCAGGACGTGCTTCACGGTGGACGGCTTCAGGTCCTGGAACACCTCGGGCCAGGCCTTCCGACCCGAGTGGTAGTTGAGGAGCAGCTGCAGGGCGCGATCGTAGTCGAACTTCCTGGCCCGCAGGAAGCGCAGCAGGAAGGCGTCGTCCAGCCTTGTCCTGAGGTTGGGCTGCTCCTGCAGGGTCAGGTGGAGGACATTATCATCCGTCTTACCTTTTAAAAAGCCTGTTTCCTCCACGGGACATTTTTTTTCCATTTAGTACAATCATCCATGTAATCATATACACTAAATCTGGATTTAGATCCCCTGTCTTATTATATTTTTTTTCCCCTATTTTTTTGAAACGTATTCAGCAGCACAAAGACCAACCTTCAGTATCATATCCCTTAGAGCTTGGACATCTCGGAGACGCCACTCGGGTTTCTCCTGGAGCTCCTCCCGGGCCTTGGCCACCAGCTCGGGGGTTAGAGTGCAGGTGTAGAGGGGCGGAGGGGGTCCAGGGAACCAGCTGTGTCCAGCTGCTGCCGGCGGGTTCACCGGGGGGGAGCCGAGATCCACGGACTCATGCCGGTCGGCCATGGACTGGCTTGGTGGAGCTGTTTTTTGGACGGCGACACAGAAAACGCAGTTAGATATGTTAACCGGCAACGGCAGACATTGTTATTTCGACAGTTGATTTCGACGAGACAGGTGAGATAAAACACCTCCGTGGTACCTGAGATTTTACTCTGAGCCTCTGGGGACGCGGGCTGAGCGGCTAATGGAACATGACCCTGACACGAACCGAAGCGCCGAAAAGAAAGCCGGAAATATGACTGAATAAAACCCGGGAAATACGTAAAACGTTAACATTCCTACGACAGACGCAAAAGCTGGTCTTGCTAGCACCGAAGGGCACTTGTTTTTTTGTTTTTTTGTTTTTTTTTTGGGGGGGGGGGCGTTATGGCAACGACTCGAAGCCAGTGTCAAGAGACACCGCCGACTTGTCACGAAAATCCCCTCATTTCCGGGCTAGAGAAAAGACACCCTGCCATTGGTTATTGTGTGTCACGTGACATGCAAACTACGCGTCAGAGCCGTGGATGTTTTTTGGTTTTTTCTTTCTAAATCAAACTTACGATGCCTTCAGGTGTAACTCGGAAATTGAATAAATTCAATGCGAAAACATCATTTTCGGCAAAATCGCTCCTATTTCCGTGGAATTTGTTATGGGATTGAACGCGTCTTAGAGTCGAGTACTATCTCCAGCTTGCTTATAAAGATAGATGGATACATAGATGTACATGTTTTGGTTTCCTTTTAAAAAATCATGGATTCTTCGTTATGTTTTGATTGATTTAATTAGTGTTTTATTGATTGGCAGTTCTGTTTTTCATTTGTTAGATTTTCTTGACCAATTATTTGCAGAGGTTTACCCATCTAAATCCACTCTTAGGAAGCGAGTGCAGGGGATAACACATGAATACAGTAGATGGCAGAGTTTGCCTGTGTTGTATTTACCAGCCTTTGCAGGACAAAGCATGTCTAAATTTGACAAGATTTGTTTTTCAGTCAAAACGAATGCATCATGTCGAGGTGGATATTTTTGTAAGGATTGGGGCAGGCGTATTAGCTGTACTGTTGACCTTTTCTTCGGTTTTAATGGTAGAGCACGTTTTTGCAGCCTAGAAAATGAAATGTATAGTTCCATTTGTATTTGCCCCCCGTCCTCCCCCCCAATCCAATGCTTTTGTTCATGTGTTTATGGCTTGTTGTCAGCCTGAAGCAACAAGTCGCGTCATTTAATAAGCTGCTCTGCTACCTTCGAGCCATTTGTCTTTTGGAGTCAAGTTAATCTAACAGGTATTATTAGATTTGGAAAGTGTACTTGGGTTAAAACAGAAGTAACTGGTTAATTAACTACTCAGGTCAGTTTTCTATTTGATGTTTTATTCTGAGATGCAGCAAGCGCCTCATCCTGCCCAGTGACAATATTTTATTAAGGAACAAGCAAATAAATTAAAAAATATATTTTGATAAGCTTTTAGGTGATTTTACTTATTGAATTTAAAGTTCGTATTTTAAAATTTCCAGCAGATTTAAAAAATATTGAATGAGAAACAACCTTTACCCATCCATTAATGAAGTGCAAACCAGTATTAACAGGGGAGGCAATGTTTTTGTTTACTATATGACAAAAAAGGGGGAAATTTCTCCAAGGCAAGATGGCTGAAGGTGAGACCTCTTGAAGGGACTTAAAGTGACAGGCAGATGAGTTATATTATCACATTTCCGTATAATTATTACTATCCCATATTATAACATTTCCATAATATTATTTTCCCATAAATACCATCAAGTAAAGGGTACATTCTGTTTGAAAAGTACTCCTTACTTGGATTGAAAAATCACTTGATAGTTGTCCACTCTTTCCTTATCAATTTTTAAAATTGTTGATCAAAGATAGTCTTTCATTTTTGTTACCGTATAAATACAAGCCACAGAAAATGCAATGTAAAAATAGACCTTGATTTATTAGTTCATCTTCACATTGTAAGGCGAAACATTGCCTGTTTTTTTCAGGCAGTACAGGTTACAAGGCACATTTTATTTCACCAGACAAAGTACTAAACAAAATATATAATACACTTAAAAAAAATATGTTATTGGGAAACTTCCTCAGTGTGTCTCTGTGTGGGACTTTGACAAAGGGGGGCAATGGCTAACCACCAAATTTTGTTAACTTAGAATCCGTTACATGACTAATGGAAATAGCAATTTCTACAACATAATATAGTTACTTTTGAAATTGTCACACAGGAAATTCAAATGAGATTAATTATTTAAAAGGATTCTAATGTTTGTTTTGACATACATTTTTAAAACAGAATCATGGCTGCCTGGGAGTCAACACCCTTTTATAACCAATGAACATGAAACAAACAAAAAAACAAACAAACTGTGCAACACTTAATATGATGTAAGGCCAGTTGTAACATTTGTAAAATACTGTCATGATGACCATGTTTGACATTAGCCTTACTAAACACACTGAGGCCAAGCTGAAGGAGGTGACTTTAACCAAAATAAACTATATATACAACAATTTCCGTCTTATTGTCCATCTTATGAGATAACAGGCTAGATAGACGTTTGTTTTTTTTATAATGTTTTTTGAAATCTTTTTACAAGGCTTAGACTTCACTGAATTACAGTTGGGCCAAAGGATACAAATAATGGCTGAGTCCAACTCATGGTTTTGAGGTTGTTTTTAAGTCGCTGATATGTACAAAACTACTTTGAAGAAAATGTAAAAATTCTCACCACCTTCCTCAATTTCTCAAGGGAGTATCAGCATGTGGTTGAGCAATGGAAATCTATTAGCATCGCTAGAAACCAACTGCTAATTAGCGCCAGGTCGCCCTGGGAGGAGGTTATTCTGTCAATAATGGTTTCCGAACGCCTTGATGCTGTTTGGCTCTGGGTAGTTTCTCATGAAAAACTCACACTATTTAATTTTCATGCGATAACACCCAAGGTACTAGCTGCGAGTGGCTAGTGTACAAGCAGATCCATGTAGCACAGTTCGCCCGGTAACCTAACTGAGCCAAGTTAACTTGCTAAGCTAACTACAACTTCCAAGCTAACTGAGCTACGTTGTCGTCGACTAACCAAGGCACAGCCTCATAAGATTCAGGACTTGGACATACCACTGTGGTGTCACATACCGTCTTAAGAGCAGGTAATTAAGATTGCTAAAATGATGCACTTTAGTTTTCTTAATTTCTCATTGTAATGCCGACTGAGGAGTCTCTGAGACAAGGCCGGGTTGGACGCATTGCTAGTACCCTGGAGGGTAAAAGCGGCTAGATTTACTCAACACCTGTGCCAAAATAAAAAAAAAAGATTGGCAATTCAACATCAGAAATGTTCAGCCGTTTGCCGCAGCCTACACTGAACCGCAGCTGCATGAGAAGAAACATCCGGATGATTGAAAAAATAAAAAACCGTCAGGGAAGAAACGGGTAGCACCACCTAGGTGATGCAGCTACTTTACAGTTACCAACAGGTTGACAGCTTTTATGCTGATTACGTATGAAGTTACACAAGAACACCCTGGTTTAAGACTAAAACAAAAACTTCCGAAGAAATAAGGACTGCGGGTGTTACATGGCCTCTTGCTTTGTAATGGTGGGCTGGGCGATGGAGGTGGGCTGCTTGGGCACGGTGGCGATGACCCCCGGGGCCATTTTATAATGTTCGGAGCTGGAGGCCGCAGGCGGAGATGGTATTGGGGTTTCAGGAGTGGCTGAAAAGTGAAAAGGGAGAAAAAAAAGAAAAAAAACGCAATGAAACAGAAGTGAATTAGATGGAAGAATTGCAGCACAGGGATATTTACCATTCAGCAGTATAACATATCTCGGCTGCGGCAGCACAGTTTCAGATAAAGAACAAGCACTTTTGTGAAATTTCTTAGAGCATTAAACATGTTAAGAAAGAATAACACAAGTTCTCTTTGACAAAGTAAGCCAGATTAGTTTCCATAAAGAATTTAAAGGATTATTCTTCCAAGCCTGTTGGCCTTTCTAGCTACCAGCTGCACATGGAGCCGCCTGAGAAAATTGTCTTAATTAAAATAGAATTCATGTTCAGCCTCTAAGATTAATGATCAGGATCGGCCCTGTCGAACTAGGGTGCGCGCACGTGCGCACACACGCGCACATGCACAAACAGACAGACAGACACACACACACACACACACACACACACACACATACACTAAGTAACCCCACAGCCAAACTAAAATAATGTTTGTCACAAGTGACTGCTTACTGTGTAACTCTTTAATCAAAGGGTATGTTCTTTACCATTTGTTGATGGCAGGAGTAAAATATTTCACGATAGTTTCTAATTATTTCCCAGCAGCCTTCATGTTGACACTTCAAATTTAAAGGGTTCCTCAGATTGACAGGATTAATTTGCCATGCATTTCTCAGTATGAGGAAATATAATCACTCATCCTTACATAGAAATTGAATATCAATTGTCTCAATGTTTGCTGAAAAACACATCAGGATATGCCAGGTACAATACTTTGTTCTTATCTATTTTTTTCTAAATTCAGACAGTAATCTCAGAGAGTTCTGTTCTTATGATGTGCAAAACAAGGTTTAAAAAAATATTGAAAGGTAAGTAGCTTTACTGCTGCTTGGTGCAATATTTGAATTTTATTTCATTATGTACTTGTGCTTTGTACGGAAAACATTACCGCTGTGAAAAGGACTTCTGTAAAACAGAATTTCTATTATACAGGACTGTGCAATGACAATAAAGAATCTTATCTTGTCTTAAACCACGAACTGCTCAAAATGTGAGATGAAAGAGCCGAAAAAAAAGCTCAAAAAATTATCTGCAAATGTTATTTTTAATTAAAAAAGGGGCAAGTCAACCAATTTTACGCAAACGATCATGTTTATTTTATTGAGTGTTATTTATCTTCCTTTTTTTTTTTCCTGGCACTACACCAAAGACCGCTTTTAATCAGGGGTACCCTTGTAGCATCGGATGTGCCAGTGGTTTCTATACTTACAGATTTGACCGTTGTGGATGGGCGTGGGCATACTGCTGGCCACGATGACGTTGCTGCTCAGGTGCTCTTGCACCAGGTGAGGGTGGAGAGAGTGTGGGGCGTGCGGAGCTTCATTGGCAGACCCTGCGAAGATTTAAATAAATCAATACATACATACATACATACATACATACATACATACATACATACATACATACATACATACATACATACATACATACATACATACATACATACATACATACCAGGTCAGTCATTAATTATGGCAGCATCTGACCGCTCTCCTGTCTAAAGCCAATGAAGGTTTGATTCAGAACTTCTAAGTTCAGAGATCACCTTCAGGCAAATATTGAAATTTATACGTATCATGACTTCTGCTTAGGCTAGGATAAACACACAAGGGGGAGTGTGTCCCATCTGTGCACACGATATATTAAAAAGTTTGTTAAAGGCACCCAGGATCCTTTCACAGGCCTTATGAATAAAAGGGACACAAAATCACCGATGTTTGAAAAACGAATAAAACGAATAATAATATTGTTGTTCTTTTGTTGTCATTGAAAAAATGAAATAAAAATTAACTGCTCATTTCTTTTTGTTTTGAGGTCATTTCTTGCTCATTAAGATGAGATTTTCTGCTAATTATTAAGAGTTTCCAGTTTGTTTTCTTTTTTTCTGGTACATTATGTAATGTTCTTAAATCTTTTTAGATAAGTTTCTTTCTCCTTTTTAGTTGTTGTTTTTTTGACATTTCAAGATTATTGCCTGCAATTTTTTTAGATCAATTCTCATCTTTTACTAATTGAAATTTCTCGCTGATTTTGACTCGCTGTCAATTAGCCCCTCGGGGGTTTTCTCGTGGTTTATAAAGCGAAAAAGAGAGAGATACTGAGTACAAAATTTGAATACCTACTACATTAGCAAAGATTAGTCGAGCAAGAAAAAAAACAAACAAAATTTAGAACAGACAATCATCAACATGTGAATGTTGTGAACAACAGGGGGTTTAATAGTACTGTTACATGATACTTGATATATACAAGCATATGATAAAAAGATATTTACTCAGGATGAGAGGCCTCACCTCCCAGGAGCATCTCTTGTAGCAGGTTGTCGATCTTTGCCATCCCGAACAGCTTGACAAACTGGATTTGCTCAATCATCTGCCAGGTGATGCTTTGTAGCGTAGGCAGCAATAAGAGCAGCTCCCCGAAGCGTCCCCGGGAGTCGTACTGCCGGTCGTTGATGTAATCCTCCAAGCTGACCTGGACCTGGTACCGCATCCGCTTGATCTTTCCGGGGTCACTCAAACCTTTTGCGTCTGCGGGCAAATAAAAGTTGGCATGTTTACTGACCGAGCTTCTTCCTCCCACACAGCAAAGAACACATTTTACCCTGTGTTTGTTTAATTCAGATTAAAAATTTAACTCCTGATGCTTATACGATATGAAAACAATGAAATTACAATGAAAAAATAAAGATCATGAGGAAAGAACGGCTAAATAAGAGTGACTTATGATAAAAGTGTAATCTTGTTTTAGGCTTTTCTCAGTTTGGTATTCAAACTCCACTAGCCTTTTTCAACCCAGAGAGTAACCAAGTCATATCGGTTAGAAAACCTCATTTTGATCTCATCAGAGCATGAAAAATAAGTTGGTTTAAAGTGTGAACTGTAAAAAGTATGCAGGGTCAAATAACAGCGTTCTGAGATCACTTTTAGCACAAAACGTTTGGCGTCATCGTCACTTTTTACACAGATTAAAGATCCAATCTTAACCTGATTAAGATTGGAGATCATTTTCTGACTGATTTAACTCGAATTTGATCAAGTAATAATGGAAAAGTAATGGAAATATTACTTTATTTAGGTCATTGTCAGGAGTCAGATTCTTAAAATACACGTACAGATGGTTGTAATGTTGAGGAAAGTACCGTGATGGTATAGAGTTTTGAAACACTCTGATCCCCATGTTCTTTTTAGTGGAAAAAAACCACGTCGTTTTGAGTTTCACTTGTGTGTCTCTGAGATGTGTTCCAGTAGATATTCAGACGTTCAGCGGAAAACAGACAGATCCGGTGTCAGCAGAAGCGGTCGGCCGAAGTACCTGGGTCAAAGAAAACTATGGCTTTCAAACAGGCGTATTCATTGTCGTCTATCTGGAGCTCCTGGAAGGGAAGGACCAGCTCGTCCAGGATCCTCACGGCCACTCGGCCCACCTCCAGCTCCGGGCAGTTTCTGGGGATGATGTGATCATTTCCTGCACGATAAAGATCCAAATTTAAGAGTTTCTTCCCGCAGGCTGAGGTACATCGTCCCCAGTGTCAGTCCGGAAACTTTACCGGCAGATATTTTAAAATCTAAACCATGTGTTCTACTTTTAATAGGTAAAGTGTTGAAATAGGATTATGCTTAAAATGACCTTTTTTGTCTCAAAGGAGTTGAAACTGGGAATCAGCAAGAGATTCACAAAAATTCAGCAAAAAATTGCTAAAAGAAAATCTATCTATCTCGGAAATTTTTTAAGAAACCAACAAAAAAGTAGCTTAAAATGACAACTACAACAAAAGCGATGGCCTAAAAATCTACAAAAAACTGTATTCGTAAATGCACAATAGATAACCCATAAATTTACATCCGTCTCCCCCACAAAACAGAAATTGGAAAAGGGTGTTTTATGGATATTGTGATACACTGTTTGCAAATGCAAAGACTATTTTTTTTTTCACCCCCCCCAAAAATTGTGGAAAATATGCTCAACGAAATTGTTTCCGGTGGTAAAGAACAGGACGAGACTTGCAGGGACTGGAATACATTTTCCAGTGTCAGTTTTACCTAATAAGAGGACGTCTTTGTACAGCATGGACCTTTTGGCGGCACCGAGCAGCAGGTGTTCTCCGGCATGTGCTCGCAGTAGTGCCACCTGAAACGAGACAGAGTCACAAAATTATATGGAAAAAAAAAGGATTTCAAAAGATTCTGCATACATCTGTCCTTCCTGTGCCGAAGCTTCAGCCAAAGCATAAGTGAAAAATTGACAGAAAACATTGGGTTCTGTCATGAATACAACATCAGCAAATCAGTTACCAGGCTCCGGAGATGACTGTTAATGATTCGATACCTTTTTTTTTTGAGGGGGAGGAATACAAGTTTGAGACCAAGTCATCATATTCTAACTTAGGATTAAAATATATTAACCCCTCTGGTTGAAGGGTTTCAGATTACAGTCGTTTAGCTTTAGCAGCTGAAAATGTTGTTTTGTTAAGGATAAACACGCCCCGGTGGAAGCGCTATCCCGCTGTCCCTGCGCGGATGAAGCTCGAGACCGTCAGAGCGGCGGGCCGGTTGATGAGTGACCGGACCGCCGTATCGACTTTCATGGTCCTTACCTGGTCGTCCAGGGGCAGGTCACAGAAGGCCGGGATGTACTTGGCCCACTCCACCAGCACCAGCAGCTGCTGTCTCATCGATTCGCATACGTCGGTGATGGCGGCGATCTTTTTTGTCCGTATGTCGCCGTTGAGGATGGGAGCAGGGGAGGTGATCTGCACAGTGCAACATTGGACAGCTAAGGGCCTTGATACTGGTGGACCTTTTTTTGATGACTCGGTCGGACAGGACAACATATCCATATCAAATATAAATATAATAATATATGAAAAATATATATATAAATATTAACAGATTTCTGTCTGGTACAACTCTTTTAAAAAAAAAATTAATTGTCAAGAGATAACTCGGAAAGTTGGCTATACCTGTCTGGACAGGACGTCTGCCTGGATGAGTGCGTTGATGGAGGGTAAACTGCTGTCTTCGTAGCTGGACCTCCTCGTGCTTATTCTGTCCCGTTCGTTCTGCACGGCTGAAACACAAACATTCACAGTTCGCCGTCAGTGCTGCACTGCGTCATTTGATCATGTCGATCGGAACAACCACTTCAATTATACCAGGAAATTTTCTACGTCTCAAAACATCAATTCGAGTAGATCGTGACCACCGCGCCTCAAGGGGGCGCTGTAGCTTTCTCAGTGCCTGAGTTGACCCCAAGGGTGGCTGGTCTCCGTTAAAGAGAAAAAAATTTGCAGCCATTCATTTCCCACTGCTTATCCTAGGGGTCGGGTCGCGTTTTTAGAGAAAAACTGAAAGATTTTAATTTTTGAATTTTTCCTCTGGAATTTAGTTGACAGTAAAACATAAGAGAAACGATAGAAAGAAGCATTGAAAGAACCTTCAGATCTTTTTTTTTTCTGAAAGATGCTGTTATTGATCAAAAATCACATGAACAAAAACTGAACATGAATGAAAATTCCATGAAAAGTAGCACAAAATAAAGTGAAAATAACAAAATGGCAAAATCAAAATTCAAAGAAAATAGGGAGAAAAATTAAGAAGGATACAAAATTGATATATTTCCATTGATCAATGTCAACATAGTTCTCTTAAATAAATCTAAATAAATACACAAAGACAATTTTTTTTTAATGCCATAGAAATAGCTCAGAGTCTTATTCACTTACATTTTTCTAACCCAAATCCTTATGAGTCACACTGTACATATGGCTAGTCATGACTGAGTTATAACACTCGTAAAAAATGGTGGCCGATTAACACAGAAAACATGGGCCGGAAACACTGTGACATAAATCGAAGAAAAAACAAGTTTTTGCAACAAAGCAAAAGGGAAAAAAAAAAAAAAATGAAAAAGACGGGTTCCCCCTCAAATCATTGAAACACAAAGGTTGAGTGCTGAGTCATTAAAAAGAAAAATAAGGCTCCCAAGGTTGTCATGTTTATCAGTATATGGCTATTACTGCTCGGAAATGTTTGTTCAGCATAAGCCAGTCTGAGACGTGTGCATGATCATTAACCCGGCACTACTCCACCGGCGGTTGCGACATGTCAAGCGGAGGGATGTCGGCGCATCGGGGACAGATCGCCGCCACACCGGGGGTTCGTCTGAAGGGGACAGGAAAAAAAAAAACAAAAAAAACGGATGGACCCTCACCCCCTTACCTTCTTTCTTCATGCCGGCCCGGAAGCATTTCTTCAGCCGGCAGTATCGGCACTGGTTCCGCTTGTCTTTGTCCACGATACACTGTCTGTTGAACCTGGACGGTCAGCGCACAAATTCAGTTAGTGCTTTTGCACCTTCGACAAAGTGACTCTCTTGTAAATCAGACGGTTGGATAGAATAGAATAGAATAGAATAGAATAGAATAGAATAGAATAGAATAGAATAGAATAGAATAGAACTTGATTGATCCCCATTGGGGAGATTCTTTTGTCGCAGCCGCGCAACAACAGCAGATTCAAATAAATACGAACACATTGAAGTGGTTCAAGGAAAACACCACGAGAGATCTTTAACTTTCTTCTGTGGCTTGAAAGATAAAAGTGCTTTGTCACTGTTTTCTAAACTCGATTTCTGCAACCTGCTCACATGCAGATCCTCCAAAATGGGTATGTTTTATAACATGTAATGCACACATTTTTCATATTTAGATATGAAAAGGAGTTTCATTTCTTGATATTTTGAAGATTTAAGACATCGTGATACGTATCCTTATCAAGTAAAGGACGTCTGACTGTTGCATTCCCATTGGATGAACACACACACACACACACACACACACACACACACACACACACACACACACACTGACCACCGTTCAAACCAGACATCTGGGGCCTCCTCAGACCTGACCTGCACGAGTACATGTGGTTTTTGCGAACGCTGCGTCTGAAGAAGCCTTTGCAGCCGTCGCAGCTGGACGCCCCGTAGTGCTTGCCGGTGGCTCGGTCCCCGCAGATGGCGCACAGGCTGCCGGCCGCCAGGTGGCCGCCGCCGCTCATGTTGGCGCTCTCAGCCGGCGAGGAGTCTAGCGTGAGGACAGAGAGAGAGAGATTTTTTTTTTTTCTCCAGATCTGTAAAACTAGAAGATTGGTGATGGTATCAAACCTGGGATGCAACCAGGAAGACATGTGAGTGAGGAAGGTGTGAACGACCCCAGTGGGCAAGCAGCGTGATTGACAGGCAAGGATGAGTAACTCACACGAAAAAAAAACAAAACACACTGAAAGCGATGCAGAGTTGATCACCTCTGAGGAAGAACAGTGACCGAGACACTTCAAAATTAAGGCTGATTCAAACTGATGTGTATTTAGTTATAAAATTGAATGACATACGCACACACATACACACACACATACACACACGCACACACACACACACACACACACAAAAGGTATTTTGACAGATCTTTAGGTGATTTATTGGCCATTTTTCAGGGGACTCTTGCTCATTCTTAGCTTTTTTGTTTGCTAATGATCTAGAGATGACTATCCTGGATATCTTTTTTAGGTGCGTTGGATGTGAACAGAATTAACAAAAACCTTGTTAAAACTTGATTGAGTAGATTATTTTTAACCTGTAAGTCTGTGTCTGGATATAGACAGCATTCTGAATGTGCAGAGTTTAAAGTTAGATGATACTGCAGTCATTTTCATCAGTATCTTTTGCTTTTGAAACATATTCCTACACTGATATCTTGAGGTGACAGTAAAACCAGTGTGAGCAGAGCAAACAGACGGTTAAAATACTGAAAGCAGACAATATACAAAAAAAAAAAAAAAAAAAATGTATATCGCGGAGTTACATTTCTGCCAAAACAAGTGTTTTTTTTATGGAGATCTGATGAGAGCAGGAGTTAAATAACACACGAGGACAAAGAGTTCACTTCCACGTTGACGTTTTCCAGCGAAGGGTCTCGCTGTCGATTTGAACTGTCATGACGTGGGCTGGACTACAGGGGGAGTTAAAACTCCAGATTTTTTTTTTTTTTTTTTTTTTTTTTTCATAAAGTCGCGGGTCAAGACCCCGGAGAGCGAAGACCCGGTCTGACTCATCATCATTCGGGTTGAAAGTAAAGTGATGAAGAAAAAAAAAATGAGGCGTTTGAAAGTTTAGGATCTCGTTTCAGCTTTCTCTTTTACTCTCTCTGGGAATCTTGCGAACGGGATCGGAGCCAGACGTCACGGGAGACTTGCGAACCGGCCTTTCTCTTTCTTTCTCCTTCTTGCTTTTTTTTTTTTCTTTCTTTCTTTCAAATTTATCAGTGTACTCTGTGTGGGAACAGACGCTTTGAAACGGGAGAAGAACCATCGACTTCAACCCCCCCCCACCCCCCCCCACACACACACACACAAACACACACATCGACCGATCCATCAGGGGATAGATGTCACGGGCCGAAACAGGCCAAAACCGGGCCGGTGCCTCCGCGGCTTCGGAGGGGTCACCTCGATGAGACGGTGGCGGCAAAAAGGAACCCCCCCACCACCACCACCACCACCTCTCCGAACAGCCCGGAACCGACGGCTGACCCCCCCCCCCGGCCGCCCCCC